>VZTB01007636.1:778857-793874 GCA_013397245.1 Thryothorus ludovicianus
CCGTCCCCGCCGCAGCAGCGATCGCTCCAGCCGGGCGCGGCGGCCTGGCGCTATGGCGGTGCGCGGGGCGCCCTGCCTGGCCTGGTGCCTCCGCCGAGTTGGGGCCAGCTGCGACTGGCTCCTGCTGGAGGCCGGCACGCAGGTGAGCCGCGCCGGGCTCCAGCCCCTCGCAGCGGGTGGGTGGGCACGGCTCTCGGGGCGCAGTTTGCTGTTTCTTACAGCGCTTCCCGGGAGGAATAAGCACCGCCTCGTCCCGCCCGAGGAGCAGCCGCCGTTCGCGGCCGTTCGGAGGGGCCGGCCCAGCGCTCGCCAGGCCTCCCCGCCGGGCCGCCCGAGCGGGCGCCGTTCAGCCCCGGTAACGCCCGGGGGCGGGGAGCGCCGACCCAGGCGCTGGAGCCGCTTCGGCCAAGCCTTCGCTTGTTTTTGTCTTTGCATTTTTATGCCGTATTTAGATAGAGTTGTTCGTGTGATGGTAACGTAAGTGAGGACGGAGGGAATCCTTAGCCTAATTAACAGGGCGATGTTAGCAGTAGGTAAGTAAGGCGTAAGGTATTCAGGTGGAGACGAGGTCACGTTTAAATTGTTTTGTTTATGTTTTGGTATGGTACAGGAATATCCGTTTTCTCAGTGATCGTGCTTTTCAATTGAAAAATGGGCTCTGGTAGTCTTCCCTAAAACCCAGCAGGCAAAGATGTGTGGTTAGTTGGGGCAGTGTAAAAGGATTGGTGTTTTGGTGGGCCAAATCAGACGGCTGGTTAGGCGGCGTGTGTGATGCTGTGGCCAACGCCTTGTGCTCACACTGCGAAAGATGCCGATCCAAATGTATGCTTTTGTTACTCTCCCGTCATGGATTTGGAGCCCTGAGATGTGCAGATCTCCTCGGTGGAAGACTGGAGGTAACACATCTTGCAGCTGGGGTGCTGATAATGGTGCAGAGAATCCAGTTTGGGATGTTACTGCTCTGATTATCTGCGCAGTGATTGTCATTGGCAGCAGGGAGGCTGATGGCATTCTGGTGCTGTAGGTGTGCCAGACCACAGAGCACAGACTGCTTTTGCTGGAAATTTAAATCATAATCATAGAATATCCTGAGTTGGTAGAGACCCACAAGGATAATTTAGTCCAACTCCTGACTGCACAGGACAGCTCTAAAAATCACACCACATGCCTGAGAGTGTTGTCCAAACACTTCTTGAACCCTGTCAGGCTTGGTGCTGTGACTTTGGTGCCAAAGGACCCTGCTGAGGTATGGGGATGTGCTGTGGCTTGCCACTACTGCTGTGAGCAGCACTGAACTCCAGCAGGCAAGTGGTAACATCTTGGACTCTTCTGCAAAATGAACTTGATCGGGGGGAGTTTTGTGACTAGCTCTGCTTGCTCTCACTCATATTGGTATGTGAGGTCCTGCAGGTGAGTGTGACTGGGCTCTGAGGATGCCACTACAGGGACAAATGCAAAGCTGATTTTGTGTTTGAGTCCTCACGAAGAGGGGAGTGTTTATCCATTTGAGTCTATGTACCTCTTACATATGCAATCCACACTGACAGAACACTATATGAAACATTTAAGAGGCAGGCACTAATGTGGTTAAGTTTGCTTTTGTCATCTTAGTTTGCTTCCTTGCCTTTGGTTTTGACATGGAGGTCTGAGTTCTTGCTGTAAACTCAAGGTGAGAACTGCTCAGGTAATGCAGTGCACAGATGAATTAAGAGAAGTGTACAAAGGAGGCAGCAGAGGGAGGGAGAGCTGGGATGTGCTTTAAATGGCAATCTGAAATGAGATGAGATTTAATAAGATCCTGTGCAATAGTACAATTAAATTATGTGCCTTCTTCCAGAAGATACTATTAGAGTCTAATTCAGTTTCCTAGATCACTTTTACTACTGGTTACGAGCTGCATGTAGCTTAGATTCTGAGCCGTAATATCAATGTTGTGATTTACAAAAGTATTGTGTATTTAGGGCAGTGTTGAGTGTGCATTTTTTTGATGGCAGTTTTCTGGGCTATTTTTTCCTGTATCTTCCCTCTTCACAAATGGTTGAACAGATGCAACTAGCAAAAGAAGAAGGCAAGAAGTAATCTTGAGACCCACATGAAGTAGTGTTGGTTTGAAGAAATGCTGTTTGGTTAGGTAATGACTGAGATGGGACACAGATGGTTTCTAAGTGTCTTTGAGCAACTTTGCTGCTGAGGAAGATTTCCATGAAAACAAGATTGTTGTAATGTGCCTTACAGAAATCAAATTTTCCTCAGTGGGAGAAATATAATACTTCAAACTTTGTAAGGTTCCATTTTCTATCTACTCTTAAATTTAAATGGGAAAAAAAACATATTATGCCAGACTTTTTGGGAATAACCGCAAGACGTTGACTTAGAGTTTTTCTGTACTTAATTTGAAATGATGTAAAGTGAATTTGCCATGTCATTACTGATTGCAGTAACTAAACTACTTTATTTTTAGGTGACCATAGGCCGAGGATTGGATATCACATATCAGCTGGTGTCAAAAACCTGTCCCTTGATGATCTCTCGTAAGCACTGTGTCTTCCAGCAGAATGCAGAAGGGCAGTGGACTGTCAAGGATAACAAGGTACAGAGACCAGTTGGAGACCTTGTACTCTGAGATTGATTGAATGGAATTCATTGCTTTGGATCTAGCAATGTATGGGCTATGATATAGTATAAGTGTGATAGGAGGTCCATGGGAACGTGTCTTGCCTTTTGTGCACTTCCAGCAGGAAACTTCAGTCTGCTGCAGTTGGGATGCAAACTGTAGTACGTTCTGTATGTAGATCCACCTCTTGGTTTAGCATTTTTCAGACCAGTGTGGCCTTGCCAAAGGCACTTTGCAGTCTGTGAACCTGTTTGGTGTCACTTTCTTAGAAAATATCCTATATTAATTCTGACATAGGATTTTATCCTTTCAAAAGGGGATAGCATTCTTGTAGTGCTAATGAAAAGATAAAGTGCAACTCCTTATTGTAGTGATACAATTGCTTTCATTATAATCAACTTCAACAAGAATCTAGTGTTAGAAAAATCATGTTTCATGTTGTGTTCAAATGAGTTTCTCCTGAAAGTTCTTCTCAGCTGATTAGGATGAAATGTTGATGTCAGAGTCCTCACCTGAGTCTCTGACTTCAAAAATCTGTTTTTTATATCATGATCTCTCCACTTTCTCATTCAGTCAGAAGACAGTAAAATGAGTAATTTGCTCTAAAACAGCACTGGTAGAATGAAAATGTTCAACACATCATGCAGATTTGAAGGATGTTTGGGACAACAGCAGATTAATCAGAAAGAAATGGAGTGGCTACTATTAAAATTATACTGCTCTTAAACAAACCCTTTTGTAGTACATTTATAAACTTGAAAGCTTTATGTTACTGCGTGATAGGAAACATCTACCATATTAACACTTCCTGTCCATTTTCACTGTTGGCCAGTTGGTCAGCTTGTTTCATTAAATCTCATTGAGATATGTCAGTTCCTAGTGTTTCTGCAGTTCAACATTAGAACAGACCAATTTTGCTGGTTTTGAAAACTATTTCTTGAGCTAATTTTGAAACCTTTTTTGTGCTTTGAACATAATCTCTAGAAGAACATTTTTCCTTCTTTATAGTCCCCTTGTATTTATGGAAAACTTTGTTTTCTTCAAGGAGTATAACCAATGCTTCTTTTTCTTTCCTATTTTTTTTCCTGGAATTTCAGGTAACATTAATTGTCAAGAATAATTACTGTAGTATTTTATGTTCCTGACAATGATCTATTGTGAAGTCTTTTTATTAGTTAGTTCTTATTTCTCAAGCTTTTGTGCAGGTTTTTCTCCTCAGAGTTCATTGGTTTCCTTCTGCACAAGCACATATGTCAAAATGTTGATGCTTGTACACAAAATCTGTAATGCAAGAATAATGTGCAGTAAATAATACAGTGCAGTAACTGTAGTAAATGCAACAGTGAGCCAATAAATTGGATATTACAAGGTTTACTTAAAGAGGTGGCTTGTTCTGATTGACGCTCTGAAGAGGCTGGCTGTGTTTATTTACAGTTGCCAGAAATAACTTTCAGACGACTCTGTAAGTACATGTTAAATTTTGGAGATTCTGTGTTTATTGGCAGAGTCTAAACGGAGTCTGGCTTAACAAACAGCGCCTGGATCCATCAAAAGTCTATCCTATTGCTGAAGGAGACCGTATCCAGTTGGGAGTGCCTTTGGAAAACAGAGAGACTGCTGAATATGAGTATGAAGTAATTAAAGATGAATGGGAGAAAATTAGACCCTTTTTAGCCCAAAGAAGTGACCTGGGGAAGGCTAAGAGTTCAAGAACTAAACGTAAATTTAGTTTGGAAGAATTGGAGATGTCTGGATCAGAAGGCCCTTCAAACTCCAGGTGCAAAAGAGACAGAATGTCCTGTGACAATGAACCTTTAGATAAATCAGAAGAGGCCAGACGGCTTACAGAGAATATGGATGTCAAGCTGTCTTCTCCTGGACCCAGTGAGGGGGATAGTGGTCCAGTGCATGGTAGCCCTGTTCTCTCCAAGAAAGCTGTGACTGTCCCCCAGAAGGACCAGAAAGGCTCCGGTCTTGCGGAGTCGTGGACTGGCTTGAAAATGCTGAGGAAATCTCTAGTAGATACAATGAAATTAAAGGTCAAAGTGCAGGAAAAGCAGACTGCGGTTCTAAATGTGAAGCAGAAGCACAGGAAGTGTGATCAGAAGGAGATCCAGGTAATGGAACAGGAGCTGCAGGAGTTGCAGAACCAACTCTGCATGGAACAAGAGCATCAGCAGCAGCAGGTGGAAGAGCTGGAGAGAACATTCTGTAAAGAGCAGCAGAAGCTAGAGGTATAATGGTGGTAATAATTTTGGCCTGTGTATTCACTTTCATGGAATGCCTTGGATAAGGCAATGATCCAAAATAGCTCTTGAATTATACAGTAACATAAACAGTGTTTTTATGAATTAACCCTGCTAAAATTTTCATGGAAATGTTTAACCTAGCATGTAACACAGTGCATGTACCAAAAGAAAGTGCAGAGATAGAAGAGATTTGGTTGCATGGGGAATTCAGAAAAAGGTGCAAAATAAAGCATTTCAGTTGGTAAAGAAGCATGTTTTTAAATAAAAAAAAAGTGATTGTCTTTGCCTGATCTCTTCTGCTTATAGAGAGGACAAGTTGAAAAGTAATCACTTCAAGGTGATGACTTAATAGTGAATTTCTCTCAGTATATGGCTGAAATAATGCCCAGTTTGCATGGCAAATGTACTGTCTTTACAATCAATGAAGTATTGCCTGCCTTCATCCTTGGAGGGAAGGAGATTCTTTTTCTACTTTCAAAAAACCCTTTCTTGCAATCTGTAGCTACCTTTAAGCAGTAATTATACATGATAAGTTGTTTTTTTGGTAACAGACCTAAATCTGTTCAAATTTGTGACTGCTCAAAATCTGGTTTAAAAAAAGTGAGGATTCATCTTGTAGAGAGTCCAATAATTAGTTACTCCCTTAAGTCTGCTGCTAAAGTCAAGGTACCAGTATCAGAAGTACAGAAAGTTTTGTTTCCTTAGAAACAATGGGAAATTTACCTGGAGCTTTAGGTATCTCTGACCTCTTTGAATGTGCTCAAAGACAGAGTTGCAGCTTTTAAGCTGTTGCTCATCTCTTTTCTTCTATGGTCCTGCCTTTTGAGCTAGAATAATGTGGAGGTATTCCAAATATGGAACTGTAAATGATACATCCATTTTAACTCTTCACAGTAAATGACAGCTCTAAGTTCTGTTGTACATGTATAACCCTAGAGTGGAGCATCTCGCCATTTGTTGAAAATCAGTGTTGTTTTTTTAAGCATATCCTCTAAAGAGAGTGTGCAGAGTAGTAATTTTCTGTCTTTTATGTTCTTAACTTCTTTTTTCTTTTGTTCCACTTCTTAACCCACCCACCCAGGGAGAACAAGGGGAAGAGAATCTGAAAGAGCAGCTGGCCCAGGTCCTGCAAGAGGCAAGTGATTATGAGTCTAGATTTGGTCCAACTTTGTAACTCTGATATTTAAATCTTTCCAAGTGCTGTGATCTCTTGGTGGACGACAAGCACTTTGCCTTAGGTGACTGTAAAACCAAATTGATGTGAAAGAGTAATCTGGAAGAGGGAATGCAAAGTGTGATGGCACCAGGAAGGTCATAAATAACTGGCAGTGCATTCTAAATTTAAGTTAAGGATAAACTGCCTTAACATTTCAACTCATATGTGTTGCTCTTCTAGGAAGAGAATAGAAGAAAGGAGTATGCTGAACCTTATGGCTGTGACCATGTATCTTTAATAGGATAGCTTATAATGGTCCTCTTATAACTTCTGGAATGGTATTGTTACAGCATCGTGCTTTGATGGAAGAATTGAATCGTAATAAAAGAGACTTTGAGGAGATAATTCGAGCCAAGAATAAGGAACTGGAAGAAACCAAGGTAAGGAATAACTGCATTTTTAGTTTTATTCATAAGTGAAACACAATACACTGCAGCAGAAGAAATGTAATTTGTCTTGGTGACTGGTTTCCAGCACTGGGGGAAGAGGCACCTTGCCCTTCTCATAAATCAGTGTCTAACTGTTGTTACTAGATCTTTCTCAAACATAAAGAAAGCCCAAAACACCTGAACAGTGCATTGTGAAAGAGAAATGGGCCCATTACAGCCTTTCTTTAAAAAACAAACAAACAAAATATCAAACCAGAAGTAACAGGAAAAAATCCATGGACAAACCAAAAGTGTTTGAAAAGCGAGATGCTTAATTTTCAGTTAAAGTGCATTCAAGTAAAACTGCATTGTGATAGCAGTTCTATAAGGGTGTGCAGGACTGAAACAACATGGAATTTGAATAATGAATGAGACAAGCCAGTTCTTCCTGCCCTTGACACAAAGTGATGAGTGGAAAGTAATTAAGGAGATCATTATCCACCACTGACAGTTTGCTTTGTTTTTTCAGTGTCATCTTTGGAAATTTGTTGCTCTTTCAACTATAGCTTCAATTAGAAGAATTTTCTTGTTTTTTGGAAGGTAGAGCAGGTACCTAGCCTAATTAAACTCTTAACAAGCAAACAAAAAGATTATTAGGTTGTTAAATGCAAGTAAATGTTTTAAACTTTATTGCTTCCTTTTTTAATATTTGATGTGTTTAGTCTGTTGAGTGTTATGCTTTTTATATCAGACACAAAAAAAAATACTGATTAAAGCCAAACTCTTGCCAGGAGCAGCTTGAAAAATATTCTGAAAAGATTGATCAGCTGGTAGTTCCTTTTGGCTGAAGGGAATTTTGGTAATGGCTGCTGTTCTTCCTTCCAATTTCTCTGTAGTGGGTGGGAATATTCTCAATACTGCTGAGACTACAGAGGAAAGAGGTTATAGGTCTCCACTCCACTTGACATGTGGAGATTTGCAGTATGATTTTCTTCCCCTGCACACACACTTCCTGTCAATTGAAAAAAGCCTTGTTCTTTGTTGATACACAACCACATGTACTTTTCCACTAGGAGGAGAAGGAAAAGGTGAGAGCCCAAAAAGAAGAGGTGTTGAATCAGATGAATGATGTGTTGGAGAATGAGTTGCAGTGCACAATCTGTTCCGAGCACTTCATCGAGGTATGTTTAAACCTGTATGGGTTTGCCAGTAAAAAAGAGACTGGAGAAGCTTTCCATAATTCTAGTAATGCAATATTTAAGCCCTTTTCTTTACTTCACTTGTTTAACAGACCCACAGTGAATTCTTATGGGAAAGAATTGATCCAGAAATCTATTGTTTGCCTTGACTCTTCTTTTCTTGACAGCAAATTCAACTTAAATGTCTCTATCTGCATAGACATGAGTGCTTAATCCTAAAATGCACGTAAGTTTGGAGCACTTGTGTAGGTTTTTGAACTGGTGCTCCAAGTTGCTGCTGACAGCTGCTTGGGGGAAGAATTATTTTACAGTGGACCTTGCTTTAGGCTGACCAGAGTTGGACTGTTTGAGATTTAGATATAAGGAAGGGTTAATAAAGGAAGGGAGGTACAGTATTCAGTCAAGTCCTGGGATGTTTATATTGTTCAGATAAACTCTTTCTTTGAGAAACTGGCCTGTTTTCATTTGATTCTACAGATAATAGGCTGTGCTTGTCACATGGACCATTATTTTTGTTCATGTTTTGCAAGAAGGTTAGTTTAATTACATTATTTTTTACAATGGGAAACCTGATGTGTTAGCCTTGTTAAAATGTCCTAAGAGCTAGCTGAAATTTTAATTTCTGGTTTCTCAGTATATTAAGATGCTGTTTTGCAGTATCTGAGTTTTTTCCATAATTATCCTTTTCAGATTGGGGTAACTTGTAGTAAAAAGAATGATTTTTGTGTTTTTCTGACTTGCTATGACTTACAGTCACTCCATTAACTGCTTTGTAAAGCTGGCCTGGCCTCTGGCATGGGGAAGTTTGTGTGTGACTCCTGCGAAGGCCCTAAAGGCTTTGGGCTCTTTCCTTTCCCTATATAAAATATTCATCTGATTTCCCTGTGTTCAGTACGTTTGTGCTTGGCAGTGCCTGTGAGGGCGTGCTGTGACCGGTATCCTTGTGCTGAATTCCGCAGGCAGTCACTCTGAACTGCGCACACAGCTTCTGCTCCTACTGCATCAATCAGTGGACGAAGCGCAAAGTGGAGTGCCCGATCTGCAGGCAGGAGATCAAATCCAAGACACGCTCTCTGGTGCTGGATAACTGCATCAACAGGATGGTAGAAAAACTGGATGTGGAAATGAAAGAGCATCGCCTGAGCCTGATCAGAGAGCGGAAAGGTGAGAGGTGGGTGGATGTGGCATGATGAGTACAATCTCTTATTCCATCTATTTTGTACAACTTTCTTTTGGCACCTATATACCAAGAAGATGCTCAGAGAATGCTGCAGTAACACTAAAAAAAACAAGGAGATCTCTTGATCTAGCTTTATTGCATGGTAAAATAAAATTAGTACAAATTTTGGAAAAAGACTTCAGTATGAATTCCACAGTCTGGCAGGACAACTTAAATTAACCATGCTAAAGGACAACTTAAATTAACCATGCTCTTTCAAAGAGATCACTTAATAAAAGCAGAAATATATAGAATGGTCCTTTGCCAGGCACTTTTGATTATACTGGAGTACATAATTACAGAAACTCAGCAGACCTGACAAGAAGCTCTGAATTCTTTTGGTGTGCTATGTTTATGTAGGAAACCTCTGAAAGAGAGACTGGTATATCATGTAAGTGTATGGCTGAACTGACAGTTGCTCTGACATGTTTATTTTTGTGGAATTAAAGCCTCTATGTCTTACAGGCATAACATCTTGCCTAGTTGTTGCTAAAATACTGTGCATGATGGAGATTGCTTTAATAAAACCCCCAGTATGAGTTATTCCTTGTCTGCTTCCTTCTTGTAAATTTTCTAGAGCACTTGACACTGGTATCTAGGTGCTGAAATGTAGATGTCTGTTCCTGCTACTCCTTAAATTTCTATTGCTGTGTTCTCTTAAGTAATTGTCTTCTTTTCCCTTCATAGAGATGAGTGCATGATCCTTTTGCAATGTATCAAGCCTTTTGCCAAGAGAAAGGTGCTTTTGAAAGCTTTCTAGATGTGCCATGGTGACATAGAATGACATCAATAAGCAGTGCTGGTTCAAGCCTGAAATTATAACCTATGTAATCCTTTCAGTCTGATTCCCTCAGAAAATGCTGCATTGCTGAGAGGCTGCCCGGCTCAGCTACAAGAACAGCTTTTACCTCTGCAGAGCTGAGGCAGCCCTTGTGCAGTGCATGCATCTGCAGAGGCCACAGAGCTCCTGAAGTGTCTCATCAGGCAGCTAATGGGCACTAGCTGGAGTGGTGCCTTCACTGGAGCCTGTTGTGTGCTAAACCAGTGGCCTTCATTCTTGTTATAACAAAAAGCAAATGAGTTCATAGCCTACCCTCAGAAATAACTACCAGTAGGAAATAATTTAAATTTACCGTGACACACTTCAGCTGGAAGGTGAAATGGCTTCTGTGCAGTGATGGAAACATTTTGATTGAAATGAAGATAACCATTTTTCTGTCTATTTAAAATTT
Organism: Thryothorus ludovicianus; assembly: GCA_013397245.1. NCBI lineage: Eukaryota > Metazoa > Chordata > Aves > Passeriformes > Certhiidae > Thryothorus > Thryothorus ludovicianus. The sequence goes on from VZTB01007636.1 coordinate 788,955, forward strand.
CTAATTCCTAAGAAATACACCTGTTGAAAGAAGAATGGTGTTGCAAGTGGCACTTGAGAAGCTGTCAGGGCTTTCCAAGCAACCTTTCTAAGAGTCTAGTAGCCCTGGCACTAGAAGGACAGCTTGCAGTCTTAAATAGATGAAGCTCTTGATGAGGCTATATACGTCCTGAACAATCACCGCTTGTTTGAGAGCCCCCTACCACATTTTTTCTTTCCTTTTCTTACCTCGCAAGACACTGAAATAGTTAGCCACTTCCATTGCCAATTGTGGGCCTGTGAAAGGGTGGAGAATGTCCCCTCATCTGTGTTACCTTAATAGGAAAAGACATCTAGAACACTTTAGAACACTTAAGAAAACAAGCAAACAAATAACTTCCATACCTTTGTTTTTTTATTCTGAAAACTGAAAAGAAAATGGCCTATGTTCTGCAACTTGACCTATTGCAAAAACCTATTGCACACTGCCAGTAGAAGCTAACACACAATTTCAAAGACAAGTAGTAATTTAGCACTTGTGGGTACAGTGGTCACAGCTAACTTTTGTATCTGTGTGTTTTGAATGCAGAGAAACAGAATGTGATGGCGAAACCAGCCACGGGCAATAACAATGGTGTCCCTTCTTCCACCTTCTCCATCTTTTCAATGAGCAATTGTGACAGTGAGGACTCTGAGCAGGATTCTTCCTATAATGAAAGCTACTATGTTATCTGAACATTGTTACTGCAGACTCATTGCTCCTGTGCTGCCTAGAGCCAGCCTAATGATGTTTGGTGACTGCTGCTGGAGGAGTGGACCGGACACCTGGAAGGACCTGTGAAGAGACTGGAGCTGTAAACTAGCAGCATTTGGAGGAAAGAACTTGTTTTCCAAATGAATGCACTGAAACTTGATCTTTAAAACAAAATTGGATTTGTGAGAGGACAGACTGCCATTATGCTGGCTAATTGATACACAAACCCTAAACTTCCACATTACTTTGTGACTTGCTCAGTGTAATGAAATAGTTTGTATTGCATCATTGCCCTTTCCTTAGTGAATTACATGTTTACATCAGCATCCCTTATTTCAGGCAGCAGAGGGAATGTCCCAGGCTTTCTGAAAACTTGGCCATCCCCACCCACAGACAGGAGATAGGTGTATCAGGAAAAAGTACCAGTATGGGTTTTCCTCTTGAATTTCATGTGGCAGATAGAATCATCCCAGGCCTTTGGCATTAGAGGTAATCGAGGGTGGAATATGGACACTGCTGGCTGCAAGTGCATTGTAAGCATTGGCTTGCTCTGTTTATGTAGCCCGTTTTCCATTAGATAGGGATGGAGGAGATTAAATCTTGCGGAAGTCTTTAGCTGGTGTTCTTTTCATGTGTGTTTGGTTTGTTCCCTCTTCAGGCTTTTGCATAAAGGATTTTGTAACTGGGAAGCAGCACATCCAGAAATTTTTAGCAATTACTAAAAACACACAGTCAGCAGAAAGAGAGGAACTTCTGCCTCTTCAGATGTGCTACTCTCCAAATTATTGAAATGTCCTGTTGGCAGGGTAGGAAAGCAGCATCTGTAGACAACCACAAGGTATAGAATGAAGCACTTCATTTTATTGTTTACAAGAAGTAACTGTTGGGCTGTGGATTGTACTACCCTCACAGCAAATCACTGGTTTGTAAGAGACTGGTCAAGTCTTGCCTCATCATGCATTTGTCTATTGGGCTCCATTTTCTAGTGATTTATGCTTTTGACTTAGCTGTTACATGGAAAGGACTCTTACACTGTGAGAACAGGATGGGGAAGCCCTTCTCATCTGTAATATTTTTTGACTCTTTGTATATACCTTTTTGTTTCTGTTTATTTTAAGAATGAAAATATAAATCCTTTTCTGCATTAATCTTCTTTGGTGCAGCCACTGAGATAAATTTATTTGTCTTTAGACTTTTTGAGAAAACAGACTATCTCATTTAATGAATTTGCTTCATGTTTTGATTGCTGTACGCAGTGTGACTACTTTAAAGTTATTTGAAAAATTTTTGTATTCAGGAACTGATAAAAGACAACCCAATCCTTCAAGACTGTGACTACCCTAATGCTAATTTAATCCCTACAATCCTACCTCTTACTTTCTTCCTCCAAGAAAGATCCCATTAAAAAGATGGCATGTGTCTAAGGAAGTAGTGTATTCTGACAAATTTGGTTAGTAGGATTTAAACAGGGGAGGCCTGATCTGTGGGCCAGGCAGCTTGCTTAAAACTTTAGTGTAAGGTTTCTTCTGTGAAGGAGACATCTTCTGTATTCTTCTTTCTCTTTTAATGTTCACTTTTTGTATGTGCTCGAGTGTTTTTTTTTTGTGAATAGATGCTTTCTAGAATGTGCAAGAGAAGAGCATTCCTCAAAATGCTCATGAAATAGGCTGATGTGGAACAGGCATTTCTGATGGAAAAGGAGTAGAAGGAAAATACTCTGGTTATGTAGGACTGCAAATTCTTCTACTCTGTATCTTTTCCATACTGCTGTGCTTTTTTTCTCATTTCATTTTGCAAAATATATATTTATGTTATTATGTTGGTGTTTATGCATATTGCAGAGAAGGATAATGCTTCCCCTGGTAACAGAGTGGGAATCTTTGGTTTGATATCTGAGTCTGGCCTCTTTTCACTAGAACACAAAGAATGTAACTGGTGTATTCCAAAGTATTTTTGCTCTTACTGGTAGATGCACAGTGTGTAAACATCCAGAGAGAGAAGTTAAATATTAATGTTGTCCACTTAAAAAAGCTTTTCACTGGCAAAAGGAAACTTGTATATCTGCAGTGTGCTCTCCGTTGCTCTAAGGTCTGGATCCATTCCTCTACTTGGTTGTCTCTTGGTTGTCTATTTGGTTCTTCTTGGATGTGCCCTGGAGATGTTATGCCCTGATCTGTTACCTGTCTTGGGATGGCATGAATTGCTTCCAGATGTCAGGTTACAACTGAGCTAGTCACAGAATGATGCAGGGCAGGTTCAAGACTTGCTGTTTTCCCTTGGAAGACAGCTGTCAGGTAGTGTGATAATCAAAGACTTTCAGAGCAATATGTTGTCAGCATCAGTGGAAGAGTTGGGAAGGGGTGCTGGTGGAAGGGGACTATCACAGAGGGATGTTTAACTCATACATATCTGTAGAGTCCAAGACCAATCTGACTGTTTCATGCAAGAAAAATATACCATGTGTATGGTGAACCTGTCACATGCAGAGTGGGAGCCTCAGACAAAGTTTATTAAAGAAGCCTTCCCACTGAGTCACGAGGTGAAGACAGGGCCTTCCTGATTTCTAAAATCCTTTTCAGAGAGGAGTCTGGATGTGGCTGGATCAAATCTTAGCCCCAGAATGTCAGTTGTTTATGTGTAAAGGATTAAACAGGTGTAAATGAACCTTTATACAACTTTGTCCTGGAGGATTTAAGGATGGCAAACCAGATATATAAATATGTATGATTTATTATAATAATTGGACAAAAAGATCTTAATCAGAATTATTTACTACACAGTATAGGAGGTAGAACAACTCTTTTAGTGCTGTATGATGCAATATTGAAGCAATTGTTTTAAAAAAATGTATTGAAGCTAGGAAAAAACCCCAGTTAAGTATAGATAATGTTATTCACCCATACCAATGACTGTGGACTAATTTCTTTTCCTCAGTCATGAGGAGTAATCTTGAGCAGCATCTCCAGTCAAGGGAGAAATCTCCACACTTACACTTCAAGAAAGGGTATGTTAGAAGACCCTGTCTTTAAAATTTGGGATTGGGCTTTTATAGTATGAAGTTATTGGCTGTCAATTATAGGTCTCCAGGACAGCTATGTCAGATCAGCAACTTTAGATAAATTATCAGTAGTACCTCTTATTTGTTCTGGATATTTTACCAGGTCTACCACATCTTATCTCACTATCAGGATGTTTAAATTTGGGACTGATGAGTCAGACTGGTTTCAGCATTATTGAGCACCAAAAGCAGCATGATGACCCCTTCTTCATTTACCACGGATAGCTTTTCCAATAGTCATTGTTCGAGTTGTTTTTCCCATTCCAGGCAAGCATCCTGCTACAAAGTGTTAGCAACAACTGTCAAATTTAACTTTGCAGAACATGTAACAGGCAATTCAATGATCCAGCTGTGTCTTCCTTCCCTAAAGTGAAGGTTTTCTTTTACAAAGATATGCTCTGACTAGTCAATGTTTTAGTACTTCTTCTTCATCCTCCTGTCCTGCTGTAACTCAGCCTATTTAGACATGTAGTTTACAGCAACTACTTAACTATGAGCTACACTTCCCAAGGAGGATCCTCCTGTCTCTTGATACTACCATGTTTGCTTTGGGTTTATGAGACATTCAGGCCTGTGTGCTGAGCTGTATGGCCCCAGGTTTTGAGCTCAATGCAAAGTACAAGCCGGCCCCTGGGATGAGGTTGTAAAGGACCTCTGTGGGCATCGAGTCCAGCCCGTGACTGACCACCATCATGGGAATTACACAATGGCACTGAGTGCCAGTCCTGTCTTTCCTCGAGCACCTCCAGGGATGGTGACTCCGCCACCTCCCCGGGTGGCACATTCCAGTGTCGAGTCACCCCTTCTGCTGTCCTACCCCAACCTCCCGTGGCGCTGCCTGAGGCTGTGTCCTCTTGTCCTGGCACTGGCTGCCGGGGGGGAGAGGCTGATCCCGCCTGGCTACGGCCTCCTTCGGGAGTTGTAGGGAGCCACACGGTCTCCCCTGAGCCTCCTCCGGCCTTAACGCTCACACTTCCCGCTACGCTACACGGTAGATAAAGGTTTCTATATCCATATATTTACAAATTATCAAGTCAATGCAGCGTTTTCCGCAGAACCCCGGTGCTCTCAGCCCGGAGCCGCCCGTGGGGCCGCGCGCGGGCGGTGCGTCATTGCCGCGCGCCGGCGGC
>VZTB01007638.1:9521-52310 GCA_013397245.1 Thryothorus ludovicianus
TATGACATACAATATTTATTATGTAAATCTAGATTTAAAATACATATATAAAAATATATATAATAGATACAAGAAATATAATAGATAAAATATTGCAATCATTAATATCTATGTAAAATATTCCATATATTTCATATATATATATATATATATATATTTATACTTCTACATACACTCACATAAACCTGTACCTCATACACACAAAATGTGCATAAAATTAAGCACATCCCCGAATGTTTGCAGGGGGATTTTGTTTTTTCTGCCCCCAAGCAGCTCAGGTTCAGGATATTTCCATTTCCAGGGCCCCTGAGCGTGGAGGTGTCTGACCAGCCCGACGTGTGCCTGTCGCTGGGGACAGCAGCTCCTTCATCTCCTTAATGGACACTCCTCTCTGGCCTACCTGACTACAATCCTTTAAATTTTAATTCACTTTACATTTAGCCGAGTCATAAATACCATTTAGGTACCAATATTCTGCTTTATGCAATCCCTAAGGTGGTGCTTTTATTTTAATGAAGCCATTTGCAACTTAAGAGGAAAAAAAATATTCCATCTTTGATTGAATATATTTGTCAGTTTTATTCCCGACTGGCATTTTTATGTGAAAACTTGAATAAAACTAGGGGATAGCTGCTTACCAACTGGGATAAAAGTTTCAGTCTGTTTTTGCCTTCAAAATTAGCTGAATAAATGGTCTTTGAAATTCATTCTGAAAACATCAAAGTTAACCTCGGCCATAATCAAAAATAAAATCCAGAATTAAATTACGTTTCGAATGAAAAATTTCCTTGGTTATTTAGTATTTTAGAAGAAATTACACAAGAGCAGATAAAAGAACTTTCTATTAAAAATTTGACTTTCATTATTATAGAGAAGCAGCGACTTTATACACTTCCATGATTATACGAGAAACCAAATATTTGAAGTGTTCAAATATTATTTGTTTCCTCAGGTTTTTTTATTGTGTGTTTATTTAGTAAATACCTGCCATTTCAGAGGGGAAGAACGTGTGTTTAGCAATCTTTTTTTTTCCCTTCATGCGCTGATACTGAAAATGAGGAAATCCCAGAACTGACAGAAAAATTCCAAACGTGAATCTGCACAAGCCCCTGGAGGGCCTCCCTGTAACAGAGTGAAAAAGATTTTATTCTATTTTTACTATCACAGACCAAAATAAGAGTGGAACAGCCTGGGACAGTGGAAGATGTCCCTGCCCAAACTGGATGAGCTTTAAGGTCCCTTCCAACCCAATCCAGTTAGAATTCTATGATCACTCCCAATCATGTTTAGAAACACCCAAATTGCTGATAAAAATTATTCCAAATAGAAATAATACCCACAGAAATCCTAAACACCACAAACACCGACCGAGAGTGCTAAATTCTGGTTTTCAGTTCCCTTAAAATCGTGATAAATTGTTTCCCTCCACACCTCTTCACAGCACAGAAATTAAAATGTTTTCCCAACGAGGCTGTTGAAAAAGGTGCTGTCAGAAACGCTCACGAGGACAGTCCAGCTCCAGTTTCACCCTCACAAAATGTCACTGAGGCAGGTGAGTGGGGTTGTGGCTGTTTTATTCAGAGCAAATCTCACCACGGATCCCAGCAGGCGGCGAGCTGGAATCAGCCTGAGTTAAGAGTTTGGAAATGCCACAGATATCTCACGTTGTGCACAAAGCAGATCCCAGACCTCCAGAAGGCAGGGAACGCCACCTTGGTGGGGAAGAGGGGCTCCAGAATAAGTTATTAATTCATACAGAGTTATTAACATCAACAGTTGTATGATCCTTACCCAAAAATCTGTTATCCAAGGGGTAAAAAACTTTTAAAACTATTTTAAGGCTGTTTTATGAAAGTTATTGAAATATAAAGACGGGTTTGCTTGAATATTTAATGATTTTAATGAACTGGCTACTTTTTTTTTTTTAATCTAGACATAGATAATTATTCACTAACCTGGACAGCACTGACAAACAAATTTGTGTCCCAACTAATTGTACAGTTAGAAGTCTCTCATGATTTTTTCATGATTACTGCCAAAAACTGTCCCTTGGATGTTTAAAATTTTGAAAATCTCTCCATCCTTTCGGTTTCATCTTGACCCACGCCATGAGCCTCTCCTGCCCTTTGGGGAAGGGGCAGGGCTGGGAAAACTGAGCACCCCCAGCTCAGCCAAAAGGCTAAAAATGAGATTTTATTTTATGAAACTTCCATGGTGCTGCAAAATCTGAGCATCTGTCCCTGGGTGCTGGAGAGGCTGGAATATCCTGCTCAGGCACCACCAAGGCATTGTTATCCTGCTGGAAAGGAACATTAATGTTAATTACCCCAGGAAACACCTAGGAAAGTCTTTTGGGTTCAGCAGCAAAAATATGATTCCACCCAGACTACCACAGTTAGTTTGATCCACAGCTCCTGAAGTCAGTGAGAAAAAATGCAATTAAGTGTCCAACTAATTGATGGATTGGGTCAGCACTCCAGTTTTCTGCACATTCAGATGTCTATTTTTTTTATTTTTTTTTTTTTTAAGCCGGCCAGAAGACATTAGAAGTTTGGTTTTAATTAATTGAATGCTGATGAGTGGTGCCAAAATTCACGAGAATGAAGTTCTCTTTCCACCACGGCTCCCTGGAGTGCTGTGGAGGCTGAGGAGGAGCAGAAGGGCTCTGCACCCATGTGGGCACCGAGGTTCCTGGTCAGACCCAGGGCTACCCCCGCTGGAGCTGCTGTCTGTTCCAACATTTAAAGTGAGCACAGAAGGGATTTAGGTCAGTATTTACATATTTGTCCAGTGACATTATGGGTGCTGTCAGCTAATGCAACAAATGCATTTGTTGTTTTGATTGTTTATGTTTTGGTTGCTTAGGGTTTTAGCTCTGTTTAGATTGTTGATATCTAGCAATGCATACACTTGGAATAAGGGCAGAGGCAAGGTCAGAGCACTGACAGATTCATTTCAGACCTTGCAGAGCTGCTGGATGCTCTCGAGGCAGTTCTTGCACCCACAGATGAGCTCAGAACAGTTTCTCTCATCACCAGCGAGAGTCGAAGCTCTCATCAAGCAAATATTGTCAGGCAGGGAGAGCAGGCAGCAGGTTTTGTCTGGTGTGGGTCTGGATTTAAGCCTGCAATACAACTAAAGCAGGAATAACAGACAGCCCTGGAGAAACTCTGAAATGTTCCTGCTTGCTCTTGTGAGTGAAAACAACAACAAAAATAAAAGCATTTATTAGAGTAATTATCAGCGTTCTGCTGTGATTTTCCTTCTTTTTTGTGACACGTTTTCCTCTGCTACAAACCAGAGTTATAAGTCTGATTTTCTATAAAACAGGGATATCCTGGTCAGCAGCAAATCCCAAGATTTTTCTAGAGGACACAAACATAGTTAATTATCCCTATTTTATGGGGTAAATGAGACACAGCCAGGGTGACCTGGCTCGCCTGAAATCCTCCCACCTGGCAGGGGAGGATTCTGTCACCTCAGTACCAGGTCACATTCCAGGCAGCGAGTAGGACTGTCCACATCTCTCAATTAACCCCATCAGATTTATATCTCATTTTATAGAGATATTTATAAGAGTAATGCTGGAGTATATTGGACTCTGGTCTAGCTTTCAATATCACTTTATCTTGGCTGCACCTTTTATTTGTGCTTACACCAGATTGAAGTTAAAAGCAGATCATGCACATCCATGCCAGATACTGAAATGTCCCATTATTTTAAAAGAAATAAAATTAAAATGCATACGTGCAGTTAAAATCCCTACAAATACAGTGTTTTCCTGCACATTTGATAATTTGATAATAGTTTCCAAGCCATTTTTTCCCAACTCTCCAACAAGCATCTTGAGAAAACAACATTTTTATCCAAAGTATCCCAGGGCTATATCTCAGACTTCAGTTCCCTACTGGCAATCAGGATTGAGTTAAGGACAGCAGGTTTTTGCTTTTTATAGCTTAATAATGTTCATATAAGTAAACACAGACCAGGGTGGGTTTTGTCAAGGACAAACAAATGTTTTAAAATCTGATTGAGCAGTGAGTGGAACCAGCAAGGCCTGAAACCACTGCTGGACCCATGGCCACCCCAGTCAGCTCTTCATTTAAATAATTTTATAACATGGTTTTCTCGAACTTTTCTGTTATTTTATTCCAGTCTGCCTCTTTTATTGCATCGATTTGTAATCATGCTTTTTACTGCTGTTATAGATTTTAACCTCTCCTAAATCAGATGTTGTTTTCTGCTATCTGCAGTTTGTTTTAACCCAAGATTTTAATCCAAGTGGTCTTCCAGTCCATGTTTATAGTGGCAGAGTTTAAGAAGTGAATTTTATTATATTGTCTAATCACAGACCATCACAGCACTCACCCTCGAGGTGCCCAGGTACTGCAGCCAAGAATTTAGCTTAGAAGGAAATCTTTCAGGCCTCCAGTCACACTAAACACTGTGTGCCAAGTGGGGTGTCAATAATTTGTAGGAAAACTCACACAATGATCTACAGAAGATCCTTGTGCCACGAGGTGCTGAAACTCCCCAAGAGAGATGAAGGATGATCCACAAAAAATAACATAAAAGGAAAGTTGTATTTTTATCTGTTTACCTTTTAAAAAGGCATTTTCATCCTCCACATTAACAATCTCTCTTCTCCCAACAAGTAAATAAACACCACTGTGTACCCACAAATCTCTCCAGAGCAATGCTGTCCATAATTAGTGCAAAAATTGGTGTATCTGGCAATTTCAGGGCTGGAATAAGTATTTCCTGCAGGGTGTCAGGTTGAGGTTGGGCTATTTATGACACTTGATGATAAAGTGAGACTCTCAAAGCTGAAGTCATCCCCCAAATCTGCTTTATCTGTCCCCCACAAAATTACCAGCGTGTCTGAGTGCATTGTAACACGGCTGTCACACCACTCGCTGCTTCTTTAGGAACAAAGACAATTTTGGAGAAATCCCCACTCAGAAATGAATCACTTCAAACTTTAACAAATATCTTTATTCCTGCCCCCACCAGCTTTTGCCTGACACGAGGCCTTGTGTTACAGAAAATGTAAAATGCAAAAAGGAGCTAAGAACTTCATGTGGGTCTGTGTAAGAGTTGACAAACACTGATTTTGTGGAGATAATGTATTCAAGATCTGGCATTAACTTTGTCTGCTTGATTTTCACTCATTACCTGATGGCCCCTCCCTCACCATTCCCACCAAAGGCAGGGACCTGCAGACATCCACACTAATCTGACTTTGGCTTTATTTAGGATTTTAAGGCAATCAGAGCACAGATAAATTTACAGACCAAGAGCACAAAAAAGTTCCCACAGGTTGAAAAGCTCCTACATGCTCTGCCTTATTTGGAGTTTCTTGGGCCACCTCAAAAAAAAAGGATAAACCAAGTGAGATTAGGCTTCTTTCTTTCCAGCTGATAATGTATTTTACCTTCTTATTGCCATATGAGGGTGCACCAAAATGATTTCTGGGGCTCAGCTGATGCTGTTAATTTATCGAGCCACAGTAACTCATTCCCACAGCCAAACCCCAAGCAAGAGTCCACCACGGCTAAAGATGTAAATGTGCCATTATCAAACACCAGAAAATGTCACAGAACTTTCTCTGTGGTGGAGGCTCCAGTTGGGGATTTGGCCACAGTCCAGAGCTGCATCTCAGCAGCAATGGCAGCGATTTTCCCCCCGGGAATCCCAACATCCAGGATCGTGTTCCTCAGACAAGGGCAGGAGGCAGAGGCAGGGCTCTGACTGATCGCTTCCAATCACAGCTTTGAGCTGCAGCCTGCAGTCCAGGGGAGAGCTCTGCACACAGAACTTCCCTCCAGACACGTCCACATAAGTTAGAGACACGCTGTGACCTTTTATATTTATTTTTCCCCCAGAAAAAAAAAAACCCACAAATCTCTATTTTTTTTCCCATGCCGATTTAACAAGGATACTTGAGATGGGGTTCTCATTTTTAATTTTATTCTGCATTTCAAGGAATGTTACTGCTAACATATTGAACTGAAGTTGCTATTCATCATCCAGGCTAAAATGAATTTCCCATCTCTATAATTTGTTTTGTTAAAGCACATACCACACCTTACAGCTCTGGGCTTCACCTCCTTATTTCTAAATACGCTCCTTAATTGACTGAGAGAACACAAATAATTTTCTTATTGGTACAGAATCTTGTGTGCAGCCACGAGACGAAGGCAGGTCAGGATCTCTCCTGCAGGCTGAAGGAGTGCCAGTGCCAAAAACAGCACAGGGAGCACCAAGGGCGAGCACAGCCACAGCCAGGGCAGCAGGGAAGGGGGAAATCTGCCCTGCTCAGGTGAGACCCGCTGTCAGAACCTAAACACAAAAAAAATTTCAAACTTTCTCTACTAACAAAAACTAATCCTCAAAAATACACTACGTTTAACCTAAAACCATAAAAAAACTTCCAAAATTAAATAACAGCACTAAAATGGTAATTGCATAATTAAAAAGTATATTATATCACAAAATAAAAGATTTAAAATTTAAAATTTTGAAATAGAATAATATATATAACAAAATAAAAAAAAATTGAAACATAATTTTTCTCCTCTTAATCTTCTTCTCCATCTTCTTCATAAATTTCAATCCTTGCCTAGGAGGGTGGGCAGGCCCTGGCACAGGGTGCCCAGAGCATCTGTGGCTGCCCCTGGATCCCTGAAGTGTCCAAGGCCAGGCTGGACAGAGCTTGGAGCAGCCTGGGACAGTGGGAGATGTCCCTGCCCAAGCCAGGTGTTGAGATGAATGAGATGATCTTTCTGGTCCCTTCTCACTGAGGCCATTCCATGCTTATAGGATTCTTTAAAAAAGCAAGAATTTTTTCAGCTCCATTTATTCTACTCCCAGTCGCCTTCAACTGATGACTGTGGAAATTAAAACATGATGGGAGTGGGACAGAGGGGTGGATTCTGCAAACCAGCCCAGGCAGGTCCTGGTTTAACTTCTGTCTGGTTTAACTCCAGCCTTTGAGAGCACAGTGGGTCCTGCTGAACCCCCCTGGGGATGCCACGGGGCTGTGCAGGTCTGTGAGAACAATTTGCACATCCCACAGTTGTCGCTGTGAGAGACACAAGGACACACGGACACCTTCTCTTGAGACAGCTGAGAACAAACCTTTATTAAACATCTGACTCCAGGTTATACAGCATTTCCACACAGACCAGGGGTTGGAGAAGAAGGCTGACACCTCTCCTATCCCATTGGTAAAGACAATTGTCCATCAGTTGTTTCCTCACAAGAAAAGTATGAACAACAACTTGGTCTTATCAAACGGACTTCTGATAAAGACACTTCCAAGCCTGAGAAAGAAGCTAGCTACAGTAAAAACAACCAGTTAGAAACTGCACTAAGAAAAGCCTGAAATTCAGGGTGACACCACAGTCACTTTCCTGACACAGCACACAATCCCCAGATATCCTGAGCCCGGGATCAGCCAGAGCAATCGTTACCTCCAGCAGTTTCAGTGAATACCTGGGAGAGGATTACAGGCCCATTAGTGGCAGTAATGATTATCTACTCGGTGTCATGAGGTGTGACAAAATCTAAGGTGCAAAATTAAGCTCTTCACTAACGGAAGGGGATTTTTGGCTTAGGTGGTTGTACAAGAATAGAGGATAGACTGTGCTGCATCTTCCAAAATAAATATTAAAGATCTGTGAAACACAGTGCAAGACATTTAACAGGGCCTTGGTGGCTGAGAAAGATATGAAATAAAAGCTACTTTATAACAGCAAACAAATAACATGGATTATTTGGACCTGATGTAAATATTGTGAATATCCCTGAATGCTATTAAATATCAGAGTCTCTGGATCTCTTGGTGTAAAATCAGCCTCTCTGGTTTAGGGTAATGATGTCTAAGTTTGTTTTATTTCTATTTGGCAGTTTCAAAAGGCTCACACTGGGTTTTTGAAAGGTGACAGGATGGAAAGCAGCTCTTCTCCCACGTCCTCATCCTCAGCACCCAGCCTGTGCTCTTAGCCTGGAGTAGGAGTGGGTCCATCCACCCTCGGAATTTCCTTTGAAAGGGACAGTTTAAGTCAACTCTGATAAATTTTGGACTAGATGTGAATCTCAGTAACCTGACTGCTACGCTGGATCTGGGGAAAAACCACAACCAAGATTTCCCCCAGTGTTCTCAGCAGCACTGGAGGCTTTTCTGCTCTGATTTTGCTGTGCTGGAGCTCCTTTGCTGCAGGATATTCCCTGTCAAGATATGCACTTCTAGGAAGAAATTATTTTCTGGATTTAAAGCTGTGTGGATCCAAAGCAATCCTCCATCTGAGCCAGCACATGAAGTCTGAGCTTTAATTCATCCATTGATGGCAAGAGTGACTTCCACACAACCAGGTTGCCACTGAAGAGCAGCAAGAACTACTTCTACCTAAATAAATATATGTAAACAAAATTTAAATTGATATATAATCCAAATCTAGCTACAAAAATTAGATAAATGGTGTAATATTTCATTACTATATTCCTATATGGGTGGTCAAGTTTTCATGGATTCAGACAGTGAATGCCCATAATCCATGACAAAGAGGTCACAAAATATGACCCAGAGCTTAAAATTTGTGAGCTTGGTGCAGTGTTTGGATTAAATTGGCCACAGCCTCCAGGCCTGAATTTCTGTTCCTGGCCACGGAGATTTCCCTTGGAAAAAAAAACCTGACTTCTAAATGTGCATCTCTGGATATGGCACTGGTAATACTGCAAGTGCCAAAAAAGTTTAACCTCGTGTTTCCTTCACATATTGACCCTTTTTTTTTTAAATATATATACAAATAAACCTAAATATGGTTGTCTTTTTTTTTTTTTTTCNTTTTTTTTTTCTCCAGACATTCCAATTAATTTGCATTTTAAGGCTGAAGCAGAACACTTCAAGTACAAACAGTTTCAGACATCTTCCCCAGACTGATCTATCAGTCACCTTACACTCTTTGGGTTTGACATCTTCCCTCAGGGTGTCCCAGTTTCCCCAAAACAGCACAACTACTCCTGATTTTTGCCTCACATCATCCTAAACATTAATTTCCCCTGTTTATGTGCAACAATTCCTAATGGCTTCAACTGAACCATTGCCAGAAGAGAGGTTAAAATTTAGTGCTCTTTAGCAAAAACACTGGGACTGTAAATCTCCATCAGACCTTTAAAAATCCTGCCCCAGACTGGACAAAATTGCCTTCAAACTCCTCTATTTTTTTCTGACAGATATTAACAGGAACTAACAGTGCTGATTCCCAAAATTCCCAGTGCTCAGGCCAACATCCAACACCACCAGGATCCCACACCCTCAGCATCCCACACCACCAGGGAAGGGAAAAACCAAGAAGNAAAGTGTGAACAACAACTTGGTCTTATCAAACGGACTGTTGATAAAGACATTTCCAAGCCTGAGAAAGAAGCTAGCTACAGTAAAAACAACCAGTTAGAAACTGCACTAAGAAAAGCCTGAAATTCAGGGTGACACCACAGTCACTTTCCTGACACAGCACACAATCCCCAGATATCCTGAGCCCGGGATCAGCCAGAGCAATCGTTACCTCCAGCAGTTTCAGTGAATACCTGGGAGAGGATTACAGGCCCATTAGTGGCAGTAATGATTATCTACTCGGTGTCATGAGGTGTGACAAAAAACTAAGGTGCAAAATTAAGCTCTTCACTAACGGAAGGGGATTTTTGGCTTAGGTGGTTGTACAAGAATAGAGGATAGACTGTGCTGCATCTTCCAAAATAAATATTAAAGATCTGTGAAACGCAGTGCAAGACATTTAACAGGGCCTTGGTGGCTGAGAAAGATATGAAATAAAAGCTACTTTATAACAGCAAACAAATAACATGGATTATTTGGACCTGATGTAAATATTGTGAATATCCCTGAATGCTATTAAATATCAGAGTCTCTGGATCTCTTGGTGTAAAATCAGCCTCTCTGGTTTAGGGTAATGATGTCTAAGTTTGTTTTATTTCTATTTGGCAGTTTCAAAAGGCTCACACTGGGTTTTTGAAAGGTGACAGGATGGAAAGCAGCTCTTCTCCCACGTCCTCATCCTCAGCACCCAGCCTGTGCTCTTAGCCTGGAGTAGGAGTGGGTCCATCCACCCTCGGAATTTCCTTTGAAAGGGACAGTTTAAGTCAACTCTGATAAATTTTGGACTAGATGTGAATCTCAGTAACCTGACTGCTACGCTGGATCTGGGGAAAAACCACAACCAAGATTTCCCCCAGTGTTCTCAGCAGCACTGGAGGCTTTTCTGCTCTGATTTTGCTGTGCTGGAGCTCCTTTGCTGCAGGATATTCCCTGTCAAGATATGCACTTCTAGGAAGAAATTATTTTCTGGATTTAAAGCTGTGTGGATCCAAAGCAATCCTCCATCTGAGCCAGCACATGAAGTCTGAGCTTTAATTCATCCATTGATGGCAAGAGTGACTTCCACACAACCAGGTTGCCACTGAAGAGCAGCAAGAACTACTTCTACCTAAATAAATATATGTAAACAAAATTTAAATTGATATATAATCCAAATCTAGCTACAAAAATTAGATAAATGGTGTAATATTTCATTACTATATTCCTATATGGGTGGTCAAGTTTTCATGGATTCAGACAGTGAATGCCCATAATCCATGACAAAGAGGTCACAAAATATGACCCAGAGCTTAAAATTTGTGAGCTTGGTCCAGTGTTTGGATTAAATTGGCCGCAGCCTCCAGGCTTGAATTTCTGTTCCCTTTGGAAAAAAAAAAACAACTGACTTCTAAATGTGCATCTCTGGATATGGCACTGGTAATACTGCAAGTGCCAAAAAAGTTTAACCTCGTGTTTCCTTCACATATTGACCCTTTTTTTTTTAAATATATATACAAATAAACCTAAATATGGTTGTCTTTTTTTTTTTTCTCCAGACATTCCAATTAATTTGCATTTTAAGGCTGGAGCAGAACACTTCAAATACAAACAGTTTCAGACATCTTCACCAGATCAATCTGTCAGTCACCTTACACTCTGGGTTTGACATCTTCCCTCAGGGTGTCCCAGTTTCCCCAAAACTGCACAACTACTCCTGATTTTTGCCTCACATCATCCTAAACATTAATTTCCCCTGTTTATGTGCAACAATTCCTAATGGCTTCAACTGAACCATTGCCAGAAGAGAGGTTAAAATTTAGTGCTCTTTAGCAAAAACACTGGGACTGTAAATCTCCATCAGACCTTTAAAAATCCTGCCCCAGACTGGACAAAATTGCCTTCAAACTCCTCTATTTTTTTCTGACAGATATTAACAGGAACTAACAGTGCTGATTCCCAAAATTCCCAGTGCTCAGGCCAACATCCAACACCACCAGGATCCCACACCCTCAGCATCCCACACCACCAGGGAAGGGAAAAACCAAGAAGAGCTGGCAAAACCCAAGGGTTTAAGTGCCACACATCTTTTCTGTCTGCCTAAAACTCTCCCCACAGCTGAGTTTCAACCTTCAGAGCCACCACTTAAGAGAGGTTTCCTGATGATAGAACTGGGGGCTCTCCTGCTTTCCAGCAGCTGAGCTGTGTAATGAGCAGCAGAATCTCTGTGCTGAAGAGATTCTGCTCTTAATGCAGCCAAACATTAAATTTAGCAGGGGCTCAGCGTGCAGTGATTCTCTGATTATTCCCCGTCTGCTTTCCTCTGTTTTCAGAACCTTGAGTTTTCCCTTGCAATGCTCTCCCAGAGCCTCTGAGCTCCCTCTCCACTGGGGAGATTCTCTTTCTGCTCTCCCAAAGTGCTCTGTACCAGGTCCTGGCAGTTCAAAGGGATTTTGGAAGTTTTGAGTTGGGCTGGTCCTGACTCTCACACAGGGATAGTCCCACTCCCAGGGAATGTGCAGACTTGGAGGCTCCACAATGCTTTAGACTCTCAAATTTGCCTCCTCTTCTGATGCCTTTTATTCCATGGGAGGTTAAGCTCATGGATTTCTTAATTTTTTTTTTACTGGAGAGGGAAGGAATCTCTTCTAAGGAATTATTATGTTTTCTAAATAGGTATTAAGAAAAATATTTTACATAAAGTGACTGAACATTCTTCATCTCTCTTCTGACTTTTTTGATTATTCACACACTTATAAGAAAATTACCTTTGCTTCAAAACCTGAATTTAACATATTCTTTATCCTTTAATACCTATTTTTTATGTATTTCATGTACAGCTGCTGCTACTGTGTAAAATAATCATCTTCAGATCAACACATTTTCCAGATCCAAAACCTAAATATATATTCATTAATTCAGATATCCTTTTAAAATTATTATTTATCAAGCAGAATAGTGTTTCTTTAGTATTTATGTATAAATATATATAAACTCTTTAATGATAACTTGGTATGGCTTCATTTTTCCTTGTTCCTTCCTGAGCCTGGTGCTTGGGAATTATCCCACGTGGGATTTGTAAACACAAGGTTGCAGATTTACCTGGAAGAGCAAACTTATTTTCTACTGAAAGCAAAGGGAGGAAAAACAACAGCAAACTAACAAGGACATCAACTTTAATCACAATAACCATTTTTATCACGAGAATTTATATGAAGGAAGGTATTTTATGGCTGTCATGGGAGACTTCACCTATAAAAGACTCAGATGTCTGCATTCATGCACTACATTTGCTGCACCTTCCATTGCTCGGAGCAACTCCCTACACACAAAATTTTCCTTCTTTCTTTATTTTAAACATCCTGAAAGGTAGAATATAAAAATCCAGTGTGTTCTTGAGCATTGCTACAGGGGTTAAATTGTTAATGCTTTACTTTCACTCTAGTTTTTTATCAAACTTTCTTTTTTCTCTCCCTGGGGATAAACAAATGGACATCTTTCCTCTCAAGTATTCCTCCTTCCATTACCATCACAGCAGAATGCATCTGAGACTATAATAATTCAGTGATGAAATACAAAATGTCGCAATGCCATCTCTCTTAAAGTGAACTGAGATTTTGTTATGCCATTTTAGGTGCACTAATAGCTCCTAAAGTCCCATGGAGTATCTTAATGTGAATTTAATGAGCTGATAGCATATAAATGACAGTACTGTGAGGGTGAAGGTGACATAACCTTTTTCCTTCTGTTTGATGTTTGTCTTTGAAAAAATACAGATCTTTTCGAAACGCGCCGCATTATTACAACGTGCTGCATCCTTCAGCCAGGAGCCTGCCATTGTTTTAGCATTTTACAGCCCTTTTCATGGCACTGGAAACACAAGCACTTTTTAGCTCAACATCAAGGTAATTAAAAATCTCAACGTTTTTCCTGGCAGCACAACGCCAGCGATGCTCGTGGCTACATCGCGGAGCGCCCATCCTGTGACAACCCATCAGTTTTGTCATGCTGGTACCAGTAGTGGTGGCATGGAACTGGTGAAATCCTGTGTGAAATCCATGGAAATCATCCATCTTCATTTCCTGGGCATCACCTTTCTAAGCTAAGAGGTCTCCTCAGCAGCACTGACTCCCAGACTCGGTGCCATTACCAGAGCATCGTCATTCACAAGGAGTTGCCTCCCCTCACTCTGCGGTGTCACACCCCATCGTGCACCCAAATCCCAGCCACCCTCGGCGTGGAATGGGCTGGAATCCCATCAACACTGTCTTGGATCAGCACTGACCCTGCCACGCTCAGGGGAGGAAGGAGGCAGAGGAGGAATATGTTGATAACCAGCAGCAGACCTATAAAAATCCACGGGCAGATTTAGGAGGCACCCAAATGTATGAGGTTATCAAAGCCTGCCCGAGTGCAGCAATGCAGCTTTTCCACTGCAGCTTGAAGTATTGTCCTTAGAATCTTTCATTCAAACTTAAGAAATGCCTTCTCAGTGGGTATTTTCACCCTCCAACCTAAACATTTAGAGATGTGCCAGCCAGTGATGTGATCATTTCTAGGCTAAATGTTCCTCAACTTGAAAAATTATTAACTTTCATTTCTCTTTATATTCCTTCAAAACAATATATAGATACAGAAACTGAGTCATGGAATATCCTGAGTTTGAAGGGACACACAAGGATTACCAAGTTCACCCTGTCCCTGTACAATCCCAACAATCCCACCCTGAGCATCCCTGGGAGCGCTGTCCAAAGGCTCCTGGAGTTCTGGCAGCCTCGGGAATGTGCCCATTCCCTGGGGAACCTGGGCACTGCCCAGCACCCTCTGTGGGAAGAACCTTTCCCTAAATCCAGCCTAACCCTTCCTGGCACAGCTCCAGCCNTACTGAGCCAGGCTTCTTCTTTTTCTTTTTTTTAATTTTATGCTCATTTGCCGAATTTGGGTCAATCAAAGGTTTCTTGGGGTTGATTTGTTTGTTAATTTTAAAACACTTGTAGGACAAACTATGAATCATTCCACAGACAACTTATTTTCTATCTTTTCATACAGTCCCAGTGCTGCTACACGAAGAATGCAATGCTGTGTGAAGTGAATTTACAGAAGTTATTTCCTTCCCCAGTAGAAATGCTAACATTTGCTCTTCTGAGAGAGACGTACCTTGGGCTGCGTTTGACAAAGGGGAAATAAATAAATAAAAAATAAGCAGCTTACGTGTTTCAAAAAGTTGGAATTTTGGCAATGTGTGAAATTTGTTTAGAAAAACCTTTTCGTTGCCAGGTGACGAGGCAAAACATATCACATATGCTTAACAACCAGCTTGTACATATTTTGTCTTTCCAAGGTTTCTAGGGCTGGTCAGGCACAATGATGCATTACAGCTGAAGGAGCTTCCAGCAGGGACAAATGTTTGTCTCCTTCCAAAAGAATTTTCCTAATCCTTAAGAAAAACAACTCAATATTTCTCATTGCTGAATGATTGAGTAAGGATTAATTCTGCTCAAAACTCATCGTATCACGGGTCGTAAGGTATATTTTGTGTTTGCTGAGGGTGCAAACTGCTGGGGTTTTGTGCACAGTGTTTGTGATCATTTCATGGTGTAGTACAGGCAGCAGTTCTGCCTAATACAGTTGTCTTACAAAAGTCTGAGATCTTGTTCCATTGTCAGGCAGCAGCACAAGGAGCATTAAAACACAAAGGATCAATGAGGATAATGTGTTAAAACACGTCCCACCACGTTCAAAGGCTACTGTTGGCACAGCCCGAGCACCTCTACCTCACTGATATTTCCATTTCATCAACATTTCCGCCCCCTGATGCACACTGGAATTTCAGAGGAATGGAATGATCAGTTATGGTTTCAGGGGAAGTCAGAAAGAGCTGGGAAAAAACCCAACCCGCGCTCAGATTCCCCTGAAATCCAGAGTCCCGTCCTTCCCATCCCAAACCTCAGCTCTTGCTGTGAGCACTCACATGGATCTCGTGGCCTGGGGTTGCAGTTAATGGGCCTCACACATGTGAAATTAATTGTGGGCATAATTCTGAAACAATCACCTTTTCTTGGAATCCCAGTCAACAGCCATTCCAATAAATCACGGTGCTGCTCATGCTATAATGACCATCAGTAATCAAATGCATCTGCACACTCAGCCTGTTTGCTCACTTACAACTCCAAAAGGCAAAGGAGAGTTTGGTGCCCAAGTTCCCACATGCCTGACGTACAAAATGGCACAGAGGATCTGACTTCTCTCCTCCAATCACCTTGTGCTACCCCAAATTATTAATTATTTGTCATTATGCAAACTTGCATCCTGATCCCAATCTCTTTAAAATGTTAATACCTACATACTCCTCCAAATATTCTCTGGTTTTTTCTCTTTTTTTTTGCATTCCAATTTTAAGTGTCACTAAAAGAAAATTTCAGCGTGACTCATGAGATTAAACTGTTTTGTCTCTAATTACCCTTGTCAGGAGATAGCCATAAATCAGTTTTTAAAAAGCATCACGGATTCATTTAGAACAATGAGCCCTCATTTTGTTATTTCACTGTTCCTTGCCCTCCTGTCTTCTGTGCACCCAACTGAGAGCTGGCTTTTTACAGGTGGATTAGGTACAAAAATTATCTTCTCCCAAACTTTACAAGTCTGCCACCCCTTTCTTCCATCCTCCTGTATCTACTCCCACCTACCCTGGGGGTAAAACCAAGCACACACAGAAAATTCAAAGCTAAGGAACTTTCTGTTGGGGTGCACAACTTCTGGAATTAGATCTCCACTAGGAGCACTTGTGCCTGCAAATTCCAGTTTGCTCTCCCTGCCAGTAAACCACGCATGCCAGCAAACCAATTTCCAAGAATCCTCATCAAAAGATAACAACAAAGGGCTGTAATGATGGCCAGATCCAATTTATTTAAGAGGGAAAAGGAAGCCACACACAAACCCCTCTGCACGACTGTCTAGATGTGCCAGGTCATTACCTATAGCCATTAATACTCACTGGCCCTCCAATGCCTTACAAACTTAGATTTTATTTACTTTTTGCATCCTTTTCTTTTTCATTGTAGATTATACCCCTTTTCAGTACAAAGCATCCATTTACTCAGTGTAAACTTACACTGTGAGATATGATCCCAGATGAGGTATTGCCTCAAACAGAAGATGAAAAATATTCCATGCATTTTAAACATGAATCCAAGATCATAAGTTACACTAACGTGTAATACATTTCTGCTGTTCTCTGGCAGGAGAGAAAAACAAAACTGGCAGCTATAGCAATTGTATAATGGTAATTATTGAGAGAAATAATTATACAAAAACCTGTTCAAATTATATACAGGATGGGATGACTCAAAGCGAGAAGAATTTAAAGTGATAGTTAATACCCCAGAAAACCTCACTGTGTGACACCAGGCGGCAAAAATCAGACAAATAAATGCATTTGCTGAAAGCATTCTACCCTCTGAAGTTTGTAAAAAGTGGGCAAAAAGCAACAGTTTTCACTCAATGGGGATTTCAGGGCAGGCTGGTTTACCAGGGAGGCTCCAACAGCACCAAGGAATTCCTGGACAAAGGCAAGAAACCTAATGCAATTTTATTCTAAACTGCAATCAATTCTTTATATTCACTCAACAACCCTCAGCTGCAGGTGGGTTTAGAAAATTAATCCAGCTCTTCAGAGGTGAGAGATGGAGATGTTACAGCAGAGCCAGGAGCCCCTGGGTGCTGAGGCCCTGAATTCCCACGGGCACCTCTAAATTCGTTTCTGTCTGTATCCAAAGGTAAAACTTCTTGTTCTGATGCCTGCCCTCATCCCTTCATCCTCATATCTACAACACTCTGGATGAAACTGCAGCACTGATCACCCTTGAGAAGCCAAGGAAGCCTCACCAAATTTTCCCTGTTTTGCTGCTCTCCTGCCTTTCCTGCATTCAGGATTCTTGATATTTGTTCCATTCCAGATCTTGCTTCTCAAACACCTCTCCCTACTTCAAAAACTTCTGTTTTTCATGTCCCCTCCCCTGCTTCCACCTAATTTTTAAACCTCTGTCCTCACTTCCAACTGGCCAAAGACCTTCTCAAGAGAACAGGTTTTTCATTATGTCTGCAGGAAAGCACAGACAGATCTTTAATTCATCTCTATTAGCTACAATTTTTTTCCTAATTATTCCTTTTAGCCTGTTACATTACCTAACATTTGTGTTGTTATTTCCCTTCATTCTGTACACATCTAATTTGAAATTGGTGTGACTCAGC
Source organism: Thryothorus ludovicianus (assembly GCA_013397245.1). Taxonomy (NCBI): domain Eukaryota; kingdom Metazoa; phylum Chordata; class Aves; order Passeriformes; family Certhiidae; genus Thryothorus; species Thryothorus ludovicianus. The sequence goes on from VZTB01007638.1 coordinate 27,145, forward strand.
TGAGGATTACAAAACAAAAAAAAATATTACTGAAGTTTGTTTTGAAAGTTCCTCACTTTGCCCAGACCGTTCACAGGGGAGAAGCATCCCATGAACCATCCTGTATTGGTAATAACTTTTAAAACTTTCTATTGCAAGAAAGATGACAAATGCTTTAGGACATAAAAATGGCAAAAACTGTCCTGCTGACAAGTCAACAATACACAGTGTTCAAATTGTTGTATCAAAATTTGCTTTTTCCAAAAAGAAAAAGCTGTTACTTTTATTTGGCAAGCTGTTACTTTTATTTAGCTCAGACCTTTTGTGCAGAGGGAAGGGCAGTGAGGGGTTCATATCATTTTCAGTTAATTCTACCATTTCCTTCAGCATTCAGATATTGTATTTATTTCTTCAATGCACATAATCACATCACTGCATTCTTTCTAATTACATTAGTTTCCTCTACACAGTCCTTCAGGGTTATCCCAGGAAACAAAGACAAGTCCATAAAACCAAAGGCCACCATGGACTCAAACACTTAGTGCTGCCAAAATTTAAGTTTGAATGGTACTAACAGAAAGCTGATAACAGATGTAATTTCAATTTTAGGGTTTATGTGCCCCCCAGTGAGGTTTTCTTTGATGGTTTTACCCTTGAGGCAGCTCTGTAGAGTAATGAGGTGAAATTACCCCAAATTTAGGGGTACAGAGTGCAGTTGGTTCACTCGAGGTGACACATGGAGCCTTTTCCAGCCTTGGGATCTGGGAACTGATATTCCCCATCTTCCTCCAGGATCTCACCTCCAGAAGCAGCTTAGTGGAAACACCACAGGGGATCCTTTTTAATGGCATTGGCAAAATCAGGGAAAATACTTGTGTTACTACAGAGTAAAATACAAATACACACAGGTGAGGGCACGGTGGGAGAAAAGCAGCCCCACTCAGGTTTCCAGGGGCAGAAAGAGGATATTTAGCTTCACGTAAATTCCTAAATCTTGCCAAAAGAGAAGATGTTTTGATAAGACCCAGAAATGTTGGCTTTTCCCACTTCAGCCCCCGTGTAAGGAAATTGCTGAGGTTTTCAAGACCAGAAGAAAACTCAACTATTTTTTCATCACTTTGGGGGCTTTTTATATACTCTGGAAGAGGAAAGAAGAAGCTCTCATTCCAAAAAGTCAAGCCATTAATTCCTGTATCCCAGGGCAAGAACTCTCACGTGGAGGGCTACAAGGTCACCCTCGAAGCCCCTGGCAGTGTTGTATTTCCCATCCCCTTTGCTGGGGCTAACACCTTCTGCAAAGCACAATCAACTTTTAAGGCACGAGATAAAATTTTAACAGTGCTCTTAATTGGCGCCAACAGTGGCAGTTTCTGTGATGGCTACGAGGGCCTTGGTGAGGCCCATAAACTGCATTTCACTTGGGTCAGCCATTGCATTTATCAGGTGATAACTGCTGCTCCCTGATACCCACCTGCCCCGGCTGCAGGGAGAGATATGGAATGGTTTGCTTGGAAGGGATATCAAAAATCATCCAGTTCCACTTCATTCCGTGGGCAGAGACACCTTCCACTACCCCAAATCGTTCCAAGCCTTGTCCAACGTGGCCTGGAAAACTTCCAGGGGTGTGGCAGCCACAGATTCTCTGGGCAGCTTGTGCCAAGGTGTCAGCACCCTTACAGGGAAGAAATTCTTCACAAAAACAACAATTGTATTTGCCATTGAATTGCTTATTCTTACAACATAACACAATAGGGATGTTTGTCAGAATATATAGTGCCAGTCTTTGGCTAATTTTTGGGGCAAGGACTTTGCCATTGAGTGTTTTTTTTTGGTGTCACTGTGAAATGTATATTCAGTATGTGGTTTGGATAAACTTTTTCCAAATAAACCCCACTAGAACAGCAACGAATGGGATTTACAGCCTGAGCTCCTGAGCACCTTTACTGCACAAAAACTGTTTATTAGCACAAGTTTTCCCTTTGTATGTTGTGTTTACTTGTTTCCCAGCAGGGTCTGCTGATGTTAATGGACTCACAGCAGTGCATTCTACTTCTGTTATTACAGGTCTAATTCAGTCATTAACATTTCATTAATGGACTGGCCTCCTCGCTGTTTGCATGGCTGTCTAGATATTGATGAGCTTTCTAGTATAGAAAACTGGTATTTAAGGCAGACTCTTAAAGGTTTATTAAGATGCTCGTGAACCTTCATCGCATTCTGTCATTTATTTTAGCAGATAAAAGCCAAACCCTCAGATGAATTTGCATTGCAAAAGTTTTCAGCACCTGAATAGAAAATTAATTCCATGCGAATACCCCAAGGAGAGGAAAAAAAACCCCAAAGATTCCACAGTTACATCACTTGGATACAAATCTTGAGTTCCTGCCTCAAAACCAGAGTGGCTCAGCACTGCCAAATCTGCTGTGCTCTACCTTGGAGGGAATTGCATTTCTGTGGCACAAAAATTGATTTCTTTTTCCAAGGGGGTTCTGCAGCTCCACTAGCTCCCAATTTCAAACTCTGAACTGGAGTTTTTAACCCTTCCCTCCACCCAATCCATCAGGAACAGCCTTAATGGGCCAATGGAATTAATCAAACTGAGAGGCTGCTCAGGATAATGGGGCAGTGGCTTTGGGGACTTTTAACACCATCACCAAAGAGGAGTCATGATTTTTAAACTTCAGTAACTTCCTGGCTTTATCAACAGTGCATTGGAATCTAAAAACAGTCTTGATTATACCTGAACCCCAGTGGAAGGTAAATATCCTTAGGAAATTGCCCAAAGGAGTTATGAGGTGCTTCCTTTCACATTTCTGCTTTTTTTCCTGCTAAAATGTGTTTTCAGGCACCCCAGACAATTAAAATACACTGCATTGTATCATATGAGTGTCTAATGCAAGCTCTTGGTGAAAATTACTAATTTGATGTCCTAATTACGCTTGTAATATAAAATTATTAAGCACTGTCATATTGCACAGTAAATGGAACTTATATTGGTGTAATAAAATGTATTTCAATTCCATTACAATAACTTTATCATAGTCTTTAATGGCACCCAGAGTTAACAAAAATAAGATGCAGCCAGGAAAAGCACCGTTGAAGAGTACCCTAAACTGCAATATTAGGTCACAACAGATATAATTTGTGAGCTCCTTTATGCGCCAGTTTACATTTATGAACACCTGCAACTTATGTTTTCCTGACAAAATGAGATGCTAAAAAGTCGAGGCAGGATTAGAGGCCAGTAAACAAAATCCCCAGCGTAATTTCCCTCAATAAATCCTGCATTATCCATGCCTTTGACTTCAGCTTTATAAATGGAGCTATAAATATTATTGATCCCAAATTCATATTTTTTTAAGGATCTTCCTGGCTCAGTCAGGCAGGTCTATGCCAGGATGACATGGAAATAGATCTCTCATTATGAAATCTGAAACTTATTATCTTGATAAATGTAGCAACGTTTGAGCAATCTGAGGGTGGGGGGCAACAAGAAAGGAGGAACATTATTTAAATATTAATATGTCCAAGTGTTTTTCTCCTCAGTAGAACTGTCCAGCCCAGAATGTATGAGCTACTTATTTAATTAAAGAAAAAAAAAAAAAAAGGAAGGAAAAAAGAAAGGAAGAAAAATTATGAGAAAAATGCCAAATCCTCATCTCAACATTTTTGTTTTCTCTGTCAGGATAAATAAAATGAAGAAACAAATCACAACTGGAAGGGGGTGGGGGGAAACTCAGTCAGCTAAAATGTCATGGCTCGCTTCTCTGCAGGTGTCAACTTGACTTCACTGAAATGGCACAAAACTTTGATTTTCTCATCAGGAAAAAATGTTTATTCCCTCTACCAGACCTAACAGATAAGAACATACTGTGTGTAACATTGCATATTTTGATCCTGTGTCTAACTGTTCTTGAGACACATGCTAAAAAATATTTTGTGTGCTTTGCCTCAAATTGTTGCCATGAATTATTGAATTGAGCTTTTACTTTTTCATTAAACTGGCAGCCTTAATAATTTAAACACCGGTCTTTAAGAGACTTACTGTATATTGATGATCTTCATGGGAAGAAAGAGAACCTCCCAATTATTTTATATCTGTCTTGATATTTTTTTGTAGGTTTTAATGCATTGCTGACTTACCAGGCATTACTGCATCCCTGTATTATCTTAGCACACATTTGTCCCCATTTTATTTATCAATGAGAATTTAGCTCAGATACTCCTGTGGCCAGGTTTTCCCAGCAAGGGGAAACTCAAACCTTGTGAATGTTCAGCTCATGGGTACAGCTTCAGTTCACCCCAGAAAAGGAGGTAGGAAATAACCAAAGTTCTGTGTGTCTGTGTGGCCCTGGTCCATTGGATGGAAACCTGAGAAATATCTGCTGAATTTGGCATCTTTTCAAAAGCTAAGGGATGTGAAAAGTTCCAAAGTTATAGACTGATTCAATAAAAAACTCCACTTGCTTCTCAACTAATCTGAATTGTTTAAAAAGTTTACTATCTGTGGAGTGACGCTGCAAAATGAAGGTTTTGGGAAATTTCCTGGCAAATCATTGCTCTGGTGGCTTTCACAAGTCCCTTAAACTTCGGAACCTCCCTCAATTACACTGCCAAACATCAAGGCAAGAAGCGTTTCAAAGTTGCTCCCCAAAACCCAGAACAAACTCCCAACTCCTGCAGCCTTCTTGAGGTGGAACTAGAGATGATAAAAATCAGAAATTCTGGGAGTCAGTTGAAGTCTCTGATCCACGATGATGTGTCACTTAAATAACAACAATGTTGATTTTGCACAGCACAACAGCAACAAAGATTACGAATATTAACTTCAAACACCACATAAAGTATGAATAATATCCATTGCAACAAATTTTTAAAATGCATCGTATTTCTTTCCCACATATGTCCTTGTAGCCTCATAAAACAAACAGTTTCATTATATGGGCTTGTGTGTATGTATCACAAAACGTTAGCCACTGCTAAAAGTAAGAAAATAGATTTTGACATTGGAGAATTATTTTCCTGCTCTCCTGTGCCTCTGGATCTAAAGGCAGAGCTACTCAGCTGTTTAATCTGGCCTGAGTCCAGGGCTGCATTTCGTGGTGAGATGCCAAGAGCAGCGATGCCACATGGAGCAGGAGTTCTCTTCTGCAAACTCACAGTGATCACAGGGCAGTTTGTATCTGAACTGATAGAAGCAACAATCTCCTGTAGCTTTCTTGTCTGCTCAGGACTGATTTTCGTTTGGGCAACCAAATTTTGTCTTATTAATCAGAAGATGTACGAGATGCTGTAATCACTTCATTACACAGCATTTGCCAACCCTTCCATGCCATGTCCATTGAAATTCCTGACTCTGCCCTCCCTGAGCTTTGTCTGCAGTCCTGAACTGCAGCAGAGGCTCACAAATTGCAGAGGACTGACATTAAATGTGGGTTTAAGCCATAGAGAGAAGCTGTTAAGTGTTGAAATCTAGATGTATATGAAAAAGAAACACTTTTTTGTCTATTTTTGCACTTTGCCATTTGTCAAAATTGTCAAGGTGGAAATCCTTGTTTTCTTTCTGTCCTTCAATTTAAAGCAGCTGTATGTGATGCTGCTTTAATTAATCCCCAGTCCAGTTTGTTATCCCTGCTCTGTTTATTATCTTCCAAAAAGTTTAGACTATACATTTTACCAGTATGTAAATATATGTAAACCTATACATTTGAACTGGTAAAATCAAGGTGTTTTCCTTGTGGTGTATGAAAACCTTCTTACCCTCTAAGTTCTCCTCTAACACTTGAAGAAGAATAAGGTTCAGGAAAGGAAGGATTTTTATTACAACATAGAACTCAAACAACATTCAAGTACAAGAAAAAAAGAGAGTAAAAGTTAGGAAATTATATTTGTGTTCATTTCTATCATCTGATTTCTCAAAAAAATATCCAACCCAAACCACATGGACACAACCAATAAATTATTGTAGAGTCATGTAAAGAAATTTTTTCTCACCTGTAGCATCTCTCCACTTTTCCTCCTGAAGTTGTTTCCATTTCAATATGATTTTGAATTTCCAAAAAATATTCCATTTATTACAGGCAACATAATCTTTTCCTGATGCAGAGACACTGAAATACCTCCTGGTGCTTTAGGGACAACCTACAGCAAATATTCCTTTATTTTGAGACATCCCCTGGGTGAAAACAGGCTTTAAAAGCCAGGCTCCCCCTTTCCTAGCACAAGTGAGCTTAAATAGCTGTGGGGATGGGGCACAGCTCACACCAGGTGATCTGGGGTGGTCTTGGTGTGTCTCAACACCTCCTGTCAGGGGCACAGAGGGCAGGGATGCACCCGTGCCACGTGCAGGAGGCAACCAGGAGAGGGTGGAGAAAGCCCTGGCTCTGGGAGGGCTTTGCCTGGCAAACATTCCGTGTCTCACATGGCACAAGGAGCCAGCAGGAGAGCACCAAGGACACTTTACCCTCTGGAGAGCTTCTCCTATTGTGTGGGTGAAATTCTCCACTGATGGACTGTGGGGCAAGCTGGGCTCTCCTGCCAGCAGGTGGATTTTGGGAGAGGCCAGGGTGTACAGGTGTAACTGTGGCACAAAACATGGGGATTTTTGGGTCTTGTGGTTTGGCTTTAGCTCTAACCAGCAGGGTTTTTGGGTCTTGTCCTTTTTGTACTGCCATTAATAGCTCATCCTCTGGCCAGGCTGGACACTGCTGCCCTCCGAGCCTCCTGTGCAGCCCCTGTCCTCTTGCATTTTCCTTCCTCCTTCTCTGTCTTCCCTACCCTTCCTCAGTAGTAGGACAGCTCCCTTTTCCTTCCCCATAAACATCTCTCAGACGTGATGTTTTCTCATTAATTTCACTCGAGACCATCTTGTATAAAGCAGCTCCTTACAGCACCCCCAGCTCCTTGCCCAAAAATGATTCTTCCACAACACAAAACTCTGAGTTTGACCAGTAATAACAAACCTACAAGGAGATTTTGCAAGCAGCACACGCAAGAGGGATTGGCAGGCTGGTTTCTGCAGCAAAGTCTAGGTGTGAAATAAGCAGGTATTTCATGATGCTGTGCATTTCCATGTTCCCCAGATCTTCCAGCTCTCACACTCAAGGAAATCATCTGTGCAAAGAGGATACAAATAGAAAAATCATGGCTTGGTATCATCCTGTAATGCTTTGGATGAGAGGGAAACATGGGAAAGATGTATGGCTGCAGAGGAGACTCATCAGGGAAATTCACAGCAGCACATCAGGATTGTCCACTCCTGTTTTTGTAAAAATACTTGCAACAAGAGAGAAACAATCAGAGAAAAACTAAAGAGATGTCTTAGCATTTAGTGGGTGATTGTATACAACCTTCTGGAGACCATAAAATAAAAAGCAAACAAAATGGAAGGGAAGTCCTGGTTGGTTCAGTGTGTGTTGAAGGTGTTGAATGCTTTTCCTATTGGAATGAGTTGAAACTTGGAGAGTTGTATGAAAGGAGACAGAAGAAGGCGCTGGAAATGTAAAATGAGCATCAGGAGAGACAACCTTCCAGTCTGCACCATCATCTTTCACGAGTTTCATCAGTGCTGGCTCACAGCCTGGGCCGTTCACTTTTGAAAAGCTTTTCTTTATTGTTTTAATGAAAATTCACCATGGTTCTAATGGAAAAAAAAATACCTTAAGCAGACCCGTAAGAAGGAATATAGGAGGGAGGGAGGACTTATTAAGTGTGAAGTTTGACAAGTATTAGTGAAACAAAAGACCCCAGCACACAAGTTTAAATACCAGATAACTCTGTCACCCTCTGATTGCCAGGAGGAGTTAAAATGCAGGTCTCCTGTCTGGAAAAAGTATTACAGGAATATATTCTGAACTTTGCACGGTTCATTTTTTGTTCCGAATTAGATCCATCATGAGATTTATTGAGATGCCTCATGTTTAATAAAATACTCATAACGGTTTGTGATATTTCACAGGATAAATAACAGGATTTTTAACTGTGTTTGTGTAGCAGGTCTCAGGATAATAAATGGTTCCTTCAATAATGAACTGACAACAAGTTATTCAGGTTATTAAATAAGGGAGATAAGAGTCAAAATAACAAAACTCAAAGGATCAGACATTCAGACAACATTGGAGTCCTAAACCAGGTTGCCCCATCTTTTGAATTCTGAAACCATTTGACATAAGAGGGTGGAAATTTCCACATAAAGCATTTTCCAAACCAAATCCACACCAGGACAGTGGAGACAACTGTTCCTTTATTTCCGACACAGCCCAAGACATCTCAATCTTCTCATGTTATTCAAATCTAATAAAAGATTAATATCCTTTTAGAATAAAATAATATAAAAGTATATGAAGATAAACACATCAAAATTATTCATCCTGTCCCTGCCTCTCAAAGAACACATGAACAGAGAAAGTTCAATACATTTTTAAAAAATACATTCTTTAGAAAATACGAACAAGTGAAGATTCTCTGAGTATATTTGACTTCTAAATAAATTGCTTTCTTTTTTGGAATTGCTGAGAAGGCAGACACTCAGTGAGGTCAATGAGACTTACTGATTGCACAGTGTTACGGAAAATTAGGCTACTTATTTGGGAACTAAATATGGATGTTAAGAGCATTCAGTGAAGTCACACTTCTGAGCATTTTGGAGCTGGCCTACATTTTTAAAGAAAACTTTGAGACTTTGAGCAATAACTTTTTGGAAGAACCAGATATTTATGATGTCCTTCGTAGCAATTAAAGGCAATTCACAGAAATGAAAAGATGATTTTGCTGGGGGGGTGGGAGATGGCTTCAATTCCTGAGGAGCCATCAATTTGCAATCAATTCAATTTAATGAGGGTGCTCCCAGTTCTTACCACTTTTGACTGTGAGGTATTTAAAGGACAAGAAGAGGGTCCCCAGGTTGGTATTTGATTCCCACCTATGTGTCAGGATAAAAAATGATGGAGAAGAGACAACTTAAAAAGGCTGCACAAAGGAAAGAGCAACAACAAAAAAAAAATACTTTCTGTTATTAGTGTGATTGTTCAAATTCAAAGAACACTCTCCAAAAGTCATTCCCATCTATTTTGTCCAGGCCAGTTCATCTCCAAAGTTTGCCCATCTGAGAGTCAGCAAGAAGCTGAGATGTTCATGTTCTCTAATTCTTTGATGTTCTCAACAATAAAATGACTAAATAATAATAAAAACTTCCCTCTCCCCCGCCACCCCAAAAAAAGAAAAAGAAAAATGAATGTTTGAAATGGCCATTTCAAACTAAAACAACTGCTATTGCTATCAATTCAAGTAATCACTTTCCCAGCTGACAGATGCAAAGCTCTCCCTTCAGATAATGACTTTTCCAGCTGACGAGAGTCAGGGAACAGGAAGTGTATGTGGGGATAAGTGTTTGGGAATTAGAGGACAGCCAAAGTTTGTGGCTACCTGTATTATCTGCAGGAGGTTGTTTTACTTCTACTGGCAGATTTTTATCTGAAATCAGCATAAATGAATCTTTAAAAATATGTTTAGTGCAGCAGGATACTTTTTTTTTTTTTTACAGTACTAGTCAATTTTAAAAGTTTTTTTTTGTTGTTGTTGTTCTTTCCCGCTTGAGATTAAACTCATTCCATAAGGCAGGAGCTGCAGTTTTCACCAGAGCTGTCACAGGGCAATGGTACATGGTGTTTGTTTCTGTTTGCACTCCAGCCAAACCTGTTCCCTGATTTCCAGCAGGGCTGGAAATGCAAATGCCTGCTGGCTAAAATAAATAAGAATCTTTTTTGAGACATGTCCCACGTCAAGAACTGGCAAAGTGAGCTGGATTCGTACCCTGCCCTGTCCCGGGGAGTATTGAGGAAGGTACTCCCGGTTTGCAAAAGGAGAACCTCAAGGCTTATCCAGCACTTGGGGCATTTCTGCACGCCCTAAATCATCAGTGCTGTCAGATGTGGCTCAGGAGATGCAAATATTCAGCCAATGATTGCCCAGCTGAGCCCTTCAAGACCAGGATGGGTGCTCTTGCTCAGCTGGCCGTGCCAGAGAGGACACACCACGTCTGTGTCCATGAGAGAGAAGAGTGAATGTGTTTAATTCCCTGAGCACCACGAAAGGAGAGGCCACGTTGAACCTCTCCCTGGAGCTGCCAGAAGAAAAATCACTGAAAATCTGATGGCAGTTTCATGACCCAGCTTTTTCCTGGAGACCAACGAGTCAGACACCACTAAGTTGACCTAAAATAACAGAACCTCCATTCTACGTTAAAATAACTCTGCTGGGCTGATCATCATAAAAAGTTATAACTCAACATCAAATTTTAGCTTTTACCAGGAGAGGGAAGGCTGAGGAACTTCAGCTCCAAGTCTGTAAAAGGATCACCATAAGCCAGCACATATGACTGTCAACTGATATTAAATGAAATATTCCTATTCACGATGACAGACCGAAATTTTTATTGGGTTTGACCAAATCAGAAGCTAACATTGGGGGGGGGTTTAATCTTGCATTCCTCATTCTGCAATATTAATATTGTAAAAAATAAAAAACGCCAAAAAAGCAAACAAACAAAACCTCCACCAATTTTATAAAGAAATAAAAGAATAAAATTACTGAGCAGCTGTATCAGTCTTCCTGTGAATGATAGCCCAAAACTACAAGAGCAGTTAGCAGTTTTTCAATTTAACTCTTATTATGTCTGCTTCTATTTCTTATCTCCTGATAAAATTCGCTTTTTGAAGTTAAACTTCCCACAGTCATAATAATAAATGGAACACGAGGCTTGAACTCTGTGTCTCTGTTTTTTCTCTCCTGCTTTCACTGGAGGTATCAAACAGGGTACATGAGAAAAGGAACACAACGCAGAGTATGGAATGGAAATGAACTATTAAAGTCATGATAAGAACTGGAGAGAGAGACTCTGGAGTAAGAGTGGAGTGAAACACGATCTCTTGAAAGAGTATTTGTAAAGAAAAAGGCAGCATGAAAAAGTACCAGCATTACATGTTCATACTCCATGCTCCTTTCTTGTGAGACTCTGACACATCTCATCCCAAAATTTTCCTTCCATTTGTGTATGTTTAGCACAGTTTTTTTTATAAAAATAGGGGGGGTTATTAATAACAGCAAGGAGAAATAAGTGATTGTGGCAAAATATGGAGTTTCACATACAGAAAAAGGAATGCAAAATGGAAAATGAGTGGAGTCCCCATCCCTGGAGGAGTTCAAGGAATGCCTGGGCCCGGTGCTCTGGTGGGGATGTGTCACAGCTTGGACTGGATGATCTTGAAAGTCTTTCCCACCCTTAATGATTCTGTGATTCTGCAAAAGAGCAACCCCAGCCTTCCACAGAATCTCCCAAACGTGGAAAATCTATTTCCTCATTAAACAAAATTCCTTATTGAAGCGTGAGGGAGGTCTCACAGCACACGCTGATGATGGGAAAAGCAATCCAAAGCTCCACATATTGCTTTATTTACTTTTTAAAAAATTAAACTCCATTGCAAAGCTGCTTTGGCCTCACACCCGTGGCATCACACTCTATTACTTCCCTTTGAAACGCATCTAGTAAACTTTAAAAGCCTATCCCTCCAAAAGCAGAGGCCATACAAATACTTAAGGGGTTAATAAACTCTTCCAGTATACCAAAATCACAAGTTTTATGCCTCAACCCTGAACAGTTGGAGCTCCTAGGAGAGGAGTAATTGCATTGTAGTAATGTTGAGGTTTGATTTAGGTTTCTCCATGGGTAGGATGAAGTGTGTCTTACTCCTCAGGTGTGAGACTTGGCCGCTCTGCCTTCTGCAATATTTTACCCCAACGCTGTCAGAAAATGCTCAGCAGCGCCAGTTCTGACTAAACTGGGTGTGTTATAAATCCAGGGGAAGGAGGGGATTTCTTATGCCAACAATGCTTCTCAACCTTTACCTTATTACCACACTTCTTGGCTGCTCTGTGATAAAAATCTTTTAAGCTCTTTTATTTTTATTTTTTTTTAATACTGCTTGTGTGTGAAATCTCAGATAGCGGAGCCAAACGCAGGGAAAGTTCAGGGCGGTTTTACGACTCTGTTTTATCAAAAATTTTGATCTCCAAAGCCTGAACGCACAAATTCGTGGCTGTGGGATGAGGTCAGTGAAACCACACCCATTCCCTCGACAGACCTTCCTTCTCTTTTAGTGGACAATTTTACGTGGGCCACAGAAATATGCCCTGGATGAGGAGAAGCACTTGCCCCTGGATTGAAAGCAGCGCCAAGTAAATCAGGAATCCTCTACGTGGCGGATTTCAGCTCTGTGTGTGCTTGAGACACATTATCTGTGAGTTCTGGAGGTGAAGTCCCTCCCTAATGAAATTCAGCTGAGCAGGAACAGCCTAGAAACACCAGCAGGAACGGCGAGGGAGAATGACAAGACAGGTTTGGCACAGAGGGATGCATGAAACAAAATAACCGCGGTGAAGATTTCCAGAGGGAAAAAAAAACAACGTGGATTGTCTTGTAAGAGGGAAAGTGTGTGACACGAGGAACGGGGAGGAATGGCAAACACATGTCAAGCAGCACATTTTATTTACCTTTCATTAGCATGTCTTCCTAGGAGAAGGTTAAATACTCCAGGAGAGGGATGGGATTTTTCTTATGTTAACTAATCTGGACAAAAGTGAATGGAGATTTGCTTTCTTCAGCATTCATTGATATTAATTGCTTTATTGAACTAGCTGTGGGAACGTGGATTTCCCAATGCCAGCATAAAGGATCATTATTTATAAGCTAACTGATCCCACAAATTCTACACTTAGCTCAACATTTCCTTTGGAAATGCTGTAAGAATCTTTTAAAAAATCATTATATTTCATACTTTGCACTAAGGCACACTAGCTAAACCATACAGGTTTTCCAGGAGAAGAAAAATAAGATTTTAGGTTCACATAACAGACTCCAAATCAGCTCTGAAATGCTGCATATCATTACATTTTCCCTCCCTTTAGTTTTCAATCTCTCCCTTTTCCCCTGACTTACAGGTGTCCTTAGTTACAGCCATCAGCAAAAACAAAACACACATGCAGGCTATAAATCTGTATTTGTGTACTAATTCATAAGAGTAAAATATCTTCAGTTGCTCCTTCCAATTTCCTTTCCCTGTTCAATTCATAATTGTGCAGCAGTATATTGGGCTTAAGCTTTCAGGAACTTCACTTTGTCCCAAAAGGTTGGTTAGATGGAGACCTGGAAATGTGGATTCTGCCTTCAAGGGAAGATATTTAGCAGCAGAGGATCCAAAGCACGATAAAAGCAACTAAATAAACTAAATAAACACTGAAGCCTTTTCAGTGCACTAAGTTATCACTGTAACCCTTTGGAGATAGATATGGATGGCTCAGTCCATCAGAGTTCATGGAAAAATGTACCAAGAAGTTAATAAATTTGGAAGAGAAGCCAAGAATGGATGTTAAGTTCTTTTGTTTCAATATATCCCAGCAGCATTGCTGCAGTTAAGCTCAACTTTGCTGTTGAAAGACCAATTTGGGGGCTTTATGTGCTGGTTTAAATCATAGCTGAGCTAAACGTGGTATGCAAATTGCAGAGTGATAAATGTTTGTTTTACTTATATTCCTTCCTCTTTATATCACAGTCAGAATCCTGCACCAAAGCCCCCAAAAGCAATCATTTTTGGCATAGTTTGGATGCCAAATTTGAAAGTTACAAAGGAAGAACGAGGATATACTTTATAGTTACAATCATTCTTTCTCTGTCAGAGAGAAAGAAAAAGCACTTTAAATGGCCTGAAAAGAAGAAAAGTATCCTTGGAGAAGACACACGTGACTAGAAAGATCATATTATTGCACAGAGTTAGGTTAAAGCAGATCCAAAGATGAGGAAACTTTTTGCCTGGGAGGAGAAAAATTGCAGGATACTGAATTTACATCAGAGGATCCTTGGTCAGGTGAGATACTTCTAATTTTGCCTTATTAATGCAAAAAGGATAATAAAAAATAGATATTTTACACAGATATTCTTGAAAATCTGTGTAGGAAAAGAGCTCCATGGTTATGTTCATAACTAAAGCCTGGACATGAAAAACCTTGGCTAAAAGAGGTTGGCTCCAAAGTTCATCAGAATAAAGAGAACAACAAATGAAGACAAACATTTCAACATTAACCAAAGTGTCCATCAAGTTTCCAGCTAAGGAATCAGCTTTGAGGATGGAATTTCCCAATATTTCAGTTTTCAGCACCTTTGGAAGGAAGGACTTGTCCACAGAGGACAACCAGGACTTGTGACATGTTGGTGACCAGAACTTGAGAGAAAAATAAAAAGAGTTTGGAGGGCTTTTAGACAGAAGAGGATCCCGTGGGCACAAAGAAAAACACATAGAAATTACCATAAATCCAAAATTCTTAGGGATCCAAAATATGAAACAAAATTTTGAGTTTTCTTATCAAGACATTCCATGTTAGACCATTACCACAAATCAAAGGACGGACTTAGGACCCTCCTGTGTGTTATTTCCAGGACATTATTTTTAGCTCTTTCCTGTGTCCCCTTTGCAGACCATTTCAAGGTTTCAGAATCCATTAAATTGAAGATTTCATTGAGTTTGTGTCACCAAAACATGGCTTAGATTGGTATTATTTGTATGTACACGTGCAAGTGTGCACATACTGGTCACACTTTGCCTTCAGCTGAAGTGCTCAAAGGAAAACCTAAAAAAAAAAATCTTTACATCTTTTACTCGAATTGGGCTGGCATGGAAAATCATGTTCATATTGTACTCATTTGTGGTCTGCTTCTCAGGAATTTTAACAGATGACAATTCAAAGATAAATTTGCTTTAAAAATAAATGATGAAAAATAACTGGCTTCCCGGCTCTTATTTCATAATCTCGAAAGTATGTTCAGATTTATATAATTAAAGTAGAAAATAGAAGCCTAGAAATGAAACCCAGTTTTGCATTCGAGCAGCCGGCATTAATAGGATTCTTCTTCCAATTCCTTTGTTTTCTGCTGTAGCACCAAACTCCACCACGAGTGGGGGGAAAAATGGAATTCTGATCTGCTCAGGTCGTGGTGGATGCCAAGGCCCATTAAAACATAAACATGTTCACAGCTGGGCATGTGCTTTACTGAGCTACAGCCCAAATTTGGGACACAGGAAGAATTTTATCTACCTATTTATGAATTATGGCTTTTAGCACTCATTCCCTTCCATAATTGAGATTAAAAAAAGTGACTGATTTTCTTTCCTTCACAAAACAATAATTTGGAAGTTGAGAGTGTTACTCTGTAACCAAAAATATTTTAAAAGGGCCAAAATAACTCAAATATGATCATGAGGGAGGTATAGAGCCCAAGGTCTGGCTGCAACCTTAAAATCAGCTGTATCTCTATCCCTGGAGGGCAGCAAACTGCCTTGCTGGATGTGGAGCTGAGCACTAATCCCAGCTCCGGGGTCCCTAGCACAGGGAGGAGCTGGAGCTGCTGGAACATCCAGAGGAGGCACCAGGATGGGCAGAGGGATGGAGCAGCTCTGCTGGGAGGAAAGGCCAGCAGAGCTGGGACTGCTCAGCCTAGAGAAGGAAAGAAGCTCTGGGGTGATCTCATTATGATCTTCCAGGGGCTGGAAGAGCCAACAAAAAATATGGAGAGAGATGATTAACAAGAGAAAGCACTGACAGGACAGGGGGGTGGCTTTACACTGGCAGAGAGTGGGTCCAGATGGAATATTGGGAAGGAATTGTTCCCTGTGAGGATGGTGAGGCCCTGGCACAGGGTGACCAGAGAAGCTGTGGCTGCTCCTGGATCCCTGGAAGTGCCCAAGGTCAGGTTGGAGCAACCTGGGAGACCTGAAGGTGTCCCTGCCCCTTGCAGGGGATTTTTATGACATGAGTTTCAAGGTCTCTTCCAATCAAAATCATTCCATGAGTCTTTGCTAATGGCTGCAAAATTCAGGGATGTCCCAAGGAATTTTAAAGATTGCAAATAAATGAGCAAGTGAAATAGCAAATAGAAGAGATCAGTTTGTAGAACCAAAAAATCTGTGGCTGAGTGAGGTGGTGCAGTTTGGTGATCCTGTGAGTAATGTCAGTGCAATGAAACTCACACCTGAAAGGAAAAGCAAGCACAGTTCAAACAGGGAATCACTGAAAGAAGTATTGCAAAACCACAGTCAAACTTCACCCTGGACAGGCCTCTACTCAAATCTAAGATTATTCATTCAGTCTCTGCACTTTCACCAACTCTGAGATGCTTGGGTGAAACATAAATTTGTGATATAGATTTGGAAAGTCAATGGCTTGTGTGAATAAAGATGTGGAAATGAACAACAGTTTTATAATATAAAATAAACAGAAATAAAGTTGCTCATGCTCCTCTACCAGTTTAGATTTTCAGGCTTCCAAATCCATTCAGTGAAAATTTCAGTGACATTCTCATCCGTGAGATTGCCTCTTCCTCCTTTTCTGTTGGACCTGCAGGAACCCTGGGTGCTGACCATCCCTTTCTGCCTCTCCTTACACCCTTTTCCAGCTTTATCTTCAGAGAATTTCACCTCTCCCTCTCTATTTTCCATTGTTTCCTCAGCAATGCCACCTTTCAGGTGAATCCATCCTCTCCCTGCTGCTCCTCCCCTCATCCATACTCACATCACATCTGGTCCCAATTTTTTCAATTTTTCCATATCTGTGGCTTCCATGGTGGCAGTAAGAAATCAGCAGCCTTGAGAGATGAATATGAATTCATTTATTGGCACGTATCTTAAAATAATGGAGACCTGTTAAAACGAATCCAAGTCTTGATACATGACATGAATATAACAAGAGTGACTGGTTGATCTACAAATCTAAGTCACCACTCATTCCTTGTCGTGTTCAATATTGTATCTAGCTTTTCACCAAATTATTTGAGTCAAGTTCCCTGTCTCCATGTGTGTTTTTGGAGGTTTTACCGCAACAGGCTTCTGACAGAAATTACAGTCTTGGGATCTCCAGCAATTTTGTTAATAAAAACAACATTAATAGAAGCAAAACAATTCCTTGTGGCAGGCTAATCTTTTAAGCTGTAAAAGCCTTGATTGATTTCCGAGTACTATCTCATCTCTCGTGGATGAGAAGGATTGAACAGATTTCTGGACACCAAAAGTAAAAACTGAAATTGAAAACTCCTCATCCACTCATCAGCCAAGCAGAGTGGAATTCCAGTAGATGGAATCAGCAGATGGTGTGGGTTAGAAGGGGCCTAAAAGGTCATTTACTCCCCCTACAACCCACAGGGACACCTTCCACTGTCCCAGCCTTGGACACTGCCAGGGATCCAGGGGCAGCTCCAGCTGCTCTGGGTGATTTGTGCCCTCAAAGGGAAGAATTCCTTCCCAATATCTCATTTATCCCTCTCAGCTTTTCCTCAGCAGAGATGTTTCACTCCTCCAATCATCTCCTCGTCCTTCCTTGGAACTCTCTCCGTGTCTTCCCCATTCTGAGGAAATTTTCCCATTCAGAGCTGGACACAGCAGAACATTAAATTGTAGTATTAAAATTCAAAAGGTCATGTTAAATTGGAGAAAAGACTCCAAAAATTCCCATTTAATTAAAGAAGGTAAAATACACTTTCATGGTTAGTTAGGAATTACCAGGGTGTTAAAAGCAGAACTGGGGATGTTCTGTTAAGGCAGAAGCGCTACAGGACAGTTCCAAAAATCAGAACCTTAAATGTTGTGATACAGTAGAAAAAGGATGCAAAACACCTCAGGAAGCCTATGGATACCACTGGAAATAATGTGGAATATCCTTCTGCATTCCTTGGTCTTGATAATATTTCATAGTGCTATAAACAGTCATTAAATACCCAGGTCAAAGAAGATGCGGACAAATTAGAAACAGACTGAGAGAGAAGAGTGGGAATGATAAATATCTAGAAAATCAGAATTTCAAGGGGAAAAATAAAAGTAAGGGAATTAGAATTGTTTGCTCTATAAAAGAGGAGTCTGGGGTAAAATACAAAAAGAATAGAAGTGCAAACAAAAAAAAGCCCCCTGGCTATTTTCTTTGGTGAAATTTTAGGGGAAAATAAAAAAAATAGGTATTTGGTTGTGTGGAAAACATCCCTTGGAAATGAGAAACATTTTGTGCAATTTCATTAGGATTTACACCCTTTAATGTGAGATGGACTAAAAATCTATTTTTAACCAAAGAATCTTATTAAAGTAAGAAGATTGCCTGGTTTACTACTTGTAGTTGTTTCAAGCGGTGGTGGCTGATGATGCTCTTTATAAACAATAGGGAATAAATTTAAACAAGCTAAAAGATGTTTAATGTAAAAAAACTGCAGCTTGAGAAAAAATATGTTGTTGTGGATTGCATATTTTACATGCAATTTATGCTGCAGTTTCTCTTCATTAACCACATCTCGCAGATTTTTCAAAGCACCAGCATGAATATTATTAACATGTGTTAAAAATGTGTTTAAAATAATGTATAAAGCTCTGTGTTTAAAGCAAAACTTTAGGTCTAATGAACAAGGGTGTCTGTATTTTATATATGGGTTTGTGTGTGTGTGTGTGATATATAACCCAGAATTTGTGTGCACAAATGCACATATATATTCCTCGTGTTTTAATTAAACTGAACTAGACCTTAACAAGAACATCTAATTCATAATTCTCTCACTCTGTTCTATAGATTCTTATTAGTTAAAGCAGATATAATCCATTCTGGAATGTGACACGTAAAAATTCTTTTTTCATCTCCTTTTCCTCTATTCCTTTCTTTACCGTTGGTTTCCTTTTGCTACAGGGATCTCAAGCAATAATTTGCAGCTTTCAGCTTTAATCTGCTCTGCACCCCCTTTGTATCCATCTTCCAAAATTGCCTTTGGTGGACAGGTATTGACAGAAATCATCGATAATGGCAGATACAGGTCTTGAAAATGACAAAACTCGAGAATCTGAAGTCTGAGCAACCAACAATACCCTTCATTTTTGGTTTTCACTTCATGCTTAATGCTGAAGCTGCCAGGGGTGAAGGAAGGATTCTGGTTTAAGCAATCCTGATGATTCTTCATGCCAAGACTTGGTCCTGGACAATGCTGAATAGAGGAGAGCATTGCCAGTGGATTCATGCTGTGCCAGAGTTACTGGAGTCAACGTAGGTTTGAGGAAATCAGAAGTATTAATTGGCCCTATGAATATTATTATAAATTTTAATTTAATTCAGTGGGTTTATGACTCAACGTGGTCAGTGATCCACCCAAACAAGAGGGTTTGTTAATGCCCACGAGGACATGGGACACAATTTAAAGATGTGACAGGACTTTTTGCACCAAGATATCTGTGCCACACCTTGGAGTTCCTTCCTGCCTTGCTCCCTAATTTGTGGAAAAGACATGATCTGAGCCTCCTGAGTTTTTCCTGATATCCAAATATATTTATTCCAGATATATTCCATTGCCAAAGCAGAGATGTAACCAAAGCTCTCACCAAATCACAAACACAGCACCTTGTCCAAGAACCTGGAGTGTCTTTGCTCCTGGTAAATGTTATTCCATAGTTGTGTATTTCTGCCCTTTGCATCAGGCCGTGCTAACCAACAAGAAGATAACAGCTAAAAATAGTGAATTTCTCTCCTCTACCAGCAAGCAATCAAGTCTCTGAGGTCGATATGCAACCCCAAATTCTCGGACTAAAAGTTAAGGCAGCCCTTCCCTGGGGAAAAGCTAACTTCATTTCTAAAACACATTTGATTTCCTTTTTCTAATCTCTCCGCAGCCTTTTTACACTGCTGCGTGCTTTAATTTTGCTTTCAGTCAGAAGTTTAAAAACTTTAGCTTCTAATAACTGGAAAAAAATGGTTATTTAAAGATAACTGCAACTTGCTTAACATGCCAGACTATCATATGCTCGCTGCTTTGAAGCTGCAAATTAATGACGAGCAGGAACAGTGACTATCTTTCAGAGGAAACTGACCTCTTTCTAATGGCTCATCGCTAATGTCATCTGTCTGCTGCATCTCATTATGGGAATTTCACGGAGTAAGAAAGTATCTTAAGGCTGTGCACAAATAAAAAGGACCTTCTAGTATTGAGCACTTTGAAAATTTTTGATCTCTCAAAATACCTTCCTTAGATACCGGTTTCCCCTTTTGTGCATGGCACGCTGCTTATGTCATCTATTCTCTGTGACTAATTATGTTAATTTTGTGCCATAAAAGTAACTGAAGGCTGTTAAGGAATAAAAGCTTTTGAGTGGCCTTATTTCATAAACACCCCTTTTGAACAAGGCGCATTTAGTCATATTTGCAGTAACAGAAAGAGTCTTGTGCTAAAAATACAACAAAGGCTCTTGAATATGGCCATTTATTCCTACTTTATTAGGTAATTTATGAAAAGTATGAAGGGAAGCCTTTTTGTTACTATAATTTGCATAAAGCTGGTGCCCCATTAATGAGATAACTTCCTGCCTTTTGTGTACCACCAGCTGGAAATAGAAATATAGGAACTTTTCTGTCTCCCAATTACTTAACCTGCTGAGTTCAGAGTTGGAGAGTAAACAGGATTCATATCAGTCAAAGTTGATTTTTTCTGCTCTATCTAAAATATTTTTATTTAATTAAGGAGCCAGTGAAAGTGAGACATTAAAAATACACTAAAAGTCCATCAGCTCCACGGGACCAAGGCTTTAGACCTGTGCTTCTATTCTGCACCTGTCTTTTTTGTGCTGTCAGTCACAATTAGCTTTGCTCCAGACTAGATCCATCACAAATCAAGGCAGACATCACAACCCGACAGTTTGAAGGGCTGTGGGTGCCAAAGGATGCAGATGGGTTCTAGACATCATTTAAAAATCACCTAGAAACTCAACTGGCATCCAGGGCCCAGACACTCTCGGAAATCCCATTAATTGCCTCTGGTGTTAATACTTTAGATATTGTGATTTCGACAGAAAACTCCCTCCTCCAGGAGGAACAACCGAGCATTTCTCAATGAGAAAAAAAATTCCTTTTCTACGCCACTGATTTCTGTGCCAAAAGTTCAATCTGCCCTTGGATTGGCTCATATGGAGCAGTGATTCTTGTCATTCTGCTTAGAAACAGAGGTATCCACATTAGCATTTTATTTTTCATCAGTTTTCCAAGTTAATAACATCATTTTGACTGCTGAATTAAAGGTATTGTTTATCAATTTTAGCATTTCTACACGAGGTGATAACTTAGCCATAAAATCAATGGACCAGCTCCCCTATTTGGATATTTTTACACTGTTTACTATCTCCGAATTTATTTCAAGTGGCTTAATTATAATTAGGATAATGACAACTCCTTAAAAGTGTGCTGAAACGTAGGTGGGATAAAAAATAATCTATGTGTATATAAAAGGAGCTTGAATTTCAGCTGCACAGCCTTTGTGTAGTTTGAGGTCAGTCTGTTGGAGCATTAAAAAATTGTTCAGTGGTCAAATTGCTTGATTAGCCCTACCTGCCTAATTTGTTAAATCTGAATAAAAGGCATCTTTTGATGTGGAATAGAGCATGTGACAGGTTTGTACCCACTCTTTGGCTGTCCTCTGGGGATTCCCTGCCTTCTCATTCCAGGAAAGCTGCTCTCATCACCATCCAGCTCCCAAGGAGGAAAAGGCAGTCAAAATCACCTTTCAGACAATCAAATGGATTCAGTCCCAGCTTAAAGAGTCCTTTGACACTCCCCTGCATATCTAAACAAATCACTGCAAACCCACATATCACCTCATCTAGTAAAAATATGGATATATTTGGAGTAGCTGCAGTAGAGTTCCCACTGTCATTTGAACTCTGAGCTAAACCACGACTGCTGACAGGCTAAAGGTTGTCACAGTCAAGGTCCTAATTACTCTACAAATTGCAGCCTGATGATAAGATCCATCTCTGCTTGCTCGAGGCACTGGGCTGGGGAGGAAAGTCTCCAGACTGGGGAGGAAAGTCAGCCCGGGCTCCTTCCAGGGGCAGCAGAGGCACACAGACACCTCCAGACCAGGATTCACAGCTCCAAATGGGCTGGTTCATTCTCAGGTTAGAAGCCTTGAGTGCAGGCTTAGGAGGTATGAGCCGAGAATCCAATTATTTTTAGCCCAGTTTGCACTTAAAATAATGGTTTAAATAGTGTCTGAATTTGAATCTTTAAGTAGCCAATAATCACCTAATTTGCTGCACCAGTGCTGTGTTTCTACCTGTGGCAACCAATGGGGCCCACATTTTTTCCCAAACACCTTTCAGCCAGGTTTTTCTTTGACACATTGGTGACATTTGTTATTTTGTGCTGCCAATTCCGTGCTAGAACAGGCTACTTTGCTAAAAGACTGCATGAAAAAAAAAATAAAATTCAAGGGCCTGATAAAGACTTGGGAGAAGAGGAAGAGTTATAATTCCCAGTGTAGGATATTTGCTGGATTAATATGGTTGTGGTGCAGCAGCTCAGACAGGCTGGAAGCATTCAGAGATAACAACGCTGATTCTCTCTTGTGTGTGAAATATTTTCAAGAAGAAAAACTCTGCTCTGCTGCAGAGAAACCCAAGGCACCAACCTCGTGTCTCAGGAGGAAGAATTCCATGGACATCTCTGGCCAGAAGAGGATATTCCTAAATATCCAGAACATCCAGAAGAAGTAACTGTTTACAAAACACCTACACTCAGAAACTCATGTTGTAGGGTTACAGAATAACATAGGAAACAGAAACAGAGCTGGGAGCATCTCATGGGCAATGCTGGAGCATAAATTTTTGTTCTAGACTGACATCAGGCAAAGTCATTTAAAAAACATCTTCACTCCTGACAATGAACAAAGAAATAATTAATTCTTAATTCTTTTTTCTAATTATTAATTCATTTTTCTCTCCTCCCTCTCTCAGACCTCAAGACTTGTTCTTCTTAAAAAGTCTTTCTGATCCTCTCACAAAGCAATTTCCCTTTCTCATTTCTCTTTTTTTGGTCTGAGCCTACAAAGGGCTGGTCCAGGCCCCCAGGAGAGGAGACTCATCCCTGGGTGATGTCCCAGGTGTCCTGGGGCCTTTTTGTGCCCCACCCTTGTTCCAGGCAGCTCCTGCACTCTCCAGGTTGGCTCCATCCATCACGCCCTGCTCCTGCCCAGGGCGTTCTCCAGCCAGAGAGGGAAAGGTCAGGGAAGGTGATGGAAGGGAGTGCAGGTGCTCCCATTCCTCTTCCTTGCTGCACAAAGATTCCAAACCTCAGCCAAGCACTCACCTGGGAGTTAATTTTGCACATGGCTGGCCCAGAATGGTGCCAACCTTCCAGATCTTTCCCCGGCTGCATCGCAGTGAAAGATCTGCTGTGGAGGGAAGGGAAAAACAGAAATAAATCCATCTTTATCTGCAGGAGTGTAGGAATTTGCCTAGAAAGGCTTTGGGTGTTCCACGTTTAAGATTCAGTGGAATATGAGTCTATATAAAACTTGAAATAAAAGCAGCCCATTGACCTATTTAATGGGACTAGTCATTAAAGCCACAAGAGCCAAGGAAAAAACAGCCTAATGAGGAATTAAAAAAATAAAAGAGGAATAAAAAAACCCACCCCTCTTCGTGCCCACTAGCCCAGGGCTAGCTTAATTAAAGTCAATGTAGAAATCTGCAAGAATCAAGAAATAAACAGTTAAATGTGTTATTTTTATCCCCATATTCCTGGCTGCTCATTCTCTGTGATTGATTTCATTCTCATATAAAGCAAAAGCCTCTTGTTTGCTTTTTATTCTCTGCCTAATTTGGATAAATATAAACTTTGCTAGGCAAACCCAGAAAATCAGTTACCCTGACTGTGGAGCTCTGATGAAGATTGTTTTGCGATTCTGATAATTACGAATATTTATAGGACGTGGTTTCAGAGGGCAGCACTAATTGGACAACGGATTCTGGAGTCTCTTCTCAAAGCACTTAAATGATAAATCAATCACCAAAGACAGATAATATAAGTAAAGTGATAGACTGGCTTTCCCTCTCTCTTCCTTTCTTCTGATTTACAAAACAGCTCCAACGAGCTGTCTGTGGCCAGAAAGCTGAGCTTATACCGGGGTTAAAATGTTGTTATGTCTGTTTACGGTGATTTGGGAGACTAGAGGGGAAAAGTTTGAATCAACAAATATTTTCTACATTCCTACTGGTAACTCCAAGGCCAGTTTTCAGGGTGGGTTTTTCTTTTTTTTCCTCCCTTGTCTGTTACAAGTTATGATGTGTGGATGAAGGCTTTTTCCCATGCAGTAATGACTGTATACTGAGATTTCAAGGGGCTGTTCATGACAATCCCATTTTCTGTGTAATTTCATGGTTGTCTTCTTGAATGAAGATATTGGCTGCTCTGAAGCAGGAGGTCAGATGCTCCTGCTCCCTTTCAGTATTGTTCCGGAGTATGTTTCCTTTCAGCTGATGAAAAGTAATTCATCATTTACACCCTTGAATTCTGCCAGCGTTTTTTTGAACAACTTTTCTTTCCCCGTGGTACCTTGGGCCCATGAAAGAGATAAATAGGTTCAATACAGCGCCGGGCCCCGGATCCTGGGAGCAGGTTCGGCCTTGGAGGCCCTGAGCTGCCCCTTTCTCATGATGGAGTTTGTCACCTTTCTACCTCGGGAAGTCAAATCCTGTCGACTCAGCCATCTCTCAGCCTCTCTGAAGTGGCTTTGGCACCCACTGGGGCATGTGAGCTTAAAATTGATTTTTTTTTAAGATCTGTCAAGTTCCCTTAAGGGAGCGGGCAGACAGCCGGGCCCGGGCCCTCACAAAGCGCTCAGTGTCCGGCGGGCGCCCGCGGAACTTCCCCGCTGGCACAGAAACCTCCCTCCTGCTTTTATTTTACATTTGTGTGCACAAAGTGAGAAAAGGAGGCGGCCAGGAAGGCTGGGTCACCCCTCGGAAGCAGGAATGACCAGCACCAGGTGGTCACTGCTCACCTCTGCTCGGGACACTGGGATTGTGTCCCCCATGTCCTGGGAATGCTCTGCCCTGGGCAGATAATTCCTGGAAATGCCCCAAAAACCCTCAAAAATCAGCGGGCAGGTAGCCACCAGCAGGGGAAATTGGGATGCAAAGAGAATATAGATTTTTCAGCTGAAAAAGAAATATATATATATAGATTGATAGATAGATAATCTATCTACCTGTATATATCTATATAAAGAGAAACAAATAGTTATAGCTATATACAGATAGGTATAAAAATGTGAAGATTGATATACAGATAGATGATAG
>VZTB01007638.1:52643-87643 GCA_013397245.1 Thryothorus ludovicianus
ATTAATATTAATTAATATATGAACTTATAGAACATCTCTACTTTATATATACCGCATATATATTATACACTATATATTATATATAGTGCATTTATATAATGTGTATATGATAAAGATAATAGTATATGTTATAGTGTATATTTATAGTATTTATTGTGTAAATGTACACTATATATACTGTATAGTGTCTATATAGTATATAGTGCACTACATATAGTATATATACTACAAATTATAGTATAGATAATATACATACACTAAGTATAATATTCATATTACATATGTAATCTGTATGTGTAGTGTTTATATATATATACATTATACTATTAGAATATATAACAGCATATAATAACCAATATACTACCCATGTATAATACAACTTTAGGTCGTTAATATCTATATATTTAGGGCATACCCCTTTCTTTAGATGACACAGGTGGTTGCAGTATCTAAAGGCAGGATTGGTGACTGCAGGAAAAGAAAATCCCTTTGCAGAGCAAGGCTTCAACTCCTGAGAATTTGGTTCCTGGTGGACAAGTGGAGCAGAGGCTGCACCTTCCACACTGGGGCCACCCCACAGCCTTGCAGGCATCTCCATGAGCATTTCAGAACCAGGAAAATAAATTAATTTTGGAAAAAAGCAGATTTGATCCCTGGAAGGGAAAAACAAATCTTGTTACAGTAACACCTCTGAAAGGGGCTAAGTCTAAGTAAAAATTTCAGCACAGGAATTCCAAGTTATTCCACAGACTGCATTTAAGCATTCTCAGACACAAAGAACTTTAGCAATCTAACCCTTTATTTATTTTTTCAGTAACTTTATCTTGTTGGGAGTTGTCCTTGAGAGGAGAGAATAATATTTCAAGTTGATCAATTCTTGTTGATTTTTCGCTCAGCACACGGGTCCAAATTGTGGAATATTCCCTGGGCTGGCTTTTTATTTAAATTCTGCACAGTTCCCTCCTCCCTTTGCTGCGAGTGTTTGTTATTTTAACAAAAGTGTCCTGTGCATCCACATTACCAACACACGTCTGAGCGGGCAAAAAGGGTTGGTTAATCTGCTGCTGTCGTGACAGCAGGGGGAGCAAAAATCACTGCGTCGGGGGGAATTCACAATGCTCCTGCCTATTAAAAACTCACTTCTGCAAAGAAATAGACACTTTCTGGAGAAAAAAAACTCGTGTGTGCATTTGTTATCACCAGCCAAACTCAAGCTGTAGGGTTACCCTGATCTTTGCTACGTGAACCTTTAGCAGAAGCAAACAGCATCTAGAAGTAATTTCAAGTTTGGAACAGAAGTCAGGAGTGAGCTGGGATATTTTTAACTCATGAGGGGAGTGCTGGAGCTCCCTGTGGAAGGAGAAAGGGACAGGGAATAGTTGCAGCTTGTCTTTTATTTTTATTTGAGCTGCACGCTGTGCTGCAGGGGAGGGAACTGAAGCCCATCCCGTGCCAGGAGGCCTCTGGTGCTTCACCTCCAAAGATTTTGGGTCAGAAAGGCACTGATGGTGCCACAGCCCTGGCCCAAAAATAGTCCCAGGAGCAAATGATACGAGACTCAGTCAGTTACATGATTAAGTTGATATTTATATCCTATTTTTTATCTACACTTCCTTCCCCTCACACTTTTCTGTCAGAGCTCTGGGCTAGCCTGGTGGATTTTGTGGCTACGGCCATAAGCAATGCTACCCATAACTCTGGTTTTCTTTAAAGTTTGATTGACTCTTGGAAATCAGATTGATTTTTTTCTTTTTTTTTCCTTTTGCATGCCTTATTGTCAGTCAGGCCACTTTAAATGATTGTGAGCTGGATGTTGTGATATCTGTCGTGTTTGTCAGCTCCTCAGGTGAGGCTGCACGTGTTGCCACAGAAAGGAGAACTCTCCTCCTTTGTTCAGCAGCTCTCCATCTGCCCAGCCATCCACCCATCTGCCTCTGTGTATTCACACACAAAAATAAAACCTGCTGAACAAATCCGCCATGCCTTTGTCCACACTACAGTGATTTCTGGATCTATTTTTCCTTTCAGTTTCCTGGAGCATATTCACAGGATATTATCATCTCAACTATTTTTATTTTTTTTTTCTGCCGTTAGCATTCAGCATTTTCTCTTTGCTTTTCTAATTAGCCTTTCAGTTTGCTTTTGCTTATTTTCTGTAGCCTTTCAACTGCTCCACCTTACCAGATTTGGCTTTTTTTTTTTTCAACACCTTGTGCTTACTGCTTATCTTACTCTTTATTATACAACTCTACTTAGCCACATTGGGCATTGTTACCTTTATCCTTCTTTAGACTTAAACCAGGATGAATTTCAAATGTCCTCCAACTGTTTCTGAAATATATTCCAATTTTCTTCAGTAGATTTACCATACATTATAATAAAATCCTGATAAAAATTCCTTAGCACACTCCGCACTCCCTGAAAGTCAGCCTGCTGTAAGGCTTGCATTGCTTTTTGCTCCTCAACAAATACTTTAAATCAAATGATGTCAAGATCACTGGATCTTTCATACCTCTCCAGTTCAACACCCTTTATTACCCTTGGCTCAAACCCTTGAATTAATTCAAATAGTTTCAGAAAGACAATTCAATAAGGCCCACAAGGAACTGGAGGCAATCCTGCGTTGGCTTTAGAGATGTGAGGATTCCCTCCCTGCTTCTACCTTCTTGCAGTCAATAAAGGAGTAATTAAAAGCCATCTTATCAAAGTTCTGACGCTCTTGAAGGCCCCTCTCATCTGCAAGCAAAGACCTAAAAGTTCAAAGAAGCCTTCAGAAAACCACCTGACTACCTTTATTGTGCCTAACTTTTATCAGCAGTGACATTGCTATGTCAGCCAAAATCCTGGCAGCGTTTCCCTCTGAGGACACTCATCTCCCAGGAATACTGATAGGGCTCCTCCTCCATCCACCCTTCCTCTCCACAAACCCCAGCCCAGTATCTCAAAACCTCAATTTCTTGCCTCAACCATATCTGTGCTATTCCAATAATATCATGCTTATCCTCGATACTCAGAGTTATCATTGATAAGTCTTTGATGTAATAAATCCTTGATATAGTATCATACTTATCCTTGCTATAAGATATAATCAAAAATGAAAGCAGAAACTTAAGATACAGAGTAAAATATATTACTTGCCAATTTTCCACAGTAACTTTTCATCATTACTCCAAAATTACTTTTTAATGCAAAGAGTAGTTCCAATCACATAGAGGCCCACATGATTCAGATACTATCATAATCACAATTAGATTACATTACTGCAATCAGGAATGGAGATCATTAAGAGAAAGAATATAAATTGCTTTAGTTTTACAAGTACTGAGCTAGCAAAATTATAATTAATCTCCATTTATAATCTTTTCTTTCATAGAACTGCAAAGCATGCTACTTTTTTTAGGCCATCAATACAAATTAGAACTAAGTAATAAAGCCCTAACTACTACTACTGTGCAGCTCTCAATTGTAGAAACTTTCACATTACACAGAGAAGGTTTTTCATGCAAACAGTGCCCTCAGCATCGAGGGGCTTCCAGTGCAATAAGTCCAGCCATTTCTACAGTCAGTTTGCTGTTTATAACACAAAATGCAATCAAAACTGTCTATCCCTCCTCAGGAAAATGGATATGAAGTCTGCTTCTGAAATTGGATGGCACGTTTTGTGAGAGATGAGACAATAATGACTTAGCAGAGGAGCTTTAAAAAAAAAAATTAAAAAAAAAGAGACAAATACAAGATTTCACAAGTTTTCAGAATTTTCACTAAAAAAACAAATCTGCAATGCTGTCAGGAGCTGTGAGATGGCAGACGAGGCCTCATCTAACTCCAGTACATGCAGCCACATGGAATATGCACAGCTCTGATTGGAATTTTTAAGCTTGCCATGTAAGTTTTTTCTTCATTTTAATTCTCAATTTTGAGGAAAAAGAACAGTAAGCTCAGCAGCTGTATTGACCACACACTAAATATTCTTCTAGACACAAACTCTATCCTCCCTGACCAATAACGAAAGAATTACATGGAATAAAAAAATGAAAAAAATAAAATTAAAAGCAGCTCGTTTTTAAATGCAACTTTATCCCTTGGTTTTACAAAGGCGGTGCAAACCAACCTAAAATAATTGTTGGGGTTTTCCTGCTTAAATGGCCGTCCCAGAGAGAGCTTGCCTCATGCTGGCTGTATGGCAAAGGAATGAGGTTTAAATCCAAGAGAAACAAATCTGCAAGAGTGTTATGGATTCCCTTCAGTTTTCCAGATCTCAGGAGTTAAGTTCGAGGCAGTAACTGCAGGAGAAAGTACAAAACAGAGAGATTCACAGGAAAACAGAATGGTTTGGGTTGGGAATGGTTTTGATTGCTCCAAGCTCCATCTTTGGGCACGTCCAGGGATCCAGGGGCAGCCACAGCTTCTCTGGGCACCCTGTGCCAGCGCCTCCCTCCTTCCCAGGGAACAATTCCCCCTGACTGCAGGGAAATTTGTACAAATGGGAATGTGGGAACCAGCTTGGAATCACATTGACCTGTTCAAATATCTTCTTTCTTCATCTGCAAGTAAACAGCACCTGAGATGGCCTGGAGAAGCACGTGGAAAATCAGAGATTGAAATCCATTTTCCATGGAGAAAGGCAGACTGGAATGCTTTGGGTCTCTAGGATCCAGGGGCTGCCTGCTTCCATGGGGCGCCCAGCACGGGATAAAGCCAAATGAACTATGGCTTTGGATCTGTATGATTTGTGAGCTTCCTTAACATCAAAAACCTGGAA
The DNA here is from genome assembly GCA_013397245.1 of Thryothorus ludovicianus. Classification (NCBI taxonomy): domain Eukaryota; kingdom Metazoa; phylum Chordata; class Aves; order Passeriformes; family Certhiidae; genus Thryothorus; species Thryothorus ludovicianus. The sequence goes on from VZTB01007638.1 coordinate 57,406, forward strand.
AAAGCTGGGTAATTTCCAGAAAAAATACAACCCAGCATGGTTCTCTGTTTCCATTTACCCACGATCAGTCACAAACCCCAGCTCCATCCCACCTAGTCCTCATCCAAACCACCAGTGAGATGATTAATAAGGCTGAAAACCAACTTTTAGGCTACGTCAGCTGCGCCCAGGCAGTTTCTATGTTACTTTAGAAACTTGCACTCCTAACAGCAGCTAATTCCCATCTAATCTGAAGCCTTTAGTACTTTAATTCCGTGCATCCCATCCTCAGCACCCAATGTTTTATTGAACGCGGCCTCCTCGCTCCACTGCTTCCTCAGACAACGGAGCACTTACTTCCTTTGAGCTGGTTTCCCTCAAACCCCTCAGCTGCTGGAGCCTGCTTTCCCTGCTCCTGCTCATCAATAATTGCTGAGTGCAGCCTCTTAAAGCGTTAATACACACAAGTTGGAACATAAAACCACATTTCCACTCCTCCTCAGCGGCTGCCGCAGTTCAGGTGGGGAGCAGCGCGCTCGCTGCCTCGTTTCTCTCACGATTTTCTCTTGTGGAAGTAATTTAGGAGCTGCTCTGTGTGACAAGTGCCAGGCACAGATGTCCCCCTGGGACGTGGTCCCTACAGCTGGCTGGGACCAGGTCAGCAGCTTCTCACAGAGAATTCCCTCTCCCCCCAAGTTCAGCAGTGCTTCCAGGCTTAAGTGTGTCTGAACAAAGGCAGTTTTGGATGACAATCTTGGATGTAGGCCTTTAAAATCTTTGTACACTCTATTTCAGATATGCAAATGCTCTTTTGGATATGGCTCTTGATCAAGTTTTCATGAACATCCACATTCCTCTGCTGAAAAGCGTGTGAAATCAGTCATCTACCAGACTCATGCAGAAATTGCTTGATTTCAGTTTCCTTGTCTGCCTTTTCTATATGCCTGAAATTGTCTTTATCATCTCTGTCTATGCACTATTTATATTAAAATGTTTTTCTTATCTCCTGTAACCAATTCAGTTTGGGTCAACATTAAAACCATTCCACTCACTTCAAAGAGAGCCAACAGGATGCAAGAGAAATCTGAGGAGAAAACTGTGAGCATTTGTAGCATCCAGGAAGCAGAGAAAAGCCAACATATTTGCTAATGCTTTTTAGTTAAAAAGTGCAGAGCACGCAGTAGCGTATTAATTAAATGAGCAAATAATATTTAATCTAAAAAGATGCCACAGACCTGGGACTGGCAAAACTCTTAATGAGCATTAAAATGTAATTCACACATTTGTGTTAAAACAGCTGAGGGGATACAAGTGTTAGAGGAGTTTCTGCTTTTGGTTTGTGGGCTGTTGGGTGGTTGGTTTGTGTTTTTTTTCAAACCTGCCAGCAAAAGAACACGCCCTCAGTGATATGTCAGAGATAAAGTTGAAGCACCAGAACGCCCATGGCAAATTCAGGGAACAAAGACTCACTCATACAGAATAAAAATGAGTGGTTATGTACAGCATGTTATTAACTCAAGGTATTTCTGGAAAGCACAAGTCCTCAACATCAGGCAAACACAGTGATTTTCTTACACCTACGAGTCTTCTGCCTGGTGTGGAGGAAAAGGAGATTTTGAGTGACTGTTTGGTGGACATGCTGCTGGAAAACAGAGAGAGTAAAAAGTTAGCCTGGGTATAAGGACACAAAAGCCACTGATATAAAAATTAGGATTCTTCCTGAGGAAACAGGAGAACTTTCACTCTGAAGCCAGAGTGAAACTTTCACTCTTCACAGACCCATGTGTAGGTCAGGCAAATAAATGGGGTAGGAAACCTGCTTTCAGGTGTGTGAAAAAATCTCCTTTTCCAAGGAAAATCATTAAGGAAACAGATATGAAATCTGCCTGGCACTCACAATTATCCACACTGAAAACAGCAAGGAGAGGGTGGTGTTTGCATCCCTGTGGGACTTTTTCAGGACAGGTCCAGATCTTGTAGGGTCTGGAGCAGAGCTGGGGGAAGCTCTGAAGGGACAGCACGGGGAGAGCTGGACCACTGCAGCACCTTGGGGCAGGGAGGGGAAAAACAAAGCAGTGATTACCCAGGAGATGTGTCAGCGAGCAGTGTCTAGAGCATTAGCCCCACTAATCCTCTCCCTAAGTCGGACTTGTCTCGTGATGGACAAATTATCCAGCTTAGTGAGGAATCTGGGATGGGGATAGTGCCTCAGCCCCTCTGCTCCCTCCATTCTCAGAGCTTCCTTTTGGATCCTGAGAGCACCCAAACACCTCCCTTTGCAGGGCACTGGAGGTCTCACAGACCTCATCCTCTGCCCTTTGGGGGCAAAATAAAAAGGAAAACTAAAATAATTTGCACAAAATTAGCAATCTGTCCAAGTGGAAATGGAGGATTGAATGGGAACAATCTCCACGTGAATATATTCCAGGCATTAAATTAAATTAAATAGGTGTGCTAGATATTCCCATGCCCATCATATAGGGAAAAAAAATCCCTCTATCCTACATTAAAAAGCAATAAGAGAAGCCAAGGTAGGACTGAGACAAACAAATTCAAATTTCCCAGTTCCTGAAGACTGTGCTTTACCAGTTCTTACACTGGACTTCCCAACTTCGCAGTGTTTCATAAACTTTAAGTTGCAAACTTTTAGTAAACTACTCTGGCAAACACCAGCCTTGGTACAGTGATGTGCTCAGAAAAGTGTGCCTTGAATGCTCCTTACACGAGTATAATTTGTTTTATTTTTAATTAATTATAGTTGCAGAAGATTGAAAATATTTTGGCAATGTAGGTAAACAAAGAAAAATAATTACATTTGCTTTATGTGAATAAGATAAAAATATTTGTATTATTTAAATAGTCAAATTAACAAAATTTTGGTGACAGCTTACCAGAGTTGTGGGTTTACCATCAGCTCATGTTCAAATTAATGTTTTTTTAAAAATATACTATTTTTTTGAGTGGGAATTAATTTAGGGAGCCCTATAATCTGTAAAGCATAGGTCAAACTCTCTCTGCCAATTGCTCCTCCTGAATTAGATTAATAAATGGTTTAGTGACCAAAACACTATCTTAAAAAATTAAAAATACTCTCTCCAAAAGCCTGGATTTCAATACCAGAAGAGTTCAGCCAGTTCTTTATCATTCAGATGCAGATAAATTGAGTCCCTGCGCTTTTCTCCCTATCTCTCTCTCATAAAATCTAAGTTCTGTCTGTTCTACATAGATATTCATGACATTTTCTCACAAGAGCTGTGATTTACTCCAATGTCTTCAGCCAAAAATATTTCTTCTCCCCTCTGTTCTGTGTTATGTGCTTGACTAAAATTAAGTGGAAATAAGTAGGATGGCAGTGGGAAAAGGAAAATAGCAACAGAAAGGCCAATAGTGTCAAATAAGTACAGTTTTCAATCTATTTTTTTAAAGAACTGAAAATAACTTTTGCTCAAAAACCCCTGAAAATCTAAAAATTACAAATTTATCTTATATTAAAATGAGAATTATTTTTTTTTGTGAGGAAGAAAATTCAGAGATATTTTACCTTATAATTTCAAGAAAACAAGATGAAAATTCAAAAGGGATGAAGGAATGGGAATCATACCTTGAAATGAAAGTTTTCTGAATTCAGAATTCCTGAAATGTGAGTTCACTAAAAATGGCCTAACCTGTAATAAAAGTAATATATTATACCTGCTGTATATACAGTAAATATCACTGTATTATGGATATTTACTCTTCTTAATTGAGTTATAACAATCTTTTGTCATTAAAAATAAAACCTATAATCACTCCTCTAAGAAAATTGCTTGGATTATTTTTCTTTTCTTAAGGAATATATTGCATTCTAGTGAATAACATAATTGAAGAGAAGCTATATCCCAAAATAAAATGGCATTTGAAAGAGAAAGTGAATTTTCAGAGGGAAAATTATTAAAGCATCAAGTTTTCTGTCAAGGATGGCAAGAGACTAATTCCAAATAAATTGAATATGCACTTATTTTGTTCATTGATCCTGAAGGTAAAATTTAGTAATTTTAAAGAATAAAGAATTGGTTACTTTTTGCATAAATTCGCTAAATAAATAAAAAATGAGAAAAATCACAGAACATTGTGACATTTTAGAAGTGAAAACACCACAAATGAAACAGAAGCAATTAGCTGAAAATCAATTTGATTGTCCTGCAGGTCTAGGGCTGAGGTACAGGTCGGAAACGTAGCTGTGTAAATAAAGCTTTAAATACCCAATAAAAACAGCCATTCTGCAAAAGAGGAGAAGAATCTTATTTATGCCTTAATTAAAATCTGATAAAGCAAGGGAAAAAAGAAAAAAAAATTAAAAATCAACAACTTTAGGATTGGTGCAATGACCTGAAAATGGGTCCTGTCTCCATGAAGAAGATCTATTGTGTCCCAGGAGAACGTCTGAGGATGGGGCAGCTGAGATTTCTGCTCCCTGCTGCCCTGTATCCCGTGAAAACAGGGGTCATGGAGGGGTGAGAGAATCCCTCGGGAGCTGGAACGGTGGGAATCCGCCAGCTGAATTCTTCCTGGTCATCCTACACCTGAGCACAGCCTCCAGCTTTCCTGCTGAACCCTCCCTGTCAAACATTCCCTCCTCCCAAAATCGCCACAGGTTTTCTTGCAGGAGATTTTTGCTGCAGCTGGAATTTCCACCAGGGTAAATTTTGCCCGTAATTCTTCACAAGAGAATGGTTTATGATTTGTTTAGGAAATGTTACGTGGGGTGATGTCCTGTAAATAAGAGATTTCTATCCTGGAGAAGTTTGGCATCTCCTGGTAGCAAACTTTGCGTGATTTTTATAGGACTGTTGTCTTCATAAAGCAGCCTGTGAACTAAAGATAATTAGTTATCCTTAGTTATAATTATCTTTAGTTATAATTAGTGATCTCTTGCAGCAGTTTGGATGAAATTATTCCAAATGACTTTCACTTTGTCTGTGAAACCTGTTATATGTTTGCACAAATATTTCACCTTGCAGAACATTTGGATTTTTTCAGTGCAATTTATAACATTTTTTATCTGTACATTGTGTGACACACAGGATTAGTTCCACCTTTGGCAATGTACAGACATTTTTAGTGGCTGATATTTTTGCATATGTGCAGCTGAATATTCAAACTTTTAAAGTACAACTGAAGAAAAAACACAGTGAGGCCTGCAAAGTGGCCTGGTTTGCCTTGACATACAAACAAACTGTGAGAAACAAAATAAAAAACCTAAAGATATCAAAAAGTTATTAGTTTAGATGGTAGAGAAATAGTTGTGCCAATAAATATTTGCTTTCATCTTCAATTAATGAGTCAGGCTAATATTGGTGTAAGTTGTGATCTACAGCTTCCTGAAGCTGAACTCAAGTTTGTAGCATCTGAGTTGAGTGCAATGTTCCACTCTGGCATTTTTGGCTGCAATTTTCTGCAGTTCAGTGTAAAATAGGCACTGACAAGTATCTTTATCTAAACTTGATAGTGGTTTTTATATATGTTATTTATTTATATATAGTTTTAAAAAATTATCTATCCATGAGCTGTAACCCAACTCCTGGTTACCACTGAAATTATTTCATAGAATCCCAGAATTGCAGACTGGTTTGGGTTAAAAGAGACCTCTCAGCTCATCTCATTCCAGCTCCTGCCAAGGGTAAGGACAGCTCCCACCATCCTAAATTCCTCCAAGCCCTGCCCAGCCTGGCCTTGGACACTTCCAAGGATCCAGGGGCAGCCACAGCTTTTCTGGGCAGAGATTCCAAAACCAGTTTTACTTCAAATTTTCAAATGAACCCCTTTTTCCACACCAGCACACAATCATAGGTAATCTCTGCAGGTAAAGGTGATGATGTGCTTTCATGAGATCTCCTTCATTTAGAATCCAGATGAGGGAAAAACTGAATTTTCTGTGTCTCTATAAGGAGGAAGAGATTTTGCTTTGTAGAGCTTCTGTGGTCATTCTTGGTGGGAAAAGAATGAATGGCGAGGAGGTGAACAGTTTCACCCAGAAGATGTGGCAGCAATTGCCAGAAATAAAAGGTATCTGTGATGCCACTGGAGTGACTTCTTGGTACTTCAAGAGAAAACAAAATTCCAGAAAAAAAAAAAGAAAGGTAAGGAGTCAGGGAAAACTTCTGGACTGTTGGGATAGTTCCCAACTGAAATAATATTATGAGGCATTTCGGAAATCTCTGTGGCTGCAGGCATTAAAAAAGAATTAAGGGAACATCTGCTGAGACCAACATAGGTGCTGTTGATCTTACCTGGAGGCAGGGGTGCATTAAGTGACCTCTCTCTTGCTGTCTCCTCTTTGATTGCTGATCCACATCTTCCTTTTCCACCTCCTTGATGCCTTTCCTTATGCTAGCAGACAGGAATGTTCACTAATCAATCCGATCCCTACACTTAATGCTTTTTTTCTTTATGTAGGCAGTTGGCTTGAGGAATCAACTGCAGCCCTAATCAAAACAAGTTCTTAATAAAAACACTCAGCATATGTGAATCACTCCTCACTCACTGCGATGAAGTTGTGCTGTAGGATTGACTGGAGCCACAAACAACACTTGGAATAAAAAGAAAGCAACTCACAGCATCACTTACAGCAGCATTTATGAAACCACTGCTGCCTTTCAAGACAGCTTTGCATAATTTTCAACAGAAACAGGTATAGATGCACTTAATCTAAAGATATCAACTTTCCTTTGCTCATTGTTTTCATCAAAAATGAAAAAAAATCACACAGATTCTATTACTTGTAAAGATACATTTTTCAGCCTTAAAGATTGGCAGAAGATATTTATTTCTGCTCTTTTAATTTTCTAGCTTCCCTGTCTTCAAAATCACCAAATAATTCTTAGCAGTGTTTGTATTTTACTGGAGTACACTGGTGCCAAACAGAATATTTTGCAAGGTTTTCTTCAAGGTTTGAATATCAAGCTTTCTTACAGGTGGATAAAACATTCTTTCCTAGACATTCTTGACACTAAAAATAGATTTATTATGTTATGGAGAATTAACTTCGAAGTTCAATTTTCATTTGGAAACGCCAAGAGACCTGAAACAATATTTTTATAGATCATATAACATTAATTTAAATTAAGTCATTTGCCCCAAGAAAGAATATACCTGTCTAAATGGAGTTCAGGAGCTCTCAGATAAATATCAAAGATTAGGAATTTTTTGCTTGCATTTGTTTTTCTGTTTTTTCTTTCTGGAAAGCATTTCTATTTCCCTGCTGGCCTCAGACAACACATGAGTATTTTTCTTTCCTTCACCATCCCATGTCTACACGGAGGGAAGAACAGAAACTTTATCAGCATTTGCTTTTATCTGGCTGCCCTCTTTGCTCTAGACACATTTTTGCCAAGTTAATAACTCAATAACAGTAACTGGTAACTCAATAATAATCACATTTGATAGTGCATTATGTAGTAGGTTTTCATTTGTCAATCTTAAAGCACTTCTCCAAGGAAGCCAAGCCCTGCACCGTGTGATCCTGCCGAGATACAGACTCCTGATGTAACTTGCCCAAGGGCAGGCAGCAGGCCAGGGTCAAAATGGGAGCAGAGTTGACATTTCCACGAGTTTTCCTTCAGTCTGACCCTCACAGGCCTTTTTGGCCTCCATGTTGTACAATCTGGATACATCCAAATATTTCCTATTGATACGTTCACTCATTTTTTATTTTTTTTTTCGGGATAAAAATGCCCAGCTGATGCCAGTCATTAGCCATGTGTGATGTTAGGAATGTGGGGAAGGGTCTGGAGAGTCAGTCCCATGAGGAGCAGCTGAAGGAGCTGGAGAAAAGGAGGTGCAAGGGGGAACCTCCAAAAATCCCTGACAAGAGAGGGAAGCCAGGGAGCTGAGGAGAGAAATTGCCTCAAACTGCACCAGGGCAGGCTCTAGGTTGAACACCAGGAGAAATTTCCCCATGGGAAGAGTGGTGAGGCCTTGGCAGGGGCTGCCCAGGGAGGTTTGGGGTGCCCATCCTGGGGGTGTCCCAGGAATTCCTGGAGGTGGCACTGAGTGTGAATGGAAATCCCAGTGGGAATTGTGGAGTGAGGTGGAAACAGGGAATTGGGTGAATCCCAGGAGCTGGAGGTTCTGAGCTGGTTTGGAGCTGGAAGCTCTGTGTGTGTGAGCAGCAGCAGGAATTTCCCCATGGAAAGGGGCTCAGGGATTGGATCTGCCCAGGGAGGTTTGCAGTGCCCATCCCTGGGGGTGTCCCAGGAATTCCTGGGGGTGGCACTCAGGGCTCTGGGCTGGGGACAGGGTCAGGATCAGGCACAGCTGGGACTCCATGAGCTCGGAGCTCTTTCCCAGCCTCATTTCTGGGATGCTGAGCACCAGAATCCCAAAGGCTTTTCCCAGCAGGGAATTCCCACCCAAAGCCCCCCCAGCAGCAGAGGTGTCCCTGCCCCAGCCCCTCCTGGCAGGGAGCATTTCATGTTCCCACAGCTCCAAACCCTCACACCGACAGCAGCAAAGGAGCCAGGAGAGTCCTTAAAGGCCCATTTTTACAGCTTGAGGGAAAAATTCCTCCTGGAAAGGTTGGTCAGGGATTGGAACTGCCCAGGGAGGTTTGCAGTGCCCATCCTGGAGGTGTCCCAGGAATTCCTGGAGGTGGCACTCAGGGCTCTGGGCAACAGCTGGGACTCCAAGGGCTAGGAGAGCTTTTCCAACCTCAGCGATCCTGGATTTATCTATTTTATTAGCAAAGATCTAAGCGATGTATCATCTGGATTAACTTTCCACAATGACAGAAAATGAGAATCAGGGTAGGACACAAAGATCCCTTTTAGTACAGACAAATTCCAGTTCTGTTTGTGCATAACAAAAATATCCTTATTATTTATGTCCTTTCTAGAGGCTATTTAAATGCAAAACACCTACCTTGCTATCAGGTTACTCTGCTATTACTCACTGGGTAGGAAGCCAGCATCAGGGAATCGTGTGGGGATTTTCCTTCCTCTATTTTACACCAAATTAACTGCCTATTTTACTGAATAATGATAGGCTGCCCTAACAGTAATAATGCATTCAAATATCAAACCAGTTTGGAATACATGTACATACACACCACTTCATAATACTGCACTCAAAAAATGCACACCCTTGTAAAAAAAAAAAAAAAAAACAAATTGGAAAAAAATCTATAGGTCCACAAGACAAGTTACTGCACACTAGAACGTGTAGTAAAGATGTACCAAATTCCAGAGATTATATCTGGACAGAATTTAAATCAAAGCAAAAGGACTCCTATTAACTTCCATGGGACACAGCATTTACTCAAATCTGCAAATTAGCACAAAAGAATTAATTGATTTCTTCCCATTTACACCCAGCTTTACCCTGGAAAATTTGAGAAAAAAAAATATCTGATTTCATAAAAATATTCTAGCAATTTGATCCTTCATGATATTAGCATACTGTTAAAATGCAAAACCAAAGTTGAATGTTTTTAAAGCCTGCTCTTTAGTGCTTCTCTTCAAATAAAATCACTGGTTTAGTTGCTGAACTGGAGTTTAGAATCAATTTTTTTTTAAACATTGCACAAAGGAAAAAATAGCTGGTTAATGAAGAGCTTTATATATAATTTTCTGTAAAATATTAGCATTAGAGGCAACATCCAAACGTGAGCTCCCTTTGTAGAGCAGATATGTTGCAGAGATATTCACTGCTACTTAAGTAATCTCATATTCAAACTACAACACAAGACAGTGTTTAATGTTCCAGAGCTTCAAATGATGGAAGAGAGGGGTCTTGAACCAGTTGTGCTGCCTGGAAGATGGCATTAAATTAGTTGTGAGAAATCCAGCATGGACTATTTAAATTTCATCTTGAAGGGACTTCCTAAAAAAAAAAAAAATTAACTTTAAAAAAAAAAAATTAAATAATAAAAAAGTACAATTTAAATGCCGGTTCTGCAATGCAAGTTTCACTTTAAATGTGAGAATTATTACTTAATTTCTGTAAAGGACTTCAAGCCTGAAATTGCCTCACAGGTGGAGGGATGGAGTCAGGGCACGGTGTCAGACTGGGGTGTGTCCAGCACAATATTTTCTCATTATCCATATTTCTGGTGAAATTGCTGCAAAAAAGTCTTTTTTAAATGGAAATATTTTGATTTTGCATCTGACACATGCATGATTTCTTAGTCACAATTAGTTAATGTGTATGGCAGAGGAGTAAAGATCAGGAATAACTGCCTTCCATATTTCATGACAAGAACAAAAATATTTAATTAAAGTTTGATAAACACAAAAATGTACCTTGAAACTAAGTGAAACAGGCAATTTTTTTGTCCTTTCATGGCAAAAAACCTAAGTCACCTTAAAGTAAATGAACAACGAAAAACAAAAATCAAACAAACAAAAAAGAAACAAATAACAAAATATCCCCAAGCTCCCGGATTGGTTTTGGATTGCCTATGGCCTGCAATTTTATGTGCAAAGTTGGAATCCAGAGGGAATCTCAAGCCTTCGTATATAAACTTTATAATGGAAACGCTGTCAAATGCTTAAGTACAGCGAGGCAAATGGCAGAGCTCTAACATGTTAAAAAAATATGAAAATGCTCTGAACCCAGGGTGAAGGCGAGCTGTCTTGACACTGAACATAGAAAGGTAAATGATTGGAACTTTAATTACTTTGATCCGTCATGCCTTGTAGCTATATGTCAGCTAAGCCAACAAAACTGACACAGAACAAAGGCCATGACTGTTTCAACATCTTAACTCATTTCTTATGGTTGATTAATAAGTCTATTGAATGAAACATGTGATGAGAATGGAGAAAAACATCAAGTGTGTGTTTATGCGCACGCACAAATCCCATGTGTGGGATTGCACGTCAGGGGATGTTGGGGGTTGGAGCGAGGTGGGGGTCGGCCTCTCCTCCAGGCAACCAGCAGCAGAACAAGGTGAAATCACCCCAAGCTGCACCAGGGGAGGCTCAGGTTGTGCGTGAGGAACAAACATTTTCAGTGGAAGAGTAGTTAAGCACTGGCACGGGCTGCCCAGGGAAGTGGTGGAGTTGCCTTTCTTGGAAGCGCACAGGAAACGAGTGCCTGTGGCAGTTTGGGATAGAGTTTGGTGGGCGTGGGGGTGTTCAGCTGAAGGTTGGGCTTGGAGGCTTTTCCCAAGCCTACTGATTCCATGCTGTGCTGTTTCAGGCTGTGGCACACCCAGTGAGTGTTGTTCCTGGGAATGAAATCTCTCCATGAGCCATCCAAGGGCACAGTTTTTGGATGTTGGCTTCCTCTAGGATACACTTGTGTCCCCGTGAATCCACACGCAGTAACTTCAGGGATATCTCCCATTCCTTGGTCTCTCATTAGTTATGGATCAGCCCCAATTCTTGACAGACAAAGTCCGTGCACACAGGTCGAGTGTTGTTCCTGGGAATGAAAGTTCTCCATGAGCCATCCAAGGGCACCCTTTCTGGACGTTGGCCTGCTGTAGGATACGTGTGTGTTCCCATGAATCCACACGCAGTAACTTCTGGGATATCTCCCATTCCTTGGTCTCTCGTTAGTTACAGATCAGCCCCAGTTCCTGACAGACAAAGTCTGTTCACACAGCACACAGATCGAGTGTTGTTCCTGGGAATGAAAGTTCTCCATGAGCCATCCAAGGGCGCCCTTTCTGGACGTTGGCCTGCTGTAGGATACGTGTGTGTTCCCATGAATCCACACGCAGTAACTTCTAGGATATCTCCCATTCCTTGGTCTCTCATCAGTTATGGAACAGCCTCAGTTCCTGACAGAGTCCGTGACCACCAGCAGTTTGTTTGGTGATAAGAAGCTCCCAAAGACAGAGGAGAGCCTGTACTGATACAAACACGCTTCTCACAGGGATCTTGCATCCTAATCCGCTCTCTTCCTCCCTTCCCAAAGCCCATCCTCTCTCCGAGCTCCTGACAGCCCTTCAGCCGTCTCACACAGAAATCCCAGGGCACAGCTCACGTTTTCAGCTCTACTCCAGTGATCCCTTTCATTCTGGAAGGATGCTGCTGATCTGCCAGAATGAGGCAACCACGAACTCCTGACCCAAACACGGATATAAAGCTTTCACTTTAATTTCCACTTTGCTCAAACTTTTCAGCCCAGTGCTGATTTCAGGGGTGCTCCTATGGCTCAGTTTGCAGGTTTGATGTCAATAAACGTGGTTTCTAAAATTATGATCTAATGGACACATCAATGATGAGCCAGAATTTGGCCCCTGCAGCAAAACATAACGCAAATCATGGTATTTACAACAGAGAGTACGAAAACATTTGTTCTGATCAAAAAAATTCAGAGCATGTAGAAGAGACTGATTTCTGAATTTGATTTATATTTAAATCTGAGCATGAATTTAAACAGTAATTGCTATTTTTGCCAGATTAGAGAAGAAAAATAGAGTTTTACCTTAAATCTTGGGAACAGTGTCCACTAATTAAATACAACAAGCACATGTTGAAAAATAAAAATTAAAAAAAAAATTAAAAAAAATAAAAGGAAAAACAAAATCAAGAACGAAACAACTCTCAATTAATGAAAGTGAATGTCTGCTGGAGTCTTGCCCTCTCTGTACCTTCTCTTTCTCCACATCTGGCTGACCCTGGCTGGCTGGATTCACTTTTTGTCATGGTATTTGACAAATTTTTGTTAAAGACCCTTTACACATCATCAGATACTGGTGTTTTGCATTCTCCCATGTCCCCAAATCTTATCTACTACAATCCACTCAACTCTTAACGCAGGGAACCTGTAATTTTCCATGTTTTTCTATAAGGTAAAATGTTGGGTAGTTTTACAAGGTTTGTATTCACAAAGCTCATAGGAAATCTGAAGGATTTATTGCACATTAAAGATAGAGAATGGAGGTGTGGGGTGCCCATTTTTTGGCACAACAATCCAAGATATTTTGAGAAATAACCCACTCTGCCTACATGCAGCAGGAGACCTTCACCCAGCCTGTGCCATCACCAATCCATAGATTCCACAGACTCTTCCAGGCCTTAAAAAAAGCAGTCTGGAGAAGAGAAGGTGGATTCAAGAACATTGGAGCAATTTCTTCCAAACATTCTGTCCTTGCTTGGAAGGATTTGAAGAGACAGTGGCAAGGGGAGACAGAGGAGATAAGCTGTGTCCTTCCACGTTACACAGTAAATAAGAACAGAGCATTGTTTGCAAAAATCGTTCCTGAACGGAAAAGGAGGCTAATTCAAAATTAATTTCATTTATAATAAATACCTCCACCAGCATTTTTATAAATAAAACACCAGGCCTTATTATTCTACTATGTGTTTACAAGAAACGGGCAATTCTAAAAAACAGCAGAAGGACACCCCAGATCTCAGAAGCTTAGGAGTGACAAATCCTAAGGCATCACCCACCTTGTCAGAGTCATTGTGAGCCCATCTTGCTTCCAACTCAGTCAACATATGTTTTACTATTTACCTTGATAAGTGGAGAATCAAGCCCAAATTTCTGTCATTTCTCCCATAGGCATCTCCCTTTTCTCCCTTCAATGACTTTTTAAAGTTCCCAGAGCATGAAACATCACTTTGATGCTGCATCACATCCAGTTAGGAAGCTGTGGCATGTAGTGTTATGTTTAAAGCAACATGCAAATGTAATCAGGACTGACACGTCGTCCCAATAAAGCAGTCACTCAGCTCTGAGGAACTCGAACAGACAGCTTATAAAACAGATTCTCACAGCCACAGGTTTGGGCTTTTGGACATTAATCTCTAGAGTCAAAGAAAGTTTGAGAAGGATCTTAAAGATGTTCCATGCTGGTCAGTGTTTAAGGGGAATTTGGACAATGCACTTAAAAATATACTTCAATTCTTGGGCAGCCCTGAAATGGTCAAGTAGTAGAACTAGATTATAATTTTAGGTGTCTTCCAATTAAAATTCCATTATTTTCTACTCTAAAGTCTCAGTCTTTGAAACATTCCCTCGGGGACCTTGGGTTGGCCATGGATCTGATGGAGAAGGCCCACAACCAACACCTTCCCACCAGAGTATTTAAGCTGCTGTAAAAGCTGAACTCCCTCATCAAGTAACAAGCTCCAGGACAAGACTAAATGCCTTCAAGTTGCACCAGGAGGGGTTTAGATTGGATATAAAGGAAATTGTTTTTTCACCAAAAAGGTTTTCAAGTCCTGGCACAGCTGCCCAGGGCAGTGGTGCAGTTCCCATTCCTGGAGGGATTTAAAGACACAAAGATGTGACACTCGGGGACACCGGGCAGTGTTGGCATTGGCAGTGCTGGGTAAACAGTTGGACTCTATTTTCCAGGGCTTTTCCAACTCAAACAATTCTGTAATTCTACGAACATGCAGCTCTGAGGGTTTTCTGCAACATCTCTACAGCACCAGCAGACTCAGCCAAAGATTCCCAAGCTATCAAGAACAGGATGGGGGATTTTTCTCACCTCTCTTCCAGCTAATTCTTGTAAATACTTATTGAGAAAACCATATTGTGCTAACAGCCTTTGGGAAAAGTCCATGCCATGTCCCACTCACCAGGGCCAGGAAGATTATGAGTCCTATCAGGGTGGGGAGACCTTCTCCCCTATCCCTGTCTAGTGTGGCTCCCCCAAAGGGGCTGTACATGTTTTTTTTAAAGCAAATTTCACGTGCTGATGGTTGTTCTCTGCCCCCACCCTCTGGATGTGGGTTAAGGACACCAGATCCCAGTGGAAGGTTTAACTGCCCAGTCTTTCATGTCTCAAGCAGCACATCCACACTTGTGTGGGCCTTTGTGCGAGCCTGACCCTCAGCGTTTTGCCAGCAATATTGATTTTGGCTTTACAGCTCTCCTGTTATCCCTATTCTAAAGACAAGGGGAAAGGCACAGCTAAATCACTTATCAAGGCCAACGAAAGAAAGCGAGTGTTGGAGCTGAGAATAGAAACCAGATCACCTGAGGTTTCATTGCTGGGAACGTTTCCCCTTCCCTCTTCCATCGGATCTTTGTTTAGTCCTGGGGCAGCTCGTTGGGAATCTGGGCAATATGCAGATATGTTTTCTTTCCCAGAAGGAAATCCAGCTTTACAGGCTCGCTTTACAGAGGCAGCCAGTCCGCCCGGGCTGCCGAGGTTTTTGCAGCTCTCACAGGACTCTGTGAAATCCAGCAATCAGACCTGTGCAGCCGGAACGCCTTCGGAGGGGATGGCAGAGCACAGGAACTGCTCAGTATCCAAAAACAGGCTCACACAATACGTTGGTATGGACATCAGAAACTAATCTCTGAAATGGTCCCCGATGAGAGCTGGATTGGCCCGAGCTGCCTTCTGAAAATGTTCCAATTCCTCCTTTGCATCCGGTGTGTGTTTATTGGAGAAAGAATGAGCCCTCGTTTAAATTCTGCACATGTATTTGCACTGCGACCTTTTTAGCTGTTACCTCATGGCTATATCTGAAATTGGTAATAAAATGCAACTCGGGATAAAGAACTGCTAGGTGATTTTACACAACTATAATTTTACACTCTCAAAAGGCAGACTATGTAATTCCTTAAGCCACACACGGGAACTCGGTGATACCGGGCTGGATTTTTGCTTTCAAAACCAACACGGTGTGAATAAAGCCAGCTCTACAACAATGCAAATAATGAGTTAAACAGATATGCACAGTTTAGCTGATCCTGATGCAGTGAGAAACCAAAGTGAAACCCCACTAAAATGAGGATGCTGCACTATTACAGGTATAAACAGCTCCCACAGCAGAAAATTGGGCATCTTAGTGGTTTTATTTGTGTTTCCCTATAGCTCTCACAGAACCTTTTCTGAAGTCTCCCAAATCTGGCACACTCCAAACAATTTCCAAGACGTCCCATTCATATGTGAAAAAATACCACAGAACAATGTAATGACTAACAGCAAGAGTGAAACTAAAAATCTATTATAATTAGACTCCAGATTTTCTTATACTGTTTTATTGCATTTCATTTTTCTGATTTTAAGACTCCAGTAAGGAGCCTTTAGGTTAGGTGGTGGTCACATGCAAAGAAAGCCAGAATATGGAAATTAAATATTTAATGTCACTCTGCTTCCCTGTAAAGTCCACCCAGGTAGGGCTACTGCTGCACACAAAGAGATCTGAGCTCAGTGGGGCTCTCCCAAGCCATGGGTTCAACTTCAGTGACCCAACAGTGGAGATATCACAGAATTATCACAGAAACGTGGAATGGTTTGGGTTGGAAGGGACCTTAAAGGTCACCTCCTTCCATCCCCTGCAGTGGGCAGGGACATCTTCCACTGTCCCAGGCTGCTCCAAGCCCTGTCCAGCCTGGTCTTGGACGCTTCCAGGGATCCAGGGGCAGCCACAGCTGCTCTGGGCACCCTGTGCCAGGGCCTCACCTCCCTCACAAGGAAGAATTTCATCCTAAAATCCCATCTTACCCTGCTCTTCTCCAGCATAAGGCCTTGTCCTATCACCACTTTTGACCATTGCCAAAAGTCCTCCTCCAAATTTTTTGTGAGGTAAAATTATTTCAAAATTTTCTAAAAGAGGTGAACAATAAATTCCCAGTTCCCTGTTTAAATAGAAAAGCAGAGCACGGTGGAAAAGACATTCAAAACCAGATTCTGAGACACTCCCACTCTGTTATCAAGTCAAGTCATGGGTATAGTCCCAACCCCTGAGAAGGGCCAACAGGTGTTTAAAACCTGAAATGACTTGGCAGAAAGGTGGAGATACATCAAAACAGTGAGATATTTGCCATTTGGAGCTTCCCTGAACTGCCCACTCCCTGTGCACCTGCAGGGAAGGAAATATTCTGCATTTCAGAATTGACAGCAATTTCCACCCCTGAGGCTCCTAGGGTGGGATTTAAACCAGAGGCACACTTCCTAACTGCACCAGCATCTTGCTTTTCCACCACACATTTATTTGTTTCAGCTGACAGCAGACTCCCTGTCCAGATTTGTAGTGGCACAATACATTAGGAAAACACTTCAGAGTTCAAATTTGGGTTTCAGTTTAGCAATTAACACCAGAATAACAAAGCCCTTAAGCGTTTCTAGCACCTCCACTGATCTGAGAAGTACCATTACTAGTAACCCTTAGGCAAGAAAACACACTGAATCTGGATAATTCTGAGTTTACAGGCAGCTCCCCATGAATCAGTGCAGATACTCTAGTGGTAGAGATGCCTGAATTTTGTGTTGGATTTTACCTGTACTATACATATTATTGGTTTATACCTATAGAAAACCAATCATGGAACACTCCCCAGCACCGCTTATATTGATGTGAAATGTCTAAGTAGAAATGCTGGACAAAATATTTATATTAATGCAAACACCAATTTCCAAAATATCAGACAGTTACCACACTTACTTCATCTGTAGCAGTTTTCATAGGCAACAAAACCAAAAGGGATCTTCTGGGTCATCAAATTCAGTTTATAATTGCTTCCCCAAACTGCTCCTTGTTCACCTCAGAGCCATGTTCTTGTATTTGGGAACATCATCTTTTTAATGGCTAAAAGATTTCCACTTTGTTTGTGATCTGTTTAAATCTGTTCCACATTTTTTATGCCTACGCTGCCTTTTGGCTCAAACACATCTCTGTGAGAACATCCAGAAATAAAATTGGTGTAGGTGAACGATCACTCAACCTGCATAAGAATAAATCTGAGTTGTAGGTGTGCTGGGATTTCAGTTCATGCTGCATCCCTGTGCTCACCTCAGCCTTGGGATGATATTTCACGGCTGATTTAAATGTAAGATTAGAGCACCTCCAGAAGGAGCAGATTCTGTCTCACAGACAATTCCCTGCATCCTCCTCTGCCGTGTCAGGTCCTGCACCAGTGAAATTTTAGGTGTGCTGGATCGATTTACATCTCACAGAAACCCAGCACTGTGAAGAAAATCATTTATCTAGCTCCAGTTCCAGCATTTGCTCATTTTTCCAGACTCAAATAATGTAATTCATTTAGGTGTTGCCAACAGAAAAAAAAAAAAAGTTTTAAAAGAAACAAATATCCGTCAGTCTTATGGGAAATTTACTGACCCTCTGAAAATGTTTCATAGAACATTTCCCATCTCCTTCCTCTACATCTGTAAAATCTGAATGCACAAAACTTTTCTTGACTCAGCAACTTGTTGATTTTAACAACTTCTAAAACTTCTCACTTTGGGGAACACCTTTATCTGTAGGATATTTTATTTTAGAGATCAATTCCTGAGATGACGTTTTAGTAGATGAATTCACCAGTGGTATTTTTAGTATATTTAAAATTAGCTTAAATTCTGAAAGCACCTGTGGAGCTTTGTTTCTGTCAAACTTCATTATATTTTTTGTTATTACCCTTGTTTTGCCCTTTAAAAACAAATCCACTATGTTTTAATAAAATTACAACACTAATTTTTTTTACATATATTCTAGGTATTCAATTTGTTTAAAGTGCTCATGAGGGTTTTTTCCCCCTAGAGGTGACTCATTCTTCCTTTTTTATCAAATTATTCTATAGATTTTCAATACATTCATGCAGGATCAAGTCTAATCTAAACACTGGGTATTTTTGCCATTTCATTAAGAAAATACAGAGTGGAAATGACTTTCTAGTTCTCTGTCAAGGCAGAACAGTTCCCAAATTTTCTTTCTGTAACATACAAAAATTAAAATATCCTCATCTTTTTACATTAATTCCTAATTTTCATATTAAAATATTAAAATATTTCCATATTTCTCTTATTATAGAATAATATTAAGGCAAAATAATAGATTTTAAATGACAAAAACCTCCTTCAAACCTCACCACGATGTCTCAGCTCATTGGGAACAATCTTCTCCTCAGTGTGATATTGATAGTTGAATTCCAAATTAATATTCATCTGTAAAATAAGCACCAAAGGTCATAATCTGGCTCCTGATGGGCATCCTGCTCTGCCCCTGGTGTCCTCAACATCCAGACTGCCACATCTGGAGCTTGGCAATGTCATTTCCCTAAATACAGTTACGATCCCAAAATTTCCCCAGGGTTTTTGATTTTTTTTTCTTTCCAGTGTGAAGAGAAAACAATTTTATATCAAATGGGAAGAATTATTTTTTTTCGATTTAAAATGACAGCTCACTCCAAATATTATTAAAATACACGTGGAAAAAGCTTTTCAAAAACTCTCCCATCATAAATTCATTTTAAGTGGAACGACACATTTTTTTTTTACTCAGAAATTATGGTTTAATTCTTATAGCTCAAAAATATACTTTTTTAGTAAAAATGAAGCAAATATCAGAAAAGTCTCTTTTTAGCAGTTTAAAAACAAAAATTTTTGTACAATTCTATCTATTTTCTAATTACAGAATAAAATGCTCCTTTTACACATATTTAACTGATAATTATAAAGCAGTGAGAGCAGCTGAAGACAGAAAAGAATGGAGAAAAAATGAAGTTACATTGATTTTATTTATTATTTTATTACCATAGTTTAGGCATCCTGGAGTGAATTACGGCAGATGCTCCACAAGCCAAGCAGGTGGACACAATCTCCAGAAGCCACCAGTGAAATCTCTTTTTTCTACAAAATCCCTCTGGCCTAGAGCAGATGTCAGCCTGGTAAAACACCAACAGCAAAGAAAAGTGATTTACTCAGGCTCATTCCTACTACAGAAAAGAANCAGTGTGATATTGATAGTTGAATTCCAAATTAATATTCATCTGTAAAATAAGCACCAAAGGTCATAATCTGGCTCCTGATGGGCATCCTGCTCTGCCCCTGGTGTCCTCAACATCCAGACTGCCACATCTGGAGCTTGGCAATGTCATTTCCCTAAATACAGTTACGATCCCAAAATTTCCCCAGGGTTTTTGATTTTTTTTTCTTTCCAGTGTGAAGAGAAAACAATTTTATATCAAATGGGAAGAATTATTTTTTTTCGATTTAAAATGACAGCTCACTCCAAATATTATTAAAATACACGTGGAAAAAGCTTTTCAAAAACTCTCCCATCATAAATTCATTTTAAGTGGAACGACACATTTTTTTTTTACTCAGAAATTATGGTTTAATTCTTATAGCTCAAAAATATACTTTTTTAGTAAAAATGAAGCAAATATCAGAAAAGTCTCTTTTTAGCAGTTTAAAAACAAAAATTTTTGTACAATTCTATCTATTTTCTAATTACAGAATAAAATGCTCCTTTTACACATATTTAACTGATAATTATAAAGCAGTGAGAGCAGCTGAAGACAGAAAAGAATGGAGAAAAAATGAAGTTACATTGATTTTATCTATTATTTTATTACCATAGTTTAGGCATCCTGGAGTGAATTACGGCAGATGCTCCACAAGCCAAGCAGGTGGACACAATCTCCAGAAGCCACCAGTGAAATCTCTTTTTTCTACAAAATCCCTCTGGCCTAGAGCAGATGTCAGCCTGGTAAAACACCAACAGCAAAGAAAAGTGATTTACTCAGGCTCATTCCTACTACAGAAAAGAAAATAGGAACTTTTTAAACAAGTTTTGCAACATGGATCCCTTCATCGTGTTTTCACCCCTTGGTGGTGCAGAACCTTTCTTGTGCATCAAGCAGGAATTTAAGACGTGAACCTTCAAACCTTCTCCAAGAATTCCCAGTTCAACAAAATCTGACTCAGAATAAGACATTAATTATTTTTTCCCCTATATAATTTGATGGTATCTTCTTTTACTTTTATGTTTTAGTGTGTTTATTAGTAAATAAGTAAAACTATCAAAAATATTAAAATGTTTGTTTATGGTAGTCCATCGTGCTCCGAAACAATGGCATGAGCAAGGTTAGGTGAAACCACTTCCATTATTTTCCATTAAAAAAAGTAAAAAGTAATCATTTTCCCTAAATGTCACCAAGAAAAGGAAAAAAGCAAGAAAAAAGTTTTGATCCTGATTGTCCTTTGAAGTATTTAATTTCAAAAATGGTAAATTCATGCAACAACTCCGCGCACAGCCATGGATCCACATTCTCAGGCAGATCTTCGTGCTGTAACTCAGACATTGGAATTTTCTGCTCTCAAATCCCCGTGTGTGTGATGCAGCACGGGCACAGGATGCACTCTACAAACGAGGGCAGAAAAATCCAGAATTTAGATGTTCCAGGAGAAAGGACAGCGGCTGCAAAACATCACCATCCAAGCTTCAGAGGATCATTTTCAACTCAAGTTCCACATGAGGGATCAGGTGTTTTACCTCAAATCAATTGATTTGCTCAAATATACCTCAACAATCACATATGGACAAACCCTGCCTTTCAACAATTATCCTTTCCATCATTTTAAAGATGACTTATAACACCTCATGTACTTTCAAATGCTGAAAACCATACAGCTTTCTGTTCCCAACTTGAAATTTTACTTTGAAAAATTAAAATGGTTTGGTTTATTTTTTTAAAATTTAATGTCTCAAATATTTTGCATATTGAAAAATTTGCCGTTATTCTTTGCCACAGTATTTAAGTTTTGACCCATTATCACTTTGGGTGAAAAAGCTTTGATTAAGACATTTGGTGATCTGCATGTGTTATAAAAGCCGTGTGAGTTCTTCCCATAACCAAAACCCAACATCCATACCCAATCATCTTCCACGGAGCACTCTCCACTCATCTAAAACACAAAACTTTCCAAGCCAAGAACACATTTCACCGGCAGTTTTCAATGCTCAGGACTGCTACTGAGAGGATATTCTCCTGCCACGTTCTGTGTCATCCCTCCTTATTCACAGTGACAGTGCGATTCTTTTATGTGCAGTCTAGAAAAAACACTCACGTTACGTGGTCTGGAGTCTGTTCAGAAAGATGTTAAAACGAAGGAGTTAGAGGAGAAATTGGAATAATTTCGAGTAAGTGAGGGGGAATTTGTCCACCTGGTGAGGAATGAGGACTCCACGGTTCTCCTCCACGCAACATCCGCAGAGACAGAGACAGAGCTCGAGATTTGCCACTCGAAAATCGAGGAAATCCACAGGCAGGATATCCTGATCATCCCTGACAGGGGGATAACGAGACAGAGCAGTCCTGGGGCACGTGGCTGGGTGCAATCGCACATCAACAAGCGCTGGAGATGATAAACAGAAGAGCAGTGCAGAAATACACTGCGGTTGGCAGCTGTGGGTGAGGAGGAACTCTTGGCATACCCGAGCACAGAAGCTGTGGTGGAGGAGGATGACTTACCCAGGAGCTGCTTGTTTGTAACTTTGACAAGTGTTTTCTTTCAACGTGGATGATGTGCTCGAGCTAAATGTATTGTTACACCCAGATTGACAGCTCACATTTCCAGCCCTGTCCGTTTAGCTCACGAGCAGCGGGAGTGTGATGGAAGTCTAATGGCAGCAACACTTTTAGCACAACTCTGCGGAGGAAATATTTCCTGAAACATTTACTCAGCTTGGTGAGTAAACTGAAATAAAAAACAGCCACCCCAAGGTGAGGTGATGGGTAAGTACATCACAACCAGTCTCACCTGAAAATGGTGAGAGCTGAGGTGGACCACAGAGCAAAGATATTGTCAGCTATCTTCGTGTACTTAAAATGAGTTCAGCTAAAACGAGTTCTGAAATCCAGTGAAATTCAGATAAAACATTCCAAGATCCATTTTCCAAATCAAAGTTATCTCACTGGCAGCTTAGATCCAAACCTGCACAGACACCACAGTGGAATCCTTCTGCACAAAGAGGGCTTCACAAGGGTTGATGTTTGGTATCCACATAGCCAGGAAAAATCCAAAAATACTCCAAAGAAGCTTCCCAAAATCCCTCCTGAACAGCGCTGGGCTTCACTTGGGCAATGCCCTCTGACAGGAACAGCTGACCCAAGGTCCTGGGTAATTATGGATATTAAGGATCCAATATAATTTTCCAAGATAGTCATGTGAGCACTAACGTGCTGGCCAAACACCAATTTGGATAATTATTTTACCCACCTAAATGTCCCCGTTTCCATCGGAATTCTTCATTTCCAAAGCTGCTCTGCAGTGCTGTTAAACAGCTGCAGAATCTCACCCCAGAGATGGCTGCATTTCAGTGGTGGGTGATGCTATCCAAAGAGTTTGAATATCAGTTTAATCACTTTGGCATCCTTCAGGAACAAAGTCACTATTTAAATGTAAGATTATTGTAGAGAATAAAATTGTCAATAAATGTAGTAATGTCTATCTCTAACTATAAGCAATTACAGAGCTAATCTCCAACTCTCAAAAAATAACACCAGATGGTATTTTTCAGAAAAGTCAAATGTAGAATATTATATTTTTTTGCATTTTTCAGTACATCATGATGGCAAATAATATTATGTGAATCCTGCAAGTACAAGAAAAATCTGCAAGTATAACATTCTTCTCTTCCAGCGAACATCCTGTGAATTCATAAATATTTACATTTTGCAAGTTATAATTATGTAGCACTGGAGGAAAAAAAAAAAAGAGTGACTGTACATACAAGTTTATAAAAGAACATTCATAAATTAAAAATGTGCATTGTTCTGAAAATGATACCTACTGTGTTTTTTGTGTCAGCCTGTCAAACCATGGGGTGCCTTCCAACCTCTCCCTCAGCTGGGTAAAAATTATACTTTTAGTTTCGAACAACTATTGATCTCTTAGTTTGTTACTATTAATAGTTTTAAATCATTATGTGTGAAGTCATCACTGGAGGGATCTGTAAAAACAGCAAGAGAAGTTTGTGTTGCAACAGGGATAACGCTCCTGCACAAGCTGACAAACACAGATGCACTCCAGAGATTTTTGGAATTTTGTGGAAAAACCATCATCCACTTGCCTAAATTCAGGCAGTTCAGTGTTATCCTGTCACTGTCTTTTTTTTTTTTTTTTTATTGGAATTTTTTTTATTTTTTCTTTTNNNNAATTGGAATTTTGTATAGTTTTCCTGTTGCTGCAATTTATGTACTAAAGGATAATTTTAGTGTTAACGAATCTGAACTGCAGGAGAGTCCTGGAGCTGAGATTTCAGTTGCAAGAACATCATTTTCTCAGCAACCAGCAAAAACTATTCATTGAAGACTATTTTTATTGAAAGAATTTTACCATTTTTGTTCATGAATAATCCATGAACAGATGTTGATTTTTACAAGTTCAGTTGTTATTTGAAATTGTTTGAATACTTTATACAAACATATTGCAACCTCTGGGTTATTTGTATTTTTTTTTTTGTTTTATTACAATGTTCAACTATTCATTGTGAGATAGATTGTCTCCTCATACAAATAAATCCTTACCAATGTAAAAAAACTAAAACAGTTGTGCAGGTGACCTAGGTGTATTATTCATGATGTAAATTCTTTAGGGAAAAAAAAAATAAATTACTTTATGACCAGAAAAAATCAACTTTTGCAAATAGGAAAAAAAAAGAAAGGAGAAAATTATTCAGGCAAATGCTTAATACTGGCTGTAGGATGGTCAACCCTACAAAAGTAAAAACTGTGCACAACTATTCATGGAAATAGATGAGGATTTATGAATATGAGAGTTGCTTTGATATCTTAATTAATAGCTGTGAAGTCACCTTCCACTCTCTCTCTAAATTATTTGTTCAGTTTTATTGTTGACATAAAAACCAAAGCACGGCGGCAGCGCCTTTCTCTTGTAGGTGTTTGGTGTTTCCCACCTGGGCTGCGTTTCCATGTGCCCTGGGCCCTTCCCCTGCAGGCAAATCATGCATTTCCTGCTCTCCCTTCTTTTCCAAATGCCAAATTTGCATCCACATCAGACAGTTTATCACAGGAGAAGCCTGTGAACACAGCAGGAGGCTTTTTAACCGTAATTTTTACCTCGTTGGTTTACGTGATATTACCCTAATTCCACTCAAATGATGCCACATCTTCCAAGAAGAAGGAAATCACCAAAAAAAGGTTTCCAAACCTGATTTTGGCATCCAAACCTGAAGTCCTTCCACCTGCTTTTTACAACATGAATCCTTCCCTCTCATCCTGGAGTTAGATCCCTTTTAGGTGCCTTCCTGGCAGTCCTGACAGACATTTATTGAAAGGTTTATTATTTATTGGAGCTGCAAGCTCCTGGTTTTCATAGAGACATTTAGGTTAGAAAAACACCTAAGATCATAAAATCCAAGTATTTTCCAACTATCTGTGGAAAACTTACGTGGGTTTTTACATAAAAAAAACCTGACCAATCTATGGTGGCCTTCAGGTTCACGTTCTAGGAAGCAATTAACTTTTGTGAGAAATTACATTGAAATAAAAGTTGTCACTAGGAGCATGGTGACAGAGAGGTGCTGGCTGTCCAGATTATTTAATAGTTTGGGGAAGGCAGGTGGGAAGGTTGGTGGGATGTTTTCATCTATTACCTTTCAGAGTTTGTTTTTCACGTGATCTGAAATATCTCAATGATGATGGTCGTGGTTGTGAGGAGCCTGGAGTGACAGCACGAGGGGAAATGGTTCCAGATGAAAGAAAGTTGGTTTAAATTGGATATTGGGAAGGAATTGTTCCCTGTGAGGGTGCTGAGGCCCTGGCAGAGGTTGCCCAGAGAAGTTGTGGCTGCCCCTGGATCCCTGGAAGTGTCCAAGGCCAGGCTGGAGGGGATTTGGAGCAGCCTGGGATGGTGGAAGGTGTCCCCATGGCAGGGGTGGATTGGGGTGACCTTAAAGGTCATTCCAGCCCAGAACATTCCACAGTTCTGTGATTTTACTCTTCAACACCTGCCCAATACCCCCGACAGCCAGAGAGGAAAGCAAAACTCAAATTATGAGCAAAAATAGAAATTTCCATTTATACCTGTAAACCGTATTAAGTTTTTCCCTTTGTATTTAATGCTTGGGCAGTTGGTAACGCTCCCTCTGAGGCCACCAGGAGATTTTCATCCCTGGCTCTTTCCCTTTGCAGCATCTTCGTGGAATCTGCAAGCCAAGCCACCAGCCCAGGTATGTTTGTAGGTTACCACAGATTCCAGCCTCTCAAACGTGTTAATCCCCACAGCTGACAGCATTTATGCTGCAATGACCCGCAGCCATCTGATCAACTTTCTGAATACTTACCAGCCATAATCAAATATATTCTCATCTCTTATTTGAACAAATCAAACAGAAATTGAATACATTTTTTTTTTTATGAACACTAGCAATATGTTCTCTTCTCTGATAATTTTGACATTAAAATTCCATTTTAATAATCCCATCCTTCAGGCTTTGCAGACTCTTAAGGTATTAAAGCAAAAATTATCCTAAGCAGTTAGATTATAATGTATTTAAAGATTAGACATTTCATGTTGAATATTAACTGCTCCACTTCCCAGGGAAAAAAAAAATGATGCAGGGTTTTTTCCTCATATAATTTATACATTTTTTGATAGGTAGACTATACAAAGTTCAAACCTTTTATGAAAAAATACTACAAAATATACAGCATTGTATTAAAAAGCATTATATAAAGGCATGAGAAAACATTTTTGCTGACATCATTAACATATTTTGATCCCTCAGAAATAGGAAAAATGGCTCTTCAACCTCAATCCAACCTATCAGGCATCAGAGCTGACAATAAAATATTTGAAGTCTAAGGAACTTTTATTTACATATCATAAAGGATGGGTCACGCATTTGGACTCAAGTTTTCATGAGTATATAAAATGGAGAAGCATTTGTAAATTAGTCCAAAGCAAAGCATATTATTAAACAAAAAACAAAACAAAATAAAAATCCACAAACTTTTAGCCTAATTCATAAATATTTCAAGTATTTTTCTAAATCATGACATTTCTTTATGAATGTTCCCTATCTCTGGAAGTGTCCAAGGCCAGGTTGGAGGCAGATCTGAGCAACCTGGAAGGTGCCTCTGCTCGTGGAAGGGGCTGGAACTTGATGGGTTTTATGGTCCCTTCCCAGCCAAATCATTCTGGAATTTTAAGAATGCCCAAACACAGCTCTGAATTCAGAATAATCGTTCAGCCACAGCTCCTGACATGGACATCATCCCCTCACCACCTGCTGAGCAAAACTTCCTCTGCACTGAGTAAAATCTCCTGCTTTGAGCTCACCCATGCCTTATTCCGAAATAAAATGGAGAAACCTTCACCTGCAGAAAAAAAAACCAAACAAGTTTTCTTCTTTGAGTTTTCACTCCTGGGTATAAACTTGCAGGTGTCTCAAACAGACACCAACCCTGCCAGATCCCCCAGCAGCAGAGGGATCTGGGGAGCCCCTCCAGGGCTCCCCCTCCTCCAGGCAGCAGCACAGAGGTTTCCCCTCTCTTTGTATAAACAGGGGGAAAATCCTATGGTCTAAAGAATTTTTTTTTTTTCCATTGGTGGGTAAACAGCATCAGAGAGAGCCTCTGTGTCCTCACTGTGTGACACCATAAATACAAACCCTTTCCTGTGCTATTGCTTCTTCATTTTTTTAACAATGTGCTTGTGCTATTAGAAGTGTATTTTTGGGTTATTTCTGTGGAGCATTTCACATCTTTTCTCTTTGTCCTTTTGCCTTGCCCTTCAATTTTGACCATGATGGATCTAAGCATATTTAGGACATTAAGGGCAAACTAAATTGTTGTTTATACAGTTAAATGTAAAAAGCATAATGGTAGGGTAGTGTCTATATTCTGGAAAATAAGTACACTTGTCTGATTTTTATTACATATCTTCTCTCCTGATGTGTACTGAGTAAATTGTGGGGTCTCTGCTGAAAATGCAGCATGAAAGTTTAATTCATCTGCAGGATCTGTCAACCTGAGCAAGCACTGAGCAACTGAAAACAAAGAGAACACTTGTGCTTTAGGAGAGACACTCTGAGAATGCCTCAGTGAGCCCTGTGCCTTCACGGGGCTGGTAAACACAGGTGAGTGATGGGCAGGAGAGATCTTCATCAACAGCCTGGACCTGGCACCTGCCCTGGCTCTGCAGGCAGCTCCTGGGGCATTGCCACCAGAGGCAGGAGCTGAGAGAGAATCCCAGACTGGTTTGGGTTGGAAGAGACCTTAAAACCATCCCCTGCCATGGGCAGGGACAACTTCCACTGTCCCAGGCTGCTCCAAGCCCTGTCCAGCCTGGCCTTGGACACTCCCAGGGATCCACATCTTCTCTGGGCACCCTGTGCCAGAGCCTCACCACCCTCACAGTCAGCTGCTGTCTTCTAAATCTCATCTAAACTCTGTTTAAAGCCTGTCCTCCCTTGTCCAAGCCTTCCTACAGAAATTCCTGTGAAATCTGGGGACGAGGACCCAGCAGGACGTTTTCCAAGCTGGACACACGAGTCTGGTGGCCTGTGAGTGCAGGGGCTGCCAATCCATCCCCAGCTCCCTGCACTCACACACACGTGCACTGCTCTGCCTGCCCAGATGTTTTCTGATTAATAATGAGGTCACCCCCAATGCCAAAAACACGGCCTTGTAGTTCTCCAACACTCTTGGAAAGCCAGGGAGTGTTTAAGGGGGATGAGAATTTTAAATACAACACGAGTATAAAACACAATAAATCAAACGAAGTTGTTTAGATGAAAAGCACTTTTTTGTTTTTGTCAGCACAGCAACTGTATATTCCACAATTATTGTAATGTTTTCTGACATAAAACTGCTGTATCAGGACTCTGGTTACACCCCTTCTTGCTTTACAGATAGTTCTTAAGAAAATGTCTGTATTTTAACATTGCCAAGGCTAAAATAGGAAACAAAAAATATGAAGTTGGAAAGGTATAGTACAAAATATTACTGTATCTGTTCCATGGTCACTATCCCCCCCCAAAACAAGAGTGAAAAAGCCTCAATTCTTTGAATTTCTGCCCCAAAATGATGGGCAAAGCTTCAGAGACAATGGAATGCCTGACCCTAAACAAACCAGAGGAGAGACATGGCTGTGTCCCAGCCCTGCTTCTTCCTTGAAAAGCTCTTGGCATCGCCCTCATGACCTCATTACAATCTCCTGCTTTTGCTTTTCAACTTCATATTTAACCATTAACAACTTCCAGAGCTCTAAAGCCCAGCACCAAACAGCTGAGTGTGGCTCCTACCATAAATTTTTTGTAGTCCCTAAAGACAGAGACCTGGAGATGGAGATGGTCCAAGAGGGACCAAGGGCTGGTCCTACCCCACCCAGGGAAGCACGGGCTGGGGGCCACCGAGCCATGGGAAAAGCAGCTCCTTTTGCAGGCTCATGCAGCACCACCTATGGACAAAAAGATTGCATTTCTCTGGAGTATTTGGGAATGGCAGAGCCTCCCACCCCTCAGCATCGCGCGCTCCCGCTGCCTGGAGCGCTCAGCAGGGCTGGAGGCACTTTGCATCTCTTTGATTTAATCCAGAAAGAAGTCTTGGGAAACCAAAGAAGGTGAACGAGAGTGAGTGTCTGGCACTAAATCCCGAGGATCAAAGAGCCAGAAAACCAAGTTTTGCATAAAAAGTCGGGCGATTCCCGAGGCCTCTTCGCCCGGGACCAGGTGCCTCAATAAACAATTTGATTTGGGGTTTTTTTCTGCTGTGATTCTGTTAAATCACACACAGACATGAAATTGGGAATCACACTATTGCTAAGAAATAACACCCTGAGTGGCTTTCCCAGCTCCTCTGCTCGTTTCAGGCTCCGTGTGGTGTCGGAAGCCTGCGGAACCCCGGCGCTGCAATCTGGGATTTGCCACGACAAATGTCTCTGGAACAGGGCTGCCAGCAAGAATTTAAAGGTCTGGGGGTTTTTAAACTGTGTTCCTCTGCTTACAGAGGGAATCCTGAAAATGGGAAGTGCATCACACAGGGAGTAAGGGATGAAGTGTGCCTTGGGACGTGAGGCATCCCGTTCTCCTTAGTGCTGAACCTAAAA
Organism: Thryothorus ludovicianus; assembly: GCA_013397245.1. Taxonomy (NCBI): domain Eukaryota; kingdom Metazoa; phylum Chordata; class Aves; order Passeriformes; family Certhiidae; genus Thryothorus; species Thryothorus ludovicianus. The sequence continues at coordinate 87,140 of VZTB01007638.1, forward strand.
GTGACAACTCTCAGCACTGTGAGAACTGAAAATGGGAGTACGGTATATACTCATTTAAAAAATAAAAAAAAAAAAGCAAAACTAATGTACCAGTTTTCATATTTATAGGGCATCTGTTTTACAGAATATGTTTTCATTTGTACTTCACGAGAAAAATTTAGGGAAAAACCCCACAAAACCTCCTCAAGCATGCCCAAAAAACCTATGTCTGAGATGGAAATAAAGTCTTAGAATCTGACACTTTTTGCAGAATTTAGATGTGTCTTGATATAGAGCTAATACAAAAGAATGCCTCTTGAACTGAAATATTCTTGATGGACCTTTGTTCTTCTGGCTGCTTTCCTAATTTGATTAATTGTTGAAATTTGGATGAGTGCAAACTTAGAACATTTGGGGTTTTAAATTCAGGATTTTCTGTTGCACTTTATGCCAGTGAGTAATAATGACAGATCTTGAACTTCAAAGGTGTCTAAGCAATTAGAGATTCTCTGCAAGAGAAAACTC
>VZTB01007638.1:92643-112835 GCA_013397245.1 Thryothorus ludovicianus
GTTGCTGCGAGATGCTGTGACAGCTCCACTTCCCTGCCCCATGGCACCCTCGGAGCGCCGGGCGCCGTTTGGGAAGACCCAGGAGCATGAAGTTATCCCAGGGGCTGAGCCCAACAGGCCACAAAAATCTCATTTAAAATGTGGATTTAACTCTATAAAACCCACTTCAGGTTTTAGTGCCTTCATTGTTCCTTTTAGAGCTCTCCAGACATTGAAGGAGGACATGGTTTGCTTGGACATGGTGATGCTTGGAATTTTTCTTAAGATGTTTGCTCCAAACTTAATGATTCTATCGCTTAAGAAAGAATGGGAAGGAGATCTTCAGCTTTTATTGATGGTGGGAATGGGAAATTTGGGAAATCCAGGGCCCAACTGCCCCGCAGGTGGGGTGTTTTGGGTCGGCAAATCTCCTGCAAGCTCAGAGACACCAACGAGGATGAGGAGCTTGGAGAACAGTGAAAGTCCAAATTTAAACATGACTGTGATGGTTTCTGTGGGTGGGAGAGCTCAGCAGCCCTGCACTAAAGGATCCACTCTAATTAATGGGACAGCAGCTCAGTTTGTGGAGATTCAGACCTAAATTTTACCCAAATTGTGAAGAGAAATGAGTGAAAGAACCAGCTAGGAAGCAGAGCTGTACCCAGCAATCTTGTCAGCTCTGTTGCTCACCAAATACCTTAGAAATTCCATTAAACCTGTAAATCTACCTACAGAAACAAGCTCAGGCTGGCCTTGCCTTGAGCAAGCCAATTCCTGAAAGAAAACCCCACATCCCTGTTTGCTTACTTTAGTCCTTTTTAGTGCCATTTCATGCTCGTATGAAGTCTGCCATAACAGATTTGGCTTTCTCCAAACCAGCACAGAAGGATTGCAGAGCTGGGATCTGTCTTGAGGCACTCAAAAACACACACCTGAACACGAGGAGCTGCTGAAAACACCAGCTTAAAAACACCTAAACATGAGGAGCTGCTGGAAACACCAGTTCAAAAACACCTAAACACAAGAAGCTGCTGGAAACACCAGTTCAAAAACACCTAAACACGAGGAGCTGCTGGAAACACCAGTTCAAAAACACCTGAACATGAGGAGCTGCTGAAAACACCAGTTCAAAAACACCTAAACATGAGGAGCTGCTGGAAACACCAGTTCAAAAACCCCCAAACATGAGGAGCTGCTGAAAACACCAGCTTAAAAACACCTAAACATGAGGAGCTGCTGGAAACACCAGTTCCTTCTCCGCCCAATAAATTGAACCCTGCAGAGGACAAAAAAACTCATCTCACAGAACATTGGAAGAGGTTTGACAGGATCAAAAGTTGCCCATTAAATATTTTTAACAAAGTCTGGTCTGGGAAAATGGGTTGGGTTGACTAAAACATCTGAATTTAGTTGTTTTTAGAATACCTTGGGAGAAAAAAAACAGAAAAGAAACAAGCAAGTATTTGTTTTTGGTGGAAAAACACGTTAAAATGAAAATGTAGATGGTTTCTTTAAAAATTTGTGATTCCTCCCATTGCTTTTTTTCACAAGAGGGTGATAGTAAAGACACAATTTCTTGAAAGGAGACTTCTATTTTGCTAGGAATGTATTTGGTGGCAGAAAAAGCTTGTTTTCAATTTTTTTTCTGGTTCTGCTGAAGGAATCCCAAGCACTAACACGGGGAACCCTGCAGAGATGGGAACTCCCCCAAGGTTTTGGGGAGCCACAAGGACCCCCAGCACAGGAAAGGGACTCTGCCAGCAGCCCCATGCTGGAGGAAGAAGATGATTAAGCAAAGCTTGATGACTATCAGTTAAGAAAACATAAAACTGACAATCCAACGATCCTTCAGGAAGGAAACAGCAAAAAAAAAAAAAAATATACCATTATAACTGCAAGGAAGAGCCTGAAGGCAACATTTCAACCATAACAGGACGGCTCGTAGAAATTAATAACAATTTCCCATTTACAAGCTTTTGCTTTGTGTCTGCAATAGAACCATTCCCAAGGTACAACTGGTTACAGACGATAATTACCTTGACAGGTGCTCTATTAAATTCCTCATTTCTTCCCATTCCTCCCATGTTTGTAGCAGGAAGCATCAGATTAATGTAACGAAACTGGTGCTGACTGCACCTTTTTTTTTTTTTTTTTTCCTGCTGAGTGTGTTTGTTTTCTCACCTTAAATCCTGGCTCTCCCCAAGCTGCCTGGTTTCTTATTCCATACCTCTCTGCAAGAGTTTACAGGCTTCATATATAAATTACAATTCCCCTTTATTAATCTAATTGATCGTTTGGTTCCAAATGCATATGCAAGATCTTTTGAAACCTTTTAGACCCCTGTGGTTCAATATCAATCTCAAAATATTAAAAGCATCTTGTGGAAAATTAGAAAGCAGATGAGACACTTTGGGACTGGAGATGCTGCAGAAGCTGAAACTTTTAAAGCAGCATTGACACAATTATTGAATGCTGTCATTGCTCAAAAAGGCTTTTTGTTTTATTGGTTCTTCTGTAATTGTTTTGTACTTTTACTCTATCTGTGCTGTGCAGCTGCCAGGAATTCAACTTTAATGAGCAGCAACGTTTAGCTGCAATCAAACAAAGCCCTACACCTTGAGGTTTTGTTCCATTCTTCTTTTTCATGTTCATTTATCCAGGCCTGGATATTTTATTGCCTGGAATTCACTGAATTTTTTGGGTTGGAAGGGACCTTCAAGCCCACTTAGTTCCAGCCCTTTGCCATGGGCAGGACACCTTCCACTAGACCAGGTAGCACCAAGCCCTGTCCAACCTGGTCCTGAGCAATTCCAGGGATGGAAAACTTCTTGGATCGTTTTTTCTTCATCTAAGAACAAAATATTTTGGATGCACAGGTTCTCATTTCCAATTGATGGGAAAAAAAATAAAAATCCTTGGAAAATGGAGCATTCAAAACCAGAACACAGCTCTTTCCACATGGATCATTTCACTAACTTCTATTTGCTCCCACAACCTTTCCCCTGGATTTGATGTATTTCGGGGAAGGAGCATTTCCCACGGTGACTCTGGAGTTTTTGGGAAGCCAAAAAGAGACAACCTCATCCAGGAATGTACAGCATGCAGTCGTGACTGCAGGTGGCATGATTGTTCCGACTGAATTAATGCAACAAACACTGCTGCTCTCACTCCTTGCAAGGACAGCGACTGTTCCCTCAAAGATCCTAGAGGAAAAATATTCCTGTCCCTTTCTTAATTCTCATCAGAGCACACACTGGAAAGGAGTTTAAAGGAATCAAAACAACCAAGCTGCTCTTTCTCATTTTTTGATTGGCATCATCAGAGTAGGATGGTTGTTGAATTCAAAACACCTTTGTAGGGTCTTCCTGAAATATTCACTGTTAGGAAGTTTTAATTCTTGTGGAACACCTCAAAAAACAAGGGCTCTTGGAGAAAAAGGAAGTAATAACCTCATTGGTCTAATTTAAAACTTTCAGTCAAATTTAGAAGCATATTATAATTTTTTTTTTTTCAGTGGAGTGAGATACTAAACATAATATTGCAAGGGAGTTATTAGGAAATTCAAGCAAAATAAGTCTGGGTATAACATTTTTTTTCTTAAACTCTTTGCTGAAAGATTTTCATGTTAGCCATCATAAAAAAAAATCATCACAAATAATCAAGGGAAACTCAACAAAAGTTCACAAATAGCAATTATAAAAAAATAAAATTACACATACAATTTACTGCATTTCAACCAGACTCTTCAAGTCATTTCTTTTATATATGAATGCATCCCAAATAAGCTGAGTTTAAAAGTGGGGAATTTTGGGCAGGAGACCCCAGTGAGACCAGTGGAAAATAATAATGGAAAATAATAAGGAAAAGTCACTCAGGTGAGTATTATGGATACTGATTAGTAAGAAGAAGATAAGTAAATCAAAATAAAGAAATTAGGAAAAGTAAAAAATATTCAGAAGCTTAAACAATTCAGTGATTAAAGTAAATTGTGAGCCTTTGCACCATTTATTTGAACATGTTCTTTACTACTTTTCACAAAACTATTTCTTGTTTTTGAGAACTTAGTCATGCAACTAAATCTGTCTCTTTCTTTGTAACTCCCTCAGTGTGGAAAAGGCTTGCACGAATCTAATCCTCCATCTCCAGACTCTCCAGAAAAGCTGCCATGAGACCTGTCATTCTTCATTCCTCAGATATGGAGCTTCTCCAGTGAAAAGTAAGACTCATGGAAATAGAGAAGAGCTGGGAATATTCACCAGCAGATGAGCTGGAGGATGAAAAATGCAAGGATCAGCAGGAAAACATTTCTGTGAAGGCCAGAGCTGTCTGTCTTTATCTAATTTAGAGCCAGCCTGAGAAAAGGAAAAGGCTACCTGACCACAGAGTCCTCATTCAGCCAGGGAAAAGCAGTCAAAGGAAAATCATCAGCCTGGCATGACTGCAAAGGAAAAGAAATAAAAAAGGTTTTTATATATGTAAAATACAACTTACAAGTCTGCTCATCCCAATGTAAAACTGTATAAAAGACAAATTGCAATCTTTTGAAAAAATCCAGCTTTTGGAACTCTGATTTTGCCAGTTCTCTGCTTTAGTTCAATAAAGAATTAATAGATAAAAAATACTTCTCATGAATTTTTTCACCAACAGCAATTCTTTTCATCCTACCGTCAAAAATCTCTTCCTTCTTTACACCTGAGATCAGCATCTCCCCATTCTCTAATGTGATATTTTCCTTTACTTACAGAATCATTAAGGCTGGAAAAGGCCTCCAAGTTCATCAAGTTCGACTCCTGAACAGCAGAATCCTGCCTGAAGTTTCCTCCTTCCACATTCACTGGCCACACCAGCTGTGGTTTCATTAACTCCACCCTGTTAATTGGCAACTGCCCTGCTCAGTTGGCTCAGCCATCTGTTAGCCCATTGCCATAATACACCAAATACAGCCCATTTTTAACTTTTTTTTTTCTCCATTTGTGACCTCTAGCCCTGAAAAGTCCAACATTCCCTTGTATTTTAGTCCACAGGTGAGCATCAGCAGAGGCTGTAACTTCAGCAGGGAACCATAAACCACTGGCAACAGCTCCCCCTCAAAGCTCCTGGCAAGGATTTTGGATAAAACCACAAATGGATGACAGGATGATCAACATTCCCAATAAATCCTGACTCCAGAGTGAAGCCACAGGATCAGTCACCTGTAAATCACAGTGAAGGTGTAGGATGGATGGAATTTGACCACTAAAGGGTGCAAAGAAGCCAGGAGCTGCTCCTAAATTTGCTTTTCCTCCCCTACAATCTCACAGGGTCTGGACCAGGCTCACCTCCTGTCCCCCAGCCACCTTTTGGGATCAACACATCATCTGCAGGTCTGGATCTCCACCTTGCTCTCAGTGTCTCCAGTCAACTGCAATCAGAGAAGACTCATAATCTTCCATTGGCTCCTACTTGTCAACATTATGATCTAAGCAAAGGTCATAACGCTCCAATATCCAAAATCCAGTTAATTGATTCCCTCTGGGTATCAGATCCCCACAGCACTGCAGTTATTGCTGCATCAATCATATTGCTATTCATACCAAAGAATTAGAGGGGTGTCCAAAACACTGAAATCTCTTACTCCTCCCGTCCTCAGCTTCTCCTCCGGCCATTTCTAAGCACACCAATTTTCTTGATAACATATTTGAAATTCAATTTCCCTCATAGGATTTGATTGTGTCTATAAATCTGAGCCTGGCCTCTGACCAGATCCCCAAAATGTTCCAGCTTCCAAATTCAGCCCAAAATTCCTTCCAAACTCTCAGTTACTGCATCCATGTCCTAACAAAACACCATCCTACCACCTTGTTTAGGGATTAGAGCACCCAAGAACCACTGATAACTCACATCAAATATTTTTACATCATTACCATTTTCTGTGGTCATGTATAACATTTATACAACTTTAGATTCATATCCAAATACATCAACTTTCTTTTTTTTTTCACAGAGGGAATAACAAAGGTATGAGATTGCTAACCATAAGAGTTTTGGGGTTTTTCAGTAAATAATAAATCCATTTAAATAATGAAGTACTTCCAAAACAGAGCCTCAGAGCCAGTTACCTGCCCAAGCAACTGCTGCAAGTTTGTTACCCACAAAAAACTCATTAAAACACAAACAAAATGAAGTCCTTCAGCATTATCTCAGACCTGACAAAAATAGCTTCAAATGAGATTATACATTCAAATATAAACCCGGATCAATACAGCAATTTTGCTGATGAATTTCTGTGGTCAAATATAACAGCAATAAACTCTCACTGAGTTTGAGAGATGGGGGCCTGTGGATGGAGAGCTGCACCTTCAGCAGTGGGGAGTGGAAGGGCCCAGCCTCTCCATCAGCAGCCCCTGACGTTGATTTTCCTCTACTTAGAGATATTTGTTATCACCCTTAAGGTGATTTTATTTCTAATGCCGTATTATTGCTAAGAACTGCTCCACTAGAGGGAAATTACTGAAAATCTGGGCTCCACAAAGGGACCAGATGCAGCCAGGGAGACATGAGTTACCTTGGGAATACCTGTGGCAATCCTGACCTCCCACGAGACAGGAGAATTGAGGATATCAGCAGCCTTCCTGGGAGATTTTCAGCAGCTCAGGGTGAAAAGGGAGGATCAGTTACCCATAAGCCTTTTCTGGAGCCCATGGAAGGATTAAATAAATGGTAAAACATGGCTAAAATGGCAACTAAGTCATCCCAGCTGGGCAAACACGAAATCTTTTGGCCTCAGAGAAAACCACTTCAGGCTGAGGTCAGAGGTGCCCAATCCACAGACAGGGAGGGCACCTGTCTGGGGCTAATTCCTGTTGTTTCTCTCATGTCTTTTACAACCACACTTGTCTCTCAACTGTTTGCAAAGATGGTGAAAAACTTTCCTGCAGAAAATTTTCTGTTCTGGAGAAAACCGAGCCCAACAATCGCAGAATTTAGAAATTGGAATTTTTTTCTTATTACCTGGTATAAAGTATGTCAAGGAACTTTTTTTGGCTAATTAGAGGAGCTCTTCAAGATAGGATTTAGCTTCCTTACCCTGAGCACAGCAATACCATCAATAAATAATATTAATTGCAGGGTGGATCCAACTCCAGCTATTTTATTCCTGAGGAACTCAAACAACAAACAACGTCAGAACATCTATCAAAGAGAAAGCCACACGAGTTCACCAAACCATCCTGTGTGCATTTATCTAAAATAAAAATTGTATGTAAATGTGTATGCAAATTAGGTGTGGCCCTCAAGCTCCTGGAAAGTTGCCAGAAAAGCCTTCGGTGTTGCAAAGTTGAGCATCCTATCTACCATATGGTGGTACCTATCAATCTTGGGAGGGAAAAGATACCAGCTCCTCATACAGATGGCACCCACTGCAGTACCTGTAGAAAGTTTGGGGGTTTAGAGATGAAAATGAGGCATTTTCGATGTTATGGAAAATGTTTGAGGTTCCAAGCAGAGTTTAATAATTAATGTCACAGCAATATGATATGAGAAGTATTAGTAAGCTATAGCCAACCTAAAATTCTTCTTGGAGGAATTATTAACCAATGATAGAAAATTAAAATATTTCCACAGACATTTCTTTGTGAGTGGGTGCATTTAACTGGGACATGTACCCTGGGAGAGAATAAGTTGAATGATCTTATGGAAACACAGAATGGTTTGAGTTAAAAGGAACCTTAAAGTTCATGGGCAGGGTGAACCATCCCAGGGTGCTCCAGGCTCCTTCCAGCCTTGCCTGGGACATTTCCAGGGACAGGGAAAACACAGATTCTCTGGGCACCCTGTGCCAGGGCCTCCTCAGCTTCACAGGGAAGAATTTTTACCTAAACTGAATTTTGAATCTGAACCCACTCCCAGGGTGAACCCATTGCCCCTGGTCCTGTCACTACAGTTCCTGGGGGAGAGTCTCTCTTGACTTCCTTGTAGGCTCCCTTCCATACAGCTACAGGATTGAGCCAGGTCAGATCTCCAGTGTCCCCTGCTGATTGCTCCTTAATTTTCATTAATAGTGTCAAGTCTCTGAATGAATAAACTGATTTTTTTTCTGAGCAAAAAAACGCAATTTCTGAAACCTTTATTGGCTTCATCATCCTGGTTTGCGTGACTGGGCTCCCACTGCCCCACACTGTGACTGATGAAAGTGTCCCCAGCAGCACCACAGGACTCAGAAAATCATTGGGAGCTGTTTTTGCACGTGGTTGCTGCAAAGTATCTCAACTTTTCTCAGTAGTTTGGGGGCTTTCACTTTTCTCAGAAACAGAGTTTGGAGAGAAGATTTTCGCTTTTGCTACTGAGCGCCCATGCCAAAGAACATTCCCGTTCTCCCATGCATACCATTAGCACAGTGTACATCTGAAAAAATGTATTTATATATCCCAGAATGTGAAGTGATGTGTAATTAGGAGTTTAGATGAGAAATTATCACGGGGGAACAGGGCTTGGGAGTTGTATCATCTGTCGGGTGCAGCGCTCGCGCGAGGAAGCCGCGGGAACGCCGCGCGGCACATTCCCTATTTATAAAGCACCCAGAACTTCTCCACTCGGCTGCAAGGCCCACTCAGCCAAGCTGTGGGGATATTTCATAATGAGCAACTCGTTTGCAAGGCTCTGACTCGTTGTGTGTTTACACGTGGCTGGTTAATGGCGGGGTATTTATTCCCTGTGGTTTCCGCTCACGCTGGAGCCGGTGGGAGTTTCCCTTGCTCTGGGCAGAGCATGGATCTTATGATTTGGCCCAGTGGGAGATGAGGGTGCCCAGAAAGACTGGAGTGCCAGGAAAGGAAAACAGTTGCATTGACAATGTGCCTGAGTTTGATGCATTGCCAAACAAGATGTATGGATTTTGTGTGGTGTTGCCCGTAATCAACCTACTGTGGCATAATTAAAGGACTGGTTTAGCTCAGATACAAGAAATGAACTCTCCTTCTCAAATGCAAAATTGGTCAAGGGGTTGGTTGGCTTTTTTTGTTTCACTCTAGTTTATTTTCTTGCGAACGAAGAGAACATTTGTAATTTCTTTTCTTTCTGTTGTAAATTGTGCGGCGCCCAAAGTTAAGAAATCTCTGGCAAGCACGCGTTGCATATTGCACTCCCCATGATTAGTACAGGCCCATTGGTGGAATGAAATCAGCTCAAACAATGGGTAAAAATAAATCATTACTGGGTACACGAGACCTGAGATGGAAAAGGCGCTAATGGTTGTTAAATGAGGTATATTGCAGAGAAGGATTATATTTTGAATGGTGTTAAAATTGCTTTGGGAGTGAATATTCTGACTAATATTATTATTTGTATACTTGAACTCTAACGTGATGGGGTTTTACTTCTGTAAAGAGTTCATGAGAACTAGAAATAGATTATCGATGTCTTTTTTTTCCCTTTTACATTCTGAATAACAAGATGATAAACCACAGTTACAGTGTATGAACTGCAGCTTTATCTACTTCTCTCTATGAGCCAATCAAGTCAGAAATGTTCTTTAGGGTTTTTTTCATAAAAACATGTTTTTGTGTCAATGACAAAGGATATCATAAAAATGCATTGATCCCCAAATATAAAAGAAATGTGTCTCAGATCGAGCTGGGATTTGGGGAGACAGGAAGGAACTCAGAGACAAAGATCTTCCAAGTCACAATGTAAATATTTACTAAATACTCACAAGTACAAGCTGGTCGGGTAGTGACCCAAAATCTTCATCACAGCTTCACAAAGCTATGGAAGTTGGATTTTGATGATCCTTGTGGATCTCTCCCAGCTCAGGATATTCTGTGAGTCTGCCATTCTGCAGGTCTGTTTTTATGATGTTTTCTAGTAAATCCTCATGACCATTGTGTAGGATACACAATCCCAATTCTGACTCTTGCCATCAGTGCCACATTCATCCCTCTCCAGGGACTCCTGACACCCAGCTCCATCCAGAAGATGTTGCACGAGACATCACTCACTTCCTCTCTTGTCTCCTCTTCCTGTTTTTGGGGGGAGATTTCTTTCTGCTCTTACCTTTCCAGTTGAGAAATTATTTCTAAAATGTGATGCTTTTCTCGGCTGTAAATCTCAGTTTTGGTACTGTGCCATTGTTGAAGGCAAGCTGGCAGACTGTCAGATTGTTTTCAGTAAGTTATACTGCGTTCTAAGTTAAAATGGGACCATTTATCCATGTTTGTATTTCTGGGATCATGGTTTGTAGAAACAATTCGTTCCAGGAATGGAACTTTTGTTATCATTTTCAGAGGAGCATTTGGCAGGATAGGCCTATGAATTAAAAAAAAAGCTAACAAAAAAAAACCCCAAAAATAAAAAAATAAGCCTGAAGAAACCCTACTGTGTTTTTAAAATTCTCCCATCTCTGAGTCATCAATAACCACACTGAATGCTGCCCTCAAAATTTGATAAAATAGTTCTTTTTCTTTGATGTCTACCCCCTCCTTTAGCACAGCTTCTCTCACACACAGGTATAAGTGAAGATTGCCTGAAATGTTCATGGGAACATTTAAATCTTTTTTAAATGATTTAAATCTTTTTTGAATACCAATAGAGGGGGGATGATACAGAATCAGGCTGAGGCTGAGTTTGATGGATCCACCCTGAATGAGGGCACCCAGCAGATCTGAAAGGCTTCAACTGGTGCATTAAAACTGGGGGAAGGATGGAATTTATCTCAGATCACAGGCTGTAAAATCACTCAGGATTCAAACTTGCCTGCAAACTGGGTCCTTTTTATTTGCCTATCAGCTAAAAAATGTTGTTTTGTTGTCCCCCCCCTCCCCTAGTAGAGTGGATGAAGCTTTCCTCTAATTACTAATACATTTCACACAAAAGAAATAAAAATTCTGGGAAGTCATCTAATCACAAATTCAGATCTCATCTGATAAAAAGGACCACAAGAAGGAGATTTTTTTTTTTTTCCAATATTTGTTTGAAATGAAATGTGCTTCAGAAATGACGCAGTTTGTTTTGACGCTTTCAAAGTGGAGCTGCTGGGGGGTTATTTTTGAAGTGAAATTTGAAAAGAAACGGATTCAGAGTAGATTAAAATGTTAAAAAATTCAAAACAAATCTAAACATTTCACCTTGGTCAGCTATATCAGCTGACTTCAGGTTTTAATGACAAAAAAATTCTTAGCAGTTTTTACTGATCTCTTTTTTCCATTTATTCCCTATTGATTCTTATTTAAATTGAACTTTCTCAGGTTTCTGCTATTTTTGTAGTCTCACCTGAAACAGAACAAAATTATTTTCCCTGCTCTATCATGAATTAATGAGCTCATAAATGAATAAACGTCAATAAATCCACAGACTGTCTCTCTTCTTTTAGCCAAATTTCACAACTTCACCTGCTAATCATCTGTATTAAAGGTGCTACATATTTGGTTTCTTTTGGATAGAAAGCTTTATTTCCATTCAAAATTTTCTGTAATTTCAATGGTAGAGTTGCCTGTTATCCTGAAAACTTTCAATACAGACTTCGAGGTCTATTAACTTTTTTCTGACGCAATATTCACGCCACAATTTTTTTTTTTTTTTGTGGTGTAAATATTGCATCAAAAGAAAGTTCACAGACTTTCCCTTGCACTGAAGGCTCTGTCACAGAATTTTGGACATTGATAGAAAAAGGAAATGATTTTACAGAGCAATTTGGTGCCATTGTTTCTCATCAGTTCTATTTCACTGCAATTTCATGCAATCAACAAAAATTTGAAAAGTTGCTTTCAATATTATGTGGCACCCTGTAATTTTTAACATAAACCTCTGTGGACCCGGGATAATTTCTAATATATCCCAACACTAACCCTTCCAGCTGGTGCAGGATCCACTGATTGCTGGTGTGCCACACTCTGTTTTGTGTATTTTTAACCAATTTTAAATCCATTAAACTTAACTTTCCACTTATTCTGTGGCTCCACATCTCAACATTAACCTCTTCTAGGAAACCCTGTCAAAGAAAATGGAAGTACTGAATGTCTGCTGCATTGTCTCTCCTGGCAGAAATAATCACAGTAAAGGATTCCAGTAGATCTGTCAGACCTGAGGATTTTCCCTCCTCCCAAAATTAAATTTGCTTTCTCTAATTGGACAGTGCTTGTCCCAGTGTACCTTTCATTTGATTCCTGAAAATATTAACTAGGGCACTCTCCACAGTTTATGCCAGTGATATGTTCTTTCCCCATATGTCCCTGGACAAATTTTAAATCATTCCTTTATTAAATTTCACCAGCCTTCAAGGATCTGAAATTTCTAATAGAGTCTCCAATTTCCCTCCTTACTTCCTTTGGCTCTCTTGGATATATTTTGTCTGATTCTGATGTTTATCAATATTTTTGAAAGCCTCTAATCTTCTGATAGCTGATTTGAGTGATATCTGGGTGCTTTCTAATTCCTCATTTTCGAGGACTGAAATCCGGTGTCAGATTTATTCAAATGAAGGGGACAGAAATTGTCTCAGGTAATTCGACTTTCATTTGTTTCTCCTCTTAACTATTTCTGAGAATGCTGTGGGTCTTTACCAATGCAACAATTACTGTCAACCTTGAATACATTTAAGGTGTTTTGTAGAATATTTTTAGTCTAAATTTGATTTTGTGTGCCTACACTGGATTTATGGGTTTAGAGTGATGCCCACTGACCTTGCTGGAGTTCAGGTTCTGCCAACATTTCCACCTTAAACCAGTGCTGCTGTCATAACTTTGCTGTGAAACAGCCACAGGCTAAAATTAGGCACTGAAAGTTCCCTCCAAAGACTTTTTGTTTGGTGCTTTTTAAGGGTTTACATTAAAAACAAGGAAGCTTTTTTTAGCACATGCTTAATTTGAAAAAAATAACCAAAAAAAAAAAAGACTTTATAATGGACTTTTGCAGACTATTAGTCCATAATGTGGACCAGACTCAGTGTGTGCATGTGTTTTTAAATTATTAACTGCAATAGGAAATTATTAGAAACAAAAAATTGGCAGAAGAATTTTTTTTTTTCCAAAGTTTGATTTAACAAGGATGGATTTTTTTTTTAAAGACCAAACAGCTGAAAACACCAGAGCCAGGACCCAAGAATCACCAGAAACAACTTATGAATAGGTTGAAAAATGATGCGAGGACAATGGCATCTTCAGCTGCTGCATCCTGGTTCCTAAAATGTCCCAAATCCCCACAGGCTGCATCCCATGGAGGGGACACACAGCCCAGGCTTGCTCAGAAGTTGTGACTTCAGAATTTTCCATCATGGTCCGAAGGAAATTCCATCCATTGTGGGTGCTCTCCATGACTCCCTTAAGATTTGGGGCAACTTTTCCACCTCAGACCTCTACTTTTAGATTTTTGGTAATGTATTTACATAACAGTGACAAAATGTGAGACAGGAACAAAACAATTTGTGATTACCCAGTGGAAGAATTCCAGGCCAGATCAATTTCTAGTGGAAGGTGCCCCTGCTCATGGCAGGGGGTGGGATGAGATGATCCTTAAGGTCCTTTCCAACACAAACCCTCTGTGACTCTAAGATTTTTTTTTAATTGCTTTTTTAAAGCACTCTAGAAAATTAAATCCATTTTTTATTTCCATGTGCTTGTCTTGTCTTCCCTGGTGCCACGAGCTGTGACAAACAAACTTCACATAACAAAACACCCAAGCCTTAGTGAGAGTTTCACAGCAGGCAGCAGCATGCTCTGATCCAAAATGCAGTTGTGTGGCAGATTTAGGGGATCAGACCTCAGGAAAAATCTCATCTCCTGACCCCTTATCTACAGCACCCCAAAGTTTGGAGCAGCTCCTGAGAAAGGGAGCTCAAACCTCCAGCCCTGATGTCTCCATGAAAGAATCTGAATGCTGGAATGACTCCCCCAAACCTCCTTCCTGAGCTTTCCACATCAAATAAAGCACATTTATCAGGTGAGGGGATCTTGTTTAACAACCAGGTTACACCCGCTCGTGGCACCTGGGAAGCACAGGTTGCAGCCCTTGATATAATAAATATTATCAGGGTTTTGCACACGTTGGAACACATGGGAGGCTTTGCCCCGTGCTGTGATTTGTGCTGAAAGACCTGAGCAGTTTGCATCTGGATCCAAATTGCCTGTAGGGTTTTTTTTGGAATATTTGTAACTGCTGCCTCAAAGCATCTCTGACATGCAGCTCTCTGGTGAGCTGCTTGGGCAGCATTGAGATCTGCTCCAGAGTTGTTTAGAGGGTATGGTTTTATGAATGAGGACAAATAATAATAATATAGAAAGAATTTAAGCACTGAAAACTGGAGATGGTGCCACGGTGCTTCAATCAAACAAATCCCAACATCACAGATTAGGTAAAACCAGATTTATATTAGAACCAAACAATCATTAATCTAATTCATGCTTCAATGTAAATTTCTCAAAGCAACCTGAAAAATCCTCAATTCTCAATAAATATTGGTCATTTGAAAATGTTAGTGAAATACTAAATGTGTTCTTTAAAACATAGAGTAGACATGGTTGTCACTTGCTGGGTGAATTTGGCCTAATAGCCCTTCATGTCACAGGTTGTTTAAATCAAAATAAAATTTTCAATAAAAATTGATAAAGAATAATGGTTTTAATAAAGAATGATAAAGACTGACAGGCAAATTTGTATTTATTACATATTTAAAGTTGGTTTCTAACACTGGGAGGATTTGGTTCATTCTTTTACCTGGGCAACCAAGAATTAAAACCATAAGGGCATTCAGAGTGTGTATTTTGTGAAATGTGCTGAATTCTATCATTTTTTTGACACCTACTCCAAATTTAGCCACAACACATTTCTGTTGTAAGAAGAAACTCATCACACAACAAAGTTTTTAGAGAAATTTCAAGTAATGAAAGCTGTGCTCTTTAAAAAGCGACCCAACAGGGTCCATGGAGGTCAGAGGCATCTGCCAACTTCTCCACCCAAACAATATAAATTTACACCTTGGAAAGTCCAAACAGTTGAAAGCAAATCTGTTGTTGCTGCAACACTGGGATCTGTTGTTAATAGGTATGACAAAGCAGTAATAGCATCCCAGCATTTTTTGTATTTCCACTTCAAACAGCAAATCCGACTGAATTTACCTAATACTTCAATAATCCAATTATAACACTTTACCAGCAGAAATCATCGGCGCCTAAGCCTCGGAGTCAGTTAAATGAGGGCTGTGCTGAGCTGCTCACCCAAGATCCATCGCAAACTCCGGCGAGCGAGTTCCGCCGGGAATGCCGGGCGAGGAGCGAGGGGAACGCCCTCGCCTCAAACACAGGGCTGCCAAGGCTTCAAATCCACGCCAACGGGGAAAATCCACACAAACCAGGGCAACGAGGATGGGGGCAAGACAACAACCAACATGGGAAAGCTCCCAGCCTTCAAATCAAACCAGAGCACAACCGAATTCCCAGCCTACGCCTCGGCAGAAATGGCGCGTTTTGGTGTAACCGCGGGAAACCACGGATTTATCGATGGAAACCCATTTATACAAAATGCTGTGTGCTCTAAACACAAATTGCTGATATTTTTCAATTCTGGAGGATTTAGTGCCCATAAGTGTTGTTTCATTTCTCTTCTCACAGCCGTATCACTTCCTTTTTACTCCCTTTTCCCATAAATCTGCGCCCAGCGATGGCGGCCCTTGCATATCAGTCTAACACCCTTTTCCCCCTGAATGTAGTATTTATTTAATGGATCAAGGGAAGCATCCTTCACCCAGAATGAGATATTCTATTCACAGCTAGAACGTTAATATGTCAGCAAAGTTACTTGCCTTCAAAGTAGGAGAAAATAAATCTCGAAGGCTCGGATTCGTGCAGGGCTGTTGATGAGCGATGATGGTGTGATTTTTCAGGGATGACGTGATCAAGTCAATTCCTTAAATTTAGACAAGAGTTTCAGTCCATATTTTAGTAATTTCAGCAGAAACGCCATATGCCACCCAGGGAAGTTGTTGGTGCCTCATCCCTGGAAGCGTTCAAGGCTTGGAGCAACCTGGGATAGTGGAAGGTGTCCCTGCCCATGGTAGGGGGGAACGTGATGAGCTTCAAGGTCCCATCCAACCCAAAAAATTTCTGATTCTATAAGATTATGATAAAAAAATCTGTGTATAAAAATACAGCCTGCTACTCAAGAAAGGCTTACCAGTGTGTGATGACTAGAAAAGCCTTGTGTCAGAGTCAGCCCTAAAAAGTAAAATCAAACCACAGATTAATTACCCACAGAATAAATACTTCCCTGCTTCCACAAACTGGCGCCTCTACTCAATTTTCTCAGAGGTTCAAGCCAATAATTGAGCTGAGTCCACCTCTTTTTTTTTATTTTTGAGAAATGTATGGTTAAATATCAACTGCAATTAATAGTGTTTTGAAAGATAGATTATTACTGTAATTTCTGCTGACATTTTGTGAGCAGTATGTTTTTCTTTACTAATTAAATACGGTGAACTGTTTTCTGAGTGTTAATACATTTCACAAAATTTCCAATTTATAAATAAGTCAAATTCAGGATATTTATTTGTAGTTACATGGCAATGTAAACCAGAGATGGGATAAAAGAGGTAGACTGGACAAAAAGAAACATAGATTTTATCTACTCCACGTTTGGCAGTTGGCTATGGAAAATATAATCCAGTCATAAATCCATGAACCAACTCTGAATTTCTATTGCATTACTTTTAAAATAATTGCAGCATTTTCACATACCCTAACATGTGCCATAAATCCATAAAAATTATCCATATGTTATATATCTAGGAATGAATTAATTACTTTTCACAGTACTGTAAAATACAGATAAAGAAACTCTACCCAGAAAGTTAAAAACGCCTTTAATAGATACTTTTCCATATGCATAATAAGAAATTATTGCACTGATTATCAAAAAACTGAATTTATGTGACAAACAGTTAAAAAAGGAATTTAAACTTATGCTTCTCTCTCTCTCTAAGAGCCTTTTTGGGTGCTAATATTTGGGAGCAGACGGAGTGCAAGTTACCTGTGCTGACAAATCTGCTCAGGCCACACCTGCTGAAAAACCCTAATTTAGATGTCCTCATCTTCCAATAATAGGACTTTGATTAAGTGCTTAACTGCAACTGAAAAGCAATGCAAAAAATATTTTTCTCATTTTTAGGACAACAGCACGAGGAGTCTCACCTGTAAGGTTCATAAACCCTTTTGGAAGAGACACCACCTCTGACATAGAGGAAAAGAAAGGAAAAGGAAAAATTACTAGGGAACACATTTAGTTTATTGTAGAAGCAAGGAATTTTGGAGGTTGGAAAAGATCTCCAAAATCATCCAGTCCAACCTTTGACCAGAAAACACCACACCTACTAAACTGTGCCACAAGGCACCACATCTACTTGGTTTTTGAACCCTCCCAGGGGTGGGGACTCCACCACTTCCCTGGGGAGCCTGTAGCATAGATTTTCTCAAACTCATTCAGCCTTTAAATGTTAAGATATTGGATATCTCTGTCCAGTAGAATTTCAAATTAAAAAGAAATAAAATAAAAAGATTTTAAAGCAAGCACAAAACTGAAGCATTTCTTAAAAGACGTTTAGAACAAAATGAAACCTGCAGATTCCCCGTATCCTGTCTTTTTGACCATACATCCCTCTAGCTCCTACTTCCCCTTCCCCTTCCATTGAACAACTTTTGCTGCACAAGTTTTCTTAGGAACAGACCAAGTGGTGTGTGAGAAACTGCAAGTCTGAACGAGCCTGGATTTTATCAGCTCATCGTGCCAAGGTCGATGGCCGGAGCCTCCCAGGAACAGGCAAAGCCAGGGATGGAGGCCTAGGTGATCACTCACCCTCAAAGGGCACCAAAATGCTGAGGAAAGGAGAGCACAGCAGCTAAAAGCCCTAAAGTTTAGACACTGAATATCTGGAGGACAGCTGGAAAAGATTTAAGGAGTGTTTCACTCTCTCTCCAAACACGGGGCGCCAGCAGAAAACAAACGTAACCCTTTCTCTCTATGTATTTTTCATGACAAAAGATGATTCTCAACTTGTGGATGTTTTTAATATTTAGACAGAAAAACCTAACTCCAAAAGGATATTCGAGAAATGTTATAAAAAAGGAAGATTGATACTTCAAAAAACAGAAGGGACCAAGTGAAATCACAAAGGAGTGGGACTGATCCAAGACTAAGAGCCAACTCCATTCCCAATCCTAAGGCTCCCACTAAATCTTGGATATTGATGGAATTATAGTTGTGTCCTGAGATAAACACTCCTAATTAATCCCTGCAAAGGGGTTAAATTTTGCAAAGGAAGCACAAAGGGTGAAATGTGGAGGGTGAATATCCTTCCATGTTGTCAGGATTTTGGGGAACATATTAAGGATAAAAAGAAAGGTCTGAGGTGAAAATGCTGTATTACAAAAAGGGCAAGATCTAAAGAAAACAAGAATTTATCTTCTGTGACAAGCTCATGTAAAGGAAAACCCCAACAACCAGAAGGAGGCACAAGTTTTTAATGGATAACTGCTTGGGAAGAGATTTTTACCAGCCATGAAGAGCTCCCAGTGTGAAGAAATGGGACAAGCAGCCTCAATACCTTTGAGAAATTATGTCAAAGAGCCAATGAACAATTCAAGATCAGAGAAACCAAACCACTGATGTGTGACATTTATTAATTCTGTGCCAAGTACCCACATCCATAAGGGGCTGGGCACAGACAGGGCCAAAGCAGAGAGCTGGTGTGGTGTGGGCTGCCAAAAGCTGCCAGCGCTGCTTATGTGCTTAGGATTGCACAAAGAAAGGCTCAGGCAGAGCCAGTGTCAAAACATTGAGACCTTCAGCTGCAACTCAGGTGAGTATCCAGCCTCATGTGAGCTGTACCATGGCTTTACCCCAGGTTTATGTCTTAAACTGGGATTTGAGAAGGTGCTGATGGCACGTGCCAGACCATGCAGAGGTGACATCTCAAATTCCCTGCACACAGAGCCAGAACTTAGAGCAAAAGCACATTTGTGGGGTCAAAAAAACAGCACCTGGGTGAGAACACCCAACAGCTCCACAAACACCTTTACCCTGGTGTAGTTTCCTCTCTACTAATGCTTTCACTGTGACAGGAACTCATGCAAACTGCTCTGTGAGCAGATCCTGACAGCACCATGAAAATCCTTGATTTTTCTCTATCTTGAGGCCATTTTCTTTAATGGTTTGTTTGAACGGTGCCAAGCATAGCTGAGGTCTCCTTGGTTGGGACCTTTAGAAATTTTTTCAGCACAAAGAAATACAAACAAGTAGCTAATAGCAATCTGTCACACCTAAAATCCACCCAGCCATCACTCTGTGGTGCAGCCCTGCCTTTTATGTGGTTTGTTAAATGTCTTGCACAGTGCAGGGGTGTTGTGTAAGTAATAAATAATAATAACTAATATTTTTAATGCTTATAACAGTGACTAAACCACAAACATGCTGACTAATACTGTCTCACTGGCTGCCTCCACTGTCTGCAATCTAAATGCATTTATCTTGGCTCTTTTTGAACCTGCTCTTTCTCATCTGAAAGAAGAGGAAATTAGATATTATGAAAAAATTCTTCCTTGTAAGGGTGCTGAGACCCTGGCACAGGGTGCCCAGAGCAGCTGTGGCTGCCCCTGGATCCCTGGAAGTGTCCAAGGCCAGGCTGGACAGAGTTTGGAGAAACCTGGGACAGTGGAAGGTGTCCCTGCCTATGGCCAGGGGTGGGACTGAGTGAGCTTTAAGTTCCCTTCCAAATCAAACAATTCTGGAATTTTATGGCTCTGTGATGATTCTTACATGAGAAGTTACCAACCCAAGTGTAACACAGGACAGACACTCCGACAGCGAACGAAAAGGAAATTATGTTAATAACATCTTCATATGGACATTCATGGTTTACAACAGGACATTGTTTCCCAACCAGCCAAGCCATTGCACGTGTGCTACCTCCATCTTCTCCTTCCAAAGATTCTTAGAAAAGGAAGAGCCGCTCCAGGGGTAGGAATGTAGGGTGGTGATGCTGGTATTTAATGTGCTTGTGCTTTTATCCAATCACTCTTTCTCAAGGAGCTGGGGGAGCTGCTCCTCTCATTTTGTGCCTTGTTGCGGTGTGTCTAAAGATACCCCAGGCTTCACCCAGATGATTCCCTGCCAGATTTGTCAATCATTCCTCCTTTCCACATTCCAAACCCTGATGAGAGCTGCCAGCCAACCCTGCCATTCCAGAAGGGCACTGAGTG
>VZTB01007638.1:112868-131998 GCA_013397245.1 Thryothorus ludovicianus
CCAAGCCCTCAGCTGTGACATCCTGGGAGCCCATGGTGCCGCTGGGGTGAAAACACCACAGTGTTACCACACAGGCAAACAGCAAGGGCCAGCCAGCTCAGGAACAGCCTCCTGGGAATATTGGACCAGACTCCAATAGTGCCTCCTGGGGCTGCCCTGGCTGGAGGGTGAAGCAGGTGAGCTTCTGGATATGAGCTCTGAGAGCATTGAAAGCAAAGCACACCGAGGGGAAAAGCAGAGGGAATTGAGGTGCAACAGTGAATTATTTTTATCAGCGAGGAAATATCCGGAGGTTTCCTTATTGGCCAAGAGCTCTGGCAATCAGAAAAGAGCAGATGGGATGGAGGGACTCACCTTTGACTCCTGAAGCACTGACAGGTCCTAAAGGATCTGTCAAAGAGCTGCAAACCCCTGTTGCACAGCGCCGACCCTGGCGAGGCTGGGAGGACAAACCATGATGTGATTTGACACCTCTCTCTGTGGCGGGTGGAACCAGGCCCCGGATCTGTAAAACTAATGCTTTGGGACATTTAAAATCCACATGTGAGGCTTGGCTCTCTCCCTGCTGTTTACATGATCAAGTGACATTCTGATTCAGTCTATCTCATCAAATTCATGATTTCAGAAGTTCCTCTGAACATGTCTGCAGCATCACGCTAACTTTTCAATACCTCCATGTCAATACATGCCAGTTGCTTAGGGTTATTTTTTTTCCTCGTGGAAAGAAGGTCAAAACGGCAATGCAAATATATTAGGGGGAAAAAAATGCATTCAAGTAACATTACTTGTTTCTGGAGTCAAGATGCCAGTCCATCTTTAAATCACGCAGTTGAGTATTCAATTCACAAATACAATGACGGTACTTTTAAATTTTAACTGTCATATTCTGTTATGTGGCCTGATGTTAAGTTGCATTATGCTAGCAGTGAATGGGATAGGACAGAACATAATTCACTGCATTATAAACAGCATAACATAACTTGACAACTGGAATTTAAAAGGAGGAAATTCTTTAACCGTAGGATCATATTGTATATTCCCATACATTTACAAACCCAGCAGCCAAAGAGCCGAGCAGAAAAGCTGAGCGTGTACCTATTGCCAAAAAACAAATGTTGTCTCCTTTGTGGGGCACGCAAATAATTTGGGGGGGTGGGGTTTCTTTACATTTTAATTTCCCGACTGCACAGCTGCCACTTCCCTTTCCGTGCTGCTTAGGGAGGCTGGTGGTGGTGGCATCATCTGAAAACTTTCATACCTAAGCCACAGAGCAGCATTCTCTTTTACTGAAGCTGTTTTGTTTGCTCTCCTGGGCTAAGATAAAGAATGAAGTAACACATTTCTTCAACATGAATATGCTAACAGCCATAAATCTGCTCCCTGGCATTACTGTAGAACAAACCATAGTAAATGTTTAAAAATGTGCTCCTAAAATAAGCCCTGACTGAGCTTTGATGTCACTTTATTTAATACACATTGGCATTGCATACACAGCTCAGTTTACCAGAGAGGATTCATTCTTTACTGAAGCATAATTACATTATCAGATATTCAGTAGAGGCCATAAACCACAAAATGGAAATTAGACTGTCAATGGCCATTTTATACTACAAGGATTATTGTATTTTAACGTTTGTGTTGTCAACCACTGTGCTGGCAATCTAGCATGTGGACCCCAATTTTCAACATCACTCTAACCTGAATAAAATTTAAATATATGAACACCAAATTGAACAATCAATAACAATCTTTTAAGCTATATAAGCTTCTGACTGGCAGCAAACTAAGCAATAGCACAGAGGCAAATCAATCAGGAAGCTCTGTTTTCCTTCCTAGTCCTATGCATTTCGGGCTGAGGGAAAGGAAACTTCTTCTGGGGCATTGTTTCCCAATCTCCAACATAAAAAAGAAAAATTAAAGAAGTAAATTCCAGCCTTCTCTCTCTTGCCCACTCAGATTTGTAAATGGAATTTATTGCACGCAGTGTCCTCTTATAGATTAAATTAATGTTATTGTAAAGAGGTTTAATGCTTAAAGATATTTATGACTCATGCTGAGAAAGAAGCTGTACTCAGTTATGATGATTAATATAATTTTCCCAAGTTCTCACAGATGAAATTGCTCCATGTGCATATTTTGAGTACAAAACAGATAAACCATAACTCTAAGAAAAGGCAGCCATGATTGTGTTATTGATGCATCATTTGGAATTAGCGAGTTGCTTGTGGAGCATGTGAAATGTTTTTGCTGGATTTAGTTTCTGCTTGATGGGCAACGGGGGCAGCAACATTCACATCACCCCAACCTGTGTTTGTGGTTTTGATCTTGGCATAACAAAAGTTAGTGCTTATAAAGAGTTTGTTTTTACGGTCAACCACTAATAAGACAGGCTGTGATTTAAAACTTATATCCTCTGTCCAGGATGAAAACTAAATGAGATAGGATTTGACAACCTAGAGCAAGGAACTGAAGATTTACCAACTCCTCAGGCACACGGGTCAGGAAATGGTGCAATCTCAGCATTGTTGCAGTTAAAGCCTGGAAATGGATCACACACGGCTGATCAGAAGGGCTCTCCAACAGCTCTGCACGGTCAGGGGAGATGGAACCAAACATTTCCCAACACAGGAAAGGTGTTGACCTGTTGGAGCAAGACCAGAGGAGGCCAAGGAGGTGCCCTGAGGGCTGGAGCCCCTCTGGAGCCAGGGTGGGAGAGCTGGGAATGTTCCCCTGGAGAAGGAAAATGCTCAGAGACCCTTGCAGGGCGTGAAGGGGCTCCAGGAGAGCTGGAGAGGGACTGGAGCTGGAGAGGGAAAAGGAATGGAGGGACAGAACACAGGGAATGGCTCCCACTGCCAGAGGGCAGGGCTGGATATTGGGATATTGGGAATTCTTGGCTGGGAGGGTGTCGCCCTTGTTTTTCAAGTTTTCTGAGGCACTTTCTAACTTGATGTTTCTCATAGTTCTTAATTCTTTCTCACGCACAGGTGCTGTTATCAGAAGGCTGTTTCTGTTACAATGAAGTTGTTTCCACACTTTCTCTTGGTGTGAAGAACAACTGATGGACAGCTGAATTGACCAACGGGATGGGAGAGGTGTCAGCCTTCTGCTCCAACCCCTGGTCTGTGTGGAAATACTATAAATATAAAATCAAATGTTTTAATATATAAGTTTTACCCTTCTCAAGAGAAAGTGTGTCCATGTGTGTCCTTGCATGTCCCACAGCGACAGGAGGGTGGGGAGGGGCTGGGCTGGAATTCCCAGAGCAGCTGTGGCTGCCCCTGGATCCCTGGAAGTGTCCCAGGCCAGGCTGGAGCAGCCTGGGATGGTGAAAGGTGTCCCTGACCAAGGCAGAAGTGGAACAGGATGAGCTTTAAGGTCTATTCCATCCCAAACCAGTGATTCTATGGATTCACTGATCCCCATTCCTCACCTTTTGGAGGGTCAGCCCTCACTGACAGCAAACATCACAAATGTTCATTTAACAACCCTCCTATTATGGGCTAAACTTTACTATAATTAGATTGAAGCACTGTGTTACACACTCCAGTTCCAAACTGAAATGTCTTTTCAGATTTTAGCTAATCTTTTTGTTGTCCTGTCAGAAAAGCAAACTAGAGTCTGTGTAAAAAATGGGAAAATTCTTCATATTTAACAGACCACAACAATTGATGGCAATAATTTCTTGAAATAGAAATATGTTGATTCCTAATATTTCCCCTTCTTCTTGCATTTCTTTGCATTATGCCTAAGGAGCTGCTCAGGTTGCTAAGCTTCATAAATGAATGTTAAATGTAATCTGATTTGAAACAATTTTAGAATTTAAGTTTGATGATACCATAAATGTGATAGATATTATGGGCTTGATACCATTTCTGCACAAATCACACTCCCCAGCCTGGGTCAAGGAGGACAGAATTTGGTCTGAAAGTGCAGTGGACAATGCACAGCCACAAATGGACTCATACAATCAATGCCAGACAATGATGGCACTGATGCATACTTTAAAAAGACAATAACAAGAGCCAGAAAAATTTTCTCAAAACTTTTCACACACTTCAGTTAAATCTGCTTAAAACATTTTTTTTGCTCTTTAAGTAATATTTAATATTATAACCATCTTTGAACTAAATGTTTCTTCAAGGAAATACAAATATATTTCTCCCTCACTTCATCACATCATTGGACTCGTGCTTCAATTTCCAAAGCCCTTTTTAAAACCACATTCTCCAAGTTAATTGGTTTAATCTGGTCGTGGGCATTAGCTATTTTTACCTACAGTTACATATGAAACAATTATATATGAAATATTGATTGTTCATTAATGTAGGGGATTTCTCCCTTAATGTATTTTGTAAAGAGTTCAGACTCCTGGAGTATGGAAACTCTGGAGAGGTCTAGGGAATTTTAACCAGCTTTTAAAGTTGTAAATGTTATTTTAAATTGCTCGACATCTGAAGTCAATATGAAGGTGTTATACATGTAAAAAAAGGCATAAAAATGCATTTAAATAAAACAGCAGTGTCACTGTACTCATAAATATATGTTATAATTCTTACAGATATTCCTTTCCATTTCTAGTCAGGTAAAATGAGAGAATTTTAATGTTTACAGGGGGATTCTCACTATTGGCTGGTCTGGGAGCTGGTCTGTATTTGGGGTGCTCATGCTTGGTCATCTTTCTAAATGAGTCAAATTATCTGTGGTACAAATTCAAATAACAATAAACACTATTTTCTACAATGATACCAAGTAATACAAAGATCAGTTTTAAAATTTTCTGCAATTACAGCTTCAGAAATCAAAAAAAATTCTCAACTCCCAAATGATTTCAGCCCAAAGACTGAATATTAAAACACGAAATTGCAAACCAGGTAGATTTCAGCTCTCAGAAAGCAAGAGAAGATTTGTTAAAAAATGCATTATTTGTAGCCAATTGAAGCACTCAAATTCATTGGTGAAAATTGAGAAATATGTGAGGTGTCCGTACAAACATTGTTGCTTCTGGAGAGGTTTTGGTCGCAATGGGATTTCTGATATTGCATTAAAACACAGAAATTCCATCCTCAGCAGCAAAGATTTACGAAATTTGCAAAGCAAATCTACTATAATCATGATTTTTACAGGAGAGCATTATGAAATGGTCAAAGTTCTCAATGGAGAGGAGACCTCGTGTGAATCCATTCAGCCTAAAAAATAGGCAGTTCTGCTTTCCCAGTCCCTGACACCTTAGCTCCTAAATCCCTTTAATCATAAACCCCCAGTCTCATGCTGGGAACAATGCACACTTGTTAAAAGGTTAAAAAATTACATTTTTTAAGAGTCCTTTTTAAAACAGGTTGAGTTTCACCAAAAGGAAACTGAAAGATTTGAACATCCTTCCAGACTCTTGCATAACCCGATTGCTGCAGAAATCCACGCAAAATACCAAATTTTCAGGTGTCTATACATCACATCCACCATTTTTCTCAAGAATTACTATAGAAGAGGCTAATTCAAACAAAAATTCTCAGAAATCTTTCTTCACTCGACAATTTATTCCACTTTCCCTCCTCCTCCCTCTTTATGATAACTCTTGTCAGCTATCATTATAAGTGAACAACACAAAGGCTTAAAGACATACCCTCTGGTTAAAAATGAAAAAAAATAAAAAAAATCCCCTCAGCTTTCAAGTGTGAACGGGATTAATCACACATAATAATTATACAAAGTGATAACACTTATTATAAAATCACATAAACACCGTTAAACCAACAGTGGCAGTAACCTTTAGGAAGGAAAAAATAAAGCCACCAAAAATAATACAAATCAAAGTTTCTGTTGGGAAGACTTGCTGGCTGAGGCTTCTCTGAAAGCCTTAATGAAACGAATGTGCAGCGTTTCAAAGCAAATGACAGTCACAGCTGATTTACACGTTCCACACATCTTCAAAATGCAGCATAAAAACCTGAGACAGATCAGGGGTGGGGGAAATTGGCGGTCCCCAATCTCTCATCCCTCAGCAACACACAAACCCCATTTCTTAAGCTTGTTTTCTAGATCCTCAATGTAATTATCCAACAATTCCTACTCTCCATATTAGCAATTCTTTGTTGAGCTTCATGCAGTTCTAAACCAACGCTTTCAAAGACTTTTTTTTAGCTATTTTTTTTTCTTATTGCATTAGCTGTGGCTTCAAACACATCAGCCTTTTCCTTCCAACTGCTTTGTTTTTCCTTAAGAAACTCCACTCTGTTGAAAGTTTCGTTTTGATCTCACGTTATCACTCATTTTTATAATTCCCACTAAGTATCTGAGGAATAGTTTCTGACAAATTCTTCATGGACAACCACACATTTTTTTTAAGCACAAGCAAATCCTTGTGAATTCTGGTACCAAGGAGAGGATCTGATACTTTGGGTCACTGGGTGAGCAGGAGATTGTGAGGCTCTTCCACAGGGGAAGAATATAATCCATGGATTTGAGGATAATTCAGGCCACAAACCTGTTACAGCCTTCCCATTTCGATTCCATCAGTATTGGAAATATTCTGATGGGGGGAATCATGGCCTGGCTGATCACTCAAAGGTTGGGCTTGATGATCTCAGAGGTCTTTTCCAAACCAAACGATCCTGTGATTCTGCTAAGATTGAGCTCAGGCAATGGGGAAAGTGTGAGAGCAATGTATGAGGTACAGAAGATTAAGGAGGATGAAATATAAGGAATTTTACAGGCAGGTAAAAGATGAAACACCTCGCAATTTTTCAATCTCTAAATATATTCAAAGTGCAAACACATAAGATTATCAAGTGTTATTGAGAAGACAGACTTTGGGCATGGCAACGGGTGTATGAAATAACTGTGAGCACAGAAAATTATTTCCTTAAATAAAAGCAAAATAATTTGGAGTGGTAGGAAATTCTACAGGTCATGATCAGAACTGAGTTTAGGCAATATTCTCATTATCACAGGGCAGAGAGAGGCTAGAACCTGGAATGTCCAACACCACAACAAGAGGAGGAATTGATGGTGAAATGAGGGGTCTGAGCTGCTGACAGAGCCTCTGATGAGAAAGACAGCAAAAAAAAAATCACATAAATTCTCAGAGAAACCTTCATCCTGGGGAAAAAAAAAAGAAATAAAAGCACACCTGGCCTTGCTAAATGTCTGTACAAATGTAGCATTAAAATGAAGTGGGTTCATTGTATTAATTAAAAACATGTAACACCTACTACAAGGAAAATAACTGCAAATATAAGAAAGGAACAGCTTGTTCACTGATTTTTCTTCCTCTTCCAAACAAGTGACATTTTGCTATTTGCCTATTATCCAAGAAGTTGTTTGGGATCATTAAATGTATAAGAGGCTCAGATATCTATATTTTACCTTTCTGTCAAATATTTACATGTCATACACAGGACCTCACCAAGGAGTTGTTGTGATTAGTTGCCAAGAAGCATCAAGAATCAAATAGGATTGTTAGTGTTTAAGGGTTTTCCTGTTTATTTCTACAAACATACAGGATAAACTCTGTCAGGCCAAAGTAAACTATAGAGTACACATTTTTTTTCCAAAACTAATACCCTGTAAAAGCCCAGGATGGTTGAAAACCACATTTCAACCAATTCATTCTGATGACTTGTACCATGCGTGAAGGCTCAAGGATATTTCATAACCCAGAGACCCTGCTAATTAATTAAAATTTCAATTAAAAAGCCACCCTTGGTTTGGACCTAACAGTGGATGAAGTTCCTCCTAAACACACCAAAAATATGGCCAACATTTGGAACTGATCAAAGTTAAACAGATATGAGATATAGTTTTATGAAACAAACCCTCAAATCCAGCTCAGACTGAAAGGGAAAAAACAACAACCCAGCCCCACATATGTACAGTATTATAAAATCTGAGCCACCACGCCAGGGACTGAATCTTGAGTGACATTCGAAAGATTTTTGTGAAAGTATCCATTTGTTTCAGTCATTGGAGAACTATTCAGTCACTTAACTCTCCCTGCCGAATTTCTTTCAGATGCCAATTGACAGAGAAAATTCATTCCAGCTCAGGATAAATCCCTGCTTCCACTGCCAAGGGTTTTCCTGCCATAGACAATTATTAGTCTAGAGGGGAACTTTTTATTTCTTCTTGAAAATTTAGCTCCTTCTAAGAAACTTATGTTCAATTAAGTACTTCATTAAGCTGACAAACTGGTAAGTCTACCTTCGTGCCTTGTTTCTTCTGAAACAGATTTAACACAAAATGGAAGAAACATTCATATCTAGAGACCAGCAAAAAATTTGTTCTCCAATTCAGTAGCAAGAATATGATTAAAAAAAATACAATTTAGGCCAAACACGCACTTATTTTATTAAATGTTTTGGTGGTTTTTTAAAAAAATGCAAAACAAAAGCGTTCATTTTGAAATGGAACAAGCACAATTATACCTCCTGTCTTATTTTCTGCTTTCTAGTATTAATTACAGCACACTCTTTCCCATTAAAGTATTGAATTCATCCGTGTTTGTCCCCTGTTCTCTGTCCTGGTATGTTTTAAGTGGCCAATTTATTATGAAGCATCTGAAAATTTCCTGTGAAATAAAGGACAATAAAAATGGCAGAACAGAATGAGAAATTTCGTCATTTAAAACACTTAAAATCAAGTGGCAGAATAAGGATTACTAATGAAAATTTCTCAGAATTGGGTCCAAAGGACGCAGAATTTGCTTTGTTGAGAAGTTCTCAGAAAATTAGCATGTTCTTGAAAAACAGGATGATCCAAGTAATAAAAATATAATATTGAAAAGGAAAAATAATATAATAGTCTACAGAATACAGATAGAATCTCTGTTTAGTTAAATAACAATTTAATATATCTTTCAGTGAGGCTAACTGAAGTTTAATTTAAAATATAAAATTATGGCTAAAAAAAATTTTGTGTCATCAAAAATTTGTAAGAAGAAATTTGAAAACAACATTTTTCCACTGAGAAAGTTAGAGCAAGAGCCATTCTTGACATGGCAGGACAACCAATATTTAAATGAGCCTTAGGAGGTTCATAAAATGCATTTTATTTCCATTTTATTTATTTGGATATGGCACAAATAAAGACTTTAGCATTTGTGACCTGCACTTTGAGTTTGAATTGTTACATACCAGAAAAAAAAAATGTCACTACTGCATTTTGTGTTGATCTTTACACATAAAAGACTATTCATCCTGTCATAAGAAAACATCTAGAAGAAAAATTTGGGATTTTTTTGCCCCAGTGGCATCATACCATTATTGCATCTCACAGAGAACATTGTGGATTTTACTCATTAATTTGCCAATTTGTTAATAACATGAAAATAAAACCTCTCTCAAACCCAAATTCTGGAGGTTCATCCATTTGTTGGCTTGGGAAGGTTTGCTCCAAAAAGCAGGAGCAATTAAATGTTTAAATGTTGCCAAAGGATGTCTTTGCAGGCCAAGGTGAGAGCCCTGGAAAATCTCATTTTAATGCTGGTGATCTCCAGGTCCAGCTCAAGGGACCCAAAGCATCACCAGGGAATCCTGTGCTCAAACCCCATCCAAGGGTTCCATTCCGTGTCCTGCACTATTCCAGAATTGTCATTAACAGAGAAATTAATCCTTCTACATTTTTCTCATCGTAGAGGAAAATAGATTCGAAATGTGAGGAGAAAACCCTGTGGACAAGTGAGGCTTAAAGCAAAAATCGGGTTCAGTCCTAAATCCCTCATGGGCCTGGAAATCCCACTGCACTTTTCCCATCTTGGTGCTTCATAATTAGTCATTAACTCCTGTCCTGAAGTGGACATTTCCCCCTCACTCGACAAGATTGGGCTGGTGTTGATTATTTTAACAGACTAATTTAATTCAGGTTTCTGTAGTTTCTCTAGGAATTCGCCAAGCTGAAATTTATCAGATTCCATATAAATCTATGTCAGGGGGAACTTTAATGGAAATGACTACATTAAGAATTCAGGATTGGGCCCTTAATAGCTGCTATAATTTATCATCTTTTTAATATGGAGGAATCGGTAAAATGAAATATTCTAAAGACGTAAAAGTAATAACCCAATCATTTAATATGAAAGAATAACTAGACAATACTGCCCTGAAGAATTGGAGATAGCCTGACATAAAGGAATATGGAAGACAGAAAAGCATTGGTAATAATTCCAAGGAAATACTGCATTCCTGAAAAAAAATACCAGTGAAAAGAAAACAAAACCAATCCATTCTCCTACATTCTGGTCCATTTTTTTGGAGGCGCTCAGACTTTGGGGGTATTTTGAAGACAGAAATCATTACCCTGACTCAGAATGTAAGAGAGAAGAGAAGATCCTGGCCAAATGCAAAAGGAGATTAATTCCCTGGGAAAATTTGCAATTTTGATAGGTTATGAGAAAGGGAAATGCATAAATTTGAAATAGGTAACTATTAACTGCGTTTTCATCTCTAGTGATTATAAACTCCACAAAAACATGTTTTGGAGGTAATATAACCTAAATAATAAGTGGGAATGAAAGCAGAAATGTATGAAAATGAGAGGCTGTCATTTCAGTCATAATATTAAAACTAAATACAAACTCTAATAAAAAGGAAAATAGTCTGGTTTACATTTGGTACCAACCCACTGCACTGCTTCCAACAAGAGTTGTCAAATCCCGTTGAAAAGGAGATTAATACTCACAGCCTGCTCCCATCTCCAGGGAAAGTGAGGCACGGAATTTTGCCTGTGCTGGTCAAGAGGCCAGAGCAGAGCTGGGCTGGAAGGGGAGCAGCTCAGGAAGATGGATCTTGGCACAGGTGATGGTGGGAGGTGACACAGGAGTGTCCTGCAGGACACCCTGGACGGCAGCTGCTCACTCCACCTTTGTGATCTGAGCTCAGATTTATCTCCTTTCATCGATGATTCCCAAGAAAGAAAGGAGAGCTGAGCTCCAAAGGTTGCTTGTCCCTGTGGATTTTGGCCAGCCATGACGTTCCTGAAGCTTCTCCGCAATGTAAAGACAAAAATCTCAGCCCAGCTGCTGTCAGGCTCTGAGAAACTTCCAGGGACCTCCAGATTTTCATTCATAGGGGGGGATCTAGCCTTAAATGCCTTCAGATATGAAAATAAGTGACTTTCTCCTAGTGGTTATTTACAAAACAGAAGGTCGTTTCCACTGTGGAGTGATAAAGACTTCAATTAAAATATATTTAAATAAAACAAAAATACCTTAAAACACAACACAGAACAGAAAGGGCTTTTGTGGTTTTGTTTTTTTTTCTTTTTGAGTACTACATGAACTGTGATAAATTCATCTTTATTTGCCAAAGAGAGAAAGAAAAACTCTCACCCAATTAAAAGTGTGTGTGCTGCATGCCCGCTGCTACAGGGGCAGGATGCAAACTTCCATCTGTGACTGCCAATATAAAATGGCTGTGTAGCCCTGGAGATGCTTTGCTGAACTCCAGCAACACCATTTAACAATTTAGCTAACTGATAAAACTAAAAACGCTGCTAATTCCCATCTGTAATACGCTAAATTGCCTGCAACTAATTTAAACAATAAGTAAGCCAGGCCGTGAGCTGTTATCTGTGGCCAGTTGAGCAAAATACCTGATTTGCCATCTCTTCACAAGCATAGATTAGCTCCTAAAACCTGTTCTGAGGCCCGTGTGGCCTCAGAAGGGTTAAATTCTGCAGAGATTTCACCACCTGAGCTTGCCAAACTTGCCATTTTCTGATAAAATATGCATATGCAAAACTTTTAGTCTCAGGCTGCACGTTTTTCTTTTTTTTTGCTCCTTTTTGATTTTCTTCTAAAGCTTAAAAGTTTCCTTTGGGTCGAGGCATTTCTAAAGGTATAATGAAAACAAAACCTTAAAACAACAACAACAAAAAGCCAGAGCGCGGGATGTGCTCCGGTTGCTTCCTGCACTGCTAACAAAATTAGCTCAAATCCCAAGATCCATCCTCAGGAGCTTAATTGCTTCAAAAAGAATAGGAATCTTGTCAAATTCAGTCCAAACAAACATAATCAGCAGCTTTCAAAGCTTGTTTGACATTGAGGAGGCATAGAAAACAACCCAGGAACCAAAGAAACGCACATCGGCGGCCTGTCAAAATTTTTTGTCAGACATGATGCTATTATCAAGGCACATCAGGATGAAATAAAGTGACCTGGCTGACCACGGGCTTACAAATGTCTTGGGAAGGGAAGGGAAAAACGGTGAATCAAAAGGTAGCTTTGTTGAACGTCCCCCCAGGCCTTCTTATTGACAGGGATGACAATGGTCCCAGGATGCACCATTATCTATGACCAGCCAGCAGACATCAAATGCTACCGAGCTGTCTCTGTCAGAATAGAAAATGCTGCTCAAAATACACAGGGCTTGTTACGTTTTGTTCAGCAAAGGTTTTGTCAAAAGCCCGGGTCACTCTGTGTGTGCACTGCCCTGAAGGGTAATTTTAAAAGGCGAGGAGAGATGCACTTGATTCTTCAGTGTTTCTCCTGGAAGGAGACTCGGAGTCTGTGGATGGCCAAAATGTTTTGAAAATCAAAAGGGTGACTCAGAAAAAAAAAAAAAAATTTGAAGGGAAACAAAGTGAAGCAAAGCTAATAGATGTTCGCCACGGCTGTGTTGTTAGAAGGCAAAGCACTTTTCAAAATAAACAGGTTAGGGAATTATTCCCATATTTAGATGTTTTTTCAATAAAAATGGGGTTGATTTCTAATACATCAGGGGTGGGTGCTACTGTAAAGGGATGACTCAAATTGCAGTGGATAAGTGCACCCTCTTCAAGCATCTGTGTTGCCCCATTATGCAGTTAATTGCAGGAAAAATATTTATACTGGCGAGAAAAGAATTGTTAATATGGTACCCTTTGGAAAGAAAAGAGAGAGGCTGTATATACAAACCCCAACCTCAGAAATGTTTGGGTAAACTTTGCTTTTCTGTGAACATCTGCTAAGCACACACTGAGGGACCAAAGTCCCAGTGCACCCCACTAATTGCCACAGAAATCTTTGTTTAAGGACTATGAGGCTAAAAAAACCAAAACCTTAAAACAAAACAACTGGAGGGTGAAAAGAATATTTTGGTGGGGAGGGAAGAAATTATTGAAACAGACATTATAGAAGTTGTCTAGTTCTTCTTGCTTGTGGTTCAGCTCTTCCTTTCTCATTTTGGTATCATTTCTAGGGTACAAATTTACCAAAAAAGCAAAAAAGGAGCCATAAAATCTCCTTGGTGCTGCCCTAGAGACCAGGAAACACGAACTGACCCTCCACTGTTGACTTTTCAGACACATCCTGCCTGAAAATGTTAATTTAATGCCATCTGAACCTTTCTGCCACGCCCCCCATACCTGGTGCCATGTAGGGGTCTGGTGCTCCCCAGCTCTGCTGCTCATCCCCAAAATCTGAGTGTCCTGAAAGCATCGTGTCCCTTCCCCTCAGGCCTCAGCTATCCAGACCCCTTTCCCTGCTGGCTTCTGCCATTGATTATTGTGACTCCTCAGTGCATGTAATTGTCCTTTCTTTCTTAAGGAGAAATAACAAAAAACAATAAATAAATAAAAAGGAAAAGAAAAGAAGAACCCAGTTACAACCCTTTACTTCGGGTTTGCGACTCCGAGGTAACAGCTGATGCTCCACTGTCCATAGCCCATGATTTTCAGGACAGAAATTAGGATAATAGTCTATCAAATGTATTTTTTCTCCTCCTAGGCCAGTCTCAAGATGATAGGTACGATCCTTTTGCGTCTCTTGGGATGTGTTCCTTTGTCCCCAAACACAAAGCTATTAATTCAATGCAATAGTTTCTTTTTCCTTGCCCTGGAAGCCACAATATGCTGTGAGTAGGGCTGGCTTGTCTCTGCTCCTTCTGGAGCACTCGTGAGTGCCATGAGAGGCTCTGCACACCGAGGATTTGCCCACCAGTACTTCTACAGCAATTTCCTCAAAGCCTTTATGCCTTCCTCCTTGCCCTTTTCCCCCCTTTCTCACTATTTTTGTGGACTCATAAACAAGACCCAGTTTCCAGGAGTGGTGTCCTTGGGTTAAATACAACCTCTGTTTTTTTCAGCTGTCAATTATTGGTACAGACAAAAATAAAGAAGAAAAAAAATAAAAGTATCATCATCCTCATCAGTAAATTCAATTCTTGTTTGAAACATCTGCATTAATATTCTTGCACATCCTAGCCCCTAAAAACCAGGATATCTTCCTGGTGGCTTCCGTGCTGCAATACTCCATGGGAAATTCAGAGCTTTAAGGTATCTTTAGCATCTTGACAT
Organism: Thryothorus ludovicianus; assembly: GCA_013397245.1. Lineage (NCBI taxonomy): Eukaryota > Metazoa > Chordata > Aves > Passeriformes > Certhiidae > Thryothorus > Thryothorus ludovicianus. The sequence continues at coordinate 127,137 of VZTB01007638.1, forward strand.
CAAAGCCTTCACAGAAAAAGAGTTCCATGATGCCATCTGGAAGGAAAAGAAGGCACAGATGTGTCTGCAATCCTTTTTGCCCCCCATTCAGTCCTGCATGGAACAGCTCCCTGAGACCAGAGACACTGGACCAAATCTGAACAGGGTTTGGGTTCTTTGTCTTCTGAGCCAGGTTCCAGATGTACCATGGAGGCAAAAGAGTTGGCAACTATAAAATTCTATAAAGCCCCATTTATTAGATAAACTCTGTTTTATTCTCCACATGACTCATTTCCATGATTTCTGACCACAGCAACATCCTCAGCCTCCCTTCCTGCTTTCACAAAATTTCACCTTTGTTTAGAATCAAATTAAATTGGGAAAAAAATATAATAAAATAAAGGCAGCATCGACTCTACTTAATTGCACTCCCCCAGGGTGACCAAGACAAACAACCTGAGGCTGAGGGATCCACCTCACACATGAGGTTACTCTGTGTGGGATGAGGTAACTCACACGTGGGGGTGAGATTCCCACCCCAAAAATCAGGAATCATCACCTCGGGTTGGTTGCCCTCAGCGAGAAATCTGAGCAGCACCTGAGATTCTCCAATTCTTGCCTGGCCCTGCAATAACCCTCTTAATTTCTGAGCTGCAGAGGGCTTACCACTAATGACAGCTACGTTCTTGCTCTGAGGACAGACACCAAGCAAACGAGGGTGATTGCAGATGTTTAAGAGTAAATGTGAAAGGAAAGGAATGAGCATTAAAGAAAAAGGGAGCGAGGCAGTATTGATTCGGTGTGACTGATGTGAATGAGTTAAATGATTGACTATGAAGTGTGAATTCAAATTTACTGTGAATGGAATTTACTGTGAGTGGAAGAGAGTATGCATGACCATGACTGAGTGTGACTAGGTATCATTAGGAAGAACTAAGCGAATATGAGTGGAAAGCACTGATTATCTCCCCTGTAATCTATAAATAAACAGTAGTGCAGGAAGTTTTGAAAAATGTATTTAATAAGGGATTTCCACTGCCTGAATAAACTTGCTGAGGCCAGACAGGCTGATCTGGAGGAAAATGTATCATTTTACTCAAAGGTCTGTCATGTAATAATATGTGAGCTCATATCTGACAGGAACAAAATAGGCCTGAATTTACAGCAAAATGGAACCTCTGGACTGATAATAAACGTCTCTCCAATTACAAATTTACTAACTCATGTGATGCCAATTATCCTCCCTTCTGCTTAGGGGTATTTTCCCAACATACATGCCTAAATTCAGAAATATGGACATTCAGGACCTGCAAATTTGGGGACCAAAGCTGTCTCCTGCAGATCAACATAATAAAGTTTTATTAGCACAGAACAAGTGTCCTTTGGCCCCGTGACCAAATACCTCATTTGCACCCTTGTGCAGAGTTGCAGAGCTGAGCTTGTGGTTGCTCCAGTTTAACTCAGTGAGAGCAAAGTTTACATCCCAGGATTTCAGACCTCATGGTAAAAAAAAGTCCCAGTCTGTTCTCAGCTGCTGCTCCTTCTCCACAAATATCTCTGCTTGCTTTCCCAAGTTTTAGTACAAATCAGGCCAGCAGAGTCTTTGTCCCCAAAGGTCTGTGCAAATAAATGTTGATTTTAAGGGTGGTTTAAAGCAATGGTTTAATCCTAGGGGCTGGCGTAACAAACATGAGTTTTACCACTTAATTCAGCTTTTTTTTTTGCCTAAATTAGGTAATTTATTCTCCCTAAATCTTCTGCATTCCTTACCAATCAAACATTCACCAGAATTCATGGGGATTTTTTTGTGTCAGCCTCTACTTCCACTGAAGAAGGCAAGAGGAAAACACCGAGCTGTGTATAGAGCAGAAAATCAAAAATCAAAACCAAAAAATTGGGAAAGAGCAGAGAGGCCATTCCAGAATTTTCTTGTGAATTTCCTTGGGAAATCTGCTCCTTTTCTTTACTAGTGCACTGTTTATTAATTTATTGGGGTGCAGAAATTCCCCAGAACTGCTTGAATCTTCTGGGCCTTAAACTCAGGCATGCACATGAGCATCCTTGAACCATGGGGGTCTCATTTTAAACTGATGTTCACTGGATTTACACCCTTAGAACTTTACAGGCTTAAAGTTACCTCTGCCAATTACCTGTGGCTCAGAACATGGCCCAAAATTCTCTATGAGCGTTAATTTACATTAATTTTGGGTGTAGGTGTATTTCCCTTTTACAAAGATATAAACTGTTACTATTTCACTGCCTGACCAGCTCCAAAATGAATAAATTATTCCTGTTTAGATCTTCTTGACCATCAAGGAGCACCTGAAAAATGTTTGCACTGTCACCTTACAATGAGTTAGTTGAATATGTAACAGAACTTACAAAAAAAAATCCAATAAAGACAAAAAAAAAGAAAAAAGGTTATGGAAATGTACCTTAATCCATTAAAACAAAGAACTCATATTTCTTGAGAGCATGAAACCTCTTTCTCCTTTTTTGCTAACTCTCCTCAGGAGTCAGGTCAGAGCCAGGGTGTCTGCACATCTGAGCAATCCCCTCTGGATGTGCTTCTGCCCAGCAGGACAGGAAGCATTGACAGGGAGCAGTGGGGGATTTACACCCCTCGTGCCAGAGCTGCACATGTCCTGTCGATAAATGGAAGGCTTAATTCTCCAGGAGAGCAACCCAAGCATTTTAAAGGATTTCCTAATGAGGTAAAATTCATTAATAAGATACAGGGGGAAAAAAAAAAACACAAAAAGAAAAAACTCACCTTTTTCGCTTGCAATTGCAGACATGTAGAGGAAGTAAATTCGAAAATTTTTCAGAGGTTTTATGATAGAAGTGGGTAAAAATGAGATCATTAGGACTTTGCATTCTTTTGGCCACTCAATATGAAAACCTTTTTGTAATAACTATGCTGAGTTATCTTTATTGTTGCAAAGAGCCTGATAGTAGAGAAAAACACAACCAACATCCTTAATTCTGCTTCCCTGCACTGCAAAATTACCAAGGGAAAGATGTCCCAGCTTTTCACTCTTCTGCAGAGGCACCATTTCCAGAATCCCTTAGACCTGACACCACCACAGTGCCACTCAAACAGATGCCCAACAGATCCATAATTCCCGTTTATTCTCCTCTTGCTCCTTCCAACTGTGTTCCAAGAGCTCTCAAGGCTTGTGTGGGGCAAAATCCAGGACCCACCTGCCCCTCTGATTACCAATAAAATCATTCCATGGTGTGGGTTAAAAAAGATCTTAAAATCACCTAATTCCAACCTTCAAAATACATTCCCACTCCTGGTTTTAGCCTAGGAAAATAAAGGATTTGTCTGGGATTTCTTTTCAGATGTTTTCTTACTTTGAGCAAAATGTCTTATTTATGTTTTTCGAAACAGATATTTGCTGATGGTACGGCTCACAGAAAGGTGTGGAGTGGACAATTAGCCCCCAGTATGCTCAAATATCTGATTTTTCAGCTGAGCCCCTAAAGATTGAGCTAAAGGGAATATTTCTTCACTGCTTTCTTCCCTCCTATCTCCCCCCCGAGTTACAAAACCAGCTGGGACCACATCTGAACTGCACGTCAGGTTGATGAAGGCTGAGGCTTCTGGTTTGCAGCAGGACAGAAGGGGAGGATGTTCTGGTAAAAGCACAGTTAGGGGCCATTTTTAACAGTCAAACCAAATCTGACACACTCAGGGCTCCGCATCGCCTCAGCAAAGCCAGGTTGTCTGTTCACCTCACATTATACTCCCAATTTTTAACATAGCTTTAGGTTATCCTGCTTTATTTAGCTGCCAACAGAAGGACTTTTACCATTGTGGATCAAGGCAACTGTCTCTGGAATTGATCTCATTAGCAAAGTTTCCAAAGGAAAGGAGATTACAGAAAGCAACTGATTTTCTTGACTTGTACTGGTATTTCTGTGGCAGCCAAGCAATTTCATCTCCCTTAAAGGCATTGGTTTCAGGTCACATTTTAACTATAGTTAAGTCCTCAAATAATTCAGAAGACAATCAAGGATTAGTGACCACTCTCCCCTACAACAAAGCAAATGTTCAGCATGGCCAAGCCGTAGCTTTGGATGAATGTCAGGATTTTTTCATGGGCTTTGTAAATAACATTCAGAATAAAGACAACCTTCTGGATTTCAGTGCTTCCTGTATCCCTCCAGGTTAGCATGACAACAACTCAGGATGCAAATCCAAAGATAAAATTTGCCCCTAAACTTGGCAGATGGACTCCAAAAAGTTTTCAATGTCAGAAAAGAGCTGCCTTCCTTTTAATACTTCTGGGATGCTGAGGAATAGGCAATTCTCTCTCTATTTGGGGGTATATTTTAATATGCATTACGTTTTTAATGTAATTTAAATATCCGTAAAAAACTCCATAAAGTTTTCGCGGAAATATCCTTCAATAAAATTTAAAGAAATTATTTCATTTTTGCATCGGTCAGACCTGGCTTGTTTTATCTTTCCAAAGACAATAAATATCCTGTTCAATGTCAGAGTGGGAACACCCTGGACCCATCAGGAGGAGGAGAGGCAGCGATCTCTGCCTTTCCCAAGTAGAAGTTGGAGCGCAGGGCGCGGACGGGAGAAAATTAATGTGTCAATTCCAAGGATTCCCTGCTCCAAATCCCCTCTTTCGGAGAGAACTAAGGGGCTTAGCAATATCTACAAAGCAGCTCTGATGTGCTTGTGCCTCCTGCAAACAGCATCCCTGCAAATCCCCGGCCAGGCAGCCTCGATGCAAGGGTCCAGATTTGGCCAGCAGTCATTATTTTTGTCTCCAAATCGCAACAAATTTTACTGAAGTCACATTCTGAGTCGAAGCTGTCATCCCCAAGGAGAAAATCGCTGTCTTTTTTTTTTTTTTTTT
>VZTB01007638.1:132027-147792 GCA_013397245.1 Thryothorus ludovicianus
TTTTGTCCTATATATGCACATTATATAATTCTGACTGTTATCTCTGGGGCCTCTCTGGCAAACTTTCCACCGTTCTTTCTCTGTTAGGACTCGAAGTTATCAGAGTCAGAGTTCATTTATACTTCTGATCCCTGGCTCCACGATGTCCCCAGGGTTGGGAACTCTGCTGTGGCGGAGCAGAAACATAATTTTATAGCCCTTACATTCTAATTCATTTAATTAGGGGTTTTCTTGGCTCTCTGGGTTGGAGGGGCAAGGGGGGTGTCCTTTCATGTTTAGAGATTTCTGTAGAAAATCTATCTCCACTCCAGAAAGTCATGGGCAAAGTTCTCCTGCAAGTGCAGATCTTGTTTGCTCTGCACCAAATTAATATTCATCACATCAGGAGCAGAATGTACCTTTCCATCTTCCCTTTGCCATTTTTAGTTAGGAGGAAGAATTGTTGCACAGCAACCCACAAAGAAATGCACATAATTTAGATACACTAATAATGGGGGGGTAAATTAAAATAATATGGCAGATGGGAGACCCTGACTAAATTTAAATCTAAATGGTTAAAAGAAGTCGACTGATAAGAAGAGCTCTTAATTAAGAAACATCTTGCTGCTAAAAACGTGAACTTTTACACTTATTTCATACCTCAGGCAGAGCTCAAGCAGAGGTAGATTATATCTTCTTTAAAGAAATGAAAGAGGGGAAAAAAAATATATTAATCTGCATTGTAGTAATGCTGATGTGCCCGGAGCCGAAATTCCAATTCATTGTGAGACGTTCTCTGCACAGACACAGCCCAGGCAGCTCTGCCTTGAGAAATTTTCAGTCAAACCAAGAAAAAGAAAGAGAAATAAAGTGTTATCTTCATCTCCAGAGACGTGGGGAGGTTACATGATTTCTCCAAGCTGGTGAGAGGATTCGCTGATAAACCCAAATCGGAGTTTTGGGGGTTCATTTGCTCTCTGAGGTGGCGGGTACAGGAGGACACAGAGAGAAACTGAATCCAAGTTTTCCATATTTTGTCCAATGTGATGTACATGGAAAAAAAGGAAAAAGAGGGAGGATATCCTACACAAATATTTAGTATTTCAAGTGTAAATTCAACAACACAACTTAGAGCTGAAAGGAATCTCATTGTGCACATTCTAAGTCTGAGACAGAGTGTACATTCTGAAGCAAACGAAATTACATTAAAAGGGAACTACAATTTAGGAAGCAAATCACTAAAATAACTGCTGATATCTTATAAAAAATATAGTTTCAAAGTGAAATTTTTCAAAACAGAAAACTGAAAGAAAACAAATTCAAATACCTCATTTAACATTACAGTGATTTTTTACCTTCCATTTCTGTGAGAAAACAAATAACAAGAAATCAAAAGCCATAACTCAAAGTGTTTCATTTGTAATTTTTTTTTTTTTCTTTTTAAGAACCCACTTGAGAATCTCTGATTTGAGAGCTATGGGAATGAAATAATTTTTAACAACCCAGACATGCATGGCAATGTCTGCCACCCAAAACCTCAAGTGTGTACTCTAACGACTTCCTGCAAAAATCATCCACTAATTTACTATTAATGAGTGCTGGAGTTTATACACTTAGCTAAGTGGAAATTGATTTTTTTAAGGATATTGTATTCTCTTCCCTCAGCCACCATGGTACAATTACAGCCAGGAGAAGGCTTTTTAAAGTAGTTACAAATCACAGCTGGTCGTGTTCCTTGTGGTCTTGCAGGCCACAATGTCTACAGGAAAGATAATTAGAGCAGTCCAATCAGTGAATCAAAGAATTATTTGGGTGAAAGGGACCTAAAAACTCATCTCCTCCCATTCCCCTGCCGTGGGAAGGGAATCTTCCACCAGACCAGCGCTCAGACTCCCTTGCTTGAACTCTTCCAAAATTTATGCCAACTCCTTTATCTGAAAAATGCCACAATGATATCCTGGAACACGAACGAGCAGCAGCTGTGATTTGTTTTATTCTTGGTATTTTCATGATAGAAAAATAGTAAAATACAGGAAAACCTCATCACTTTTTGCTGGTCAAAACTCTTTTAGTTCACAGAGCAGATAAAATTCCAATTGCCTCTGGTAGACAGTGGAATTGGTGGTAACATTTCCACAACACTTTTGGTTGTTAAATAGGGGGGAAAAAAAGGAAATAAGGGAAATTGGGAAGTTCTGAATAAAGATACCATGCTAAAATTCATGTAGAAATAAAACTTATGAGCCTTAATCTACCAGAACCAGGGAAATTCCTCCAGGGTGCTCTCATTAAACGCTCAGAAATAGAGAAATATTATGTGGGCAGGGACAGTATCTACGGCTTTTCTACACCCCTCACACAACCAGAATCATAATTTGCCCAAATATCAGGACACAGAAATATCACTCATAATTTTGCCTTTGTCTGGCAAAATAGTAAGAGGAAGCTGCAGATAATGTTAACTGGAGAAATGATAAAAAGGCAGTTTGGTCCTTTTTTTTTTTTAATGTATCACAGCAATGAATCTGAACAGAGAGTTTTGGGTTTGCCTTAAAAAAAAAGGTTTTGATGATTTCTAAATTCATTCAACAAAATAAGGGAAAATATTTCATTTTTAATTAAATTTTTTATTCTGGGTGCCCAAATCTTATTATTTCTCCATTTACACACACACACACACACACACACATATATATATTCTTTATATATATATTCTTATATATATATACCTTTATGTCCTCTACCTTCATACCTTCATAATTTATATTTACCTTTCATTTTGCTTTATACCAGATTTCTACCTTCTCTCTGACAACAACCCAGACACAAGGGGAGTGCACAATTGTGGAATCACATTTGTTTTTTACCTATTCCCATGTTACAGCCACATTTCAGAGCACTCTGGAGCCTCGTCCAGCTTTTATCAACTCCCTGCTACGTCAAGACTCTCAGCCTTCCCAGGTCCCAGCATCAGCTCTGGTATTTAAGCCAGAGGAAGACAAATGGCTGGTAAAGCTTTTTTATCATCATAACTCTTTTAAATCCTCATAAAACCACCTTAAAGTCATTTCAGGGGGAAAATCCTTCCTCTGCTGTTTGCTCTGCTCAGGTAGATCATGGTCTGCCCCACAAGAGTTATGGAATCCCAGACTGGGATTTGGGGTGGAAGGGACTTTAAATATCACCCAGTGCCACCCCTGCCTTGGGCAGGGACACCTTCCACTGTCCCAGAGTGCTCCAAACCCCATCCAACCTGGCCTGGGACATTCCAGGGATCCAGATACAATCTCTCTTCCAACTTAGAGTCAAAAAAAAGCCCTTAAAATGATCAAGCCTTGTGCCTTTCAATCATCAACTCCTATTATCTCCATTCTATCCTGGATAACTAATAATTTCCCCATGTGAATAATGTGTGTACATGGTAAGCACAAATGCATTCTAAGACTGCTTAAAACCTCTCCATGGGGTTTGGTGCTCACAATAAAACCTGTACAAGTGGTGAGGTCTTTGCAGAGGTCAAGAAGGCTGAATGACAGGTTATACTAAATTTGGACAGTTTACTGTAGGAGTTCTGCCGCTCCCCCACGACTCTCCCCTCATAGGGGAGGCTTCTTTCATGAAGTCCTTGTTAAGTAAAAAGGCAAACGGGACTCTTGGTTGTTCCCATTTTCCAGGTTGGTTATCAGTTCTTTATCAGCAATTTCTGCACACCGGGTTTTACACCAGCCTGGAGTGAGGGAGAAAAGACAAAAAAAGAGCCCAAAAGCTTCCAACACACGGAATCAAGGCTCTCTTAAAGATAATTCACCCAATTATCACAAAGAATGTGCATTATTTCCACTTTTCTACCAATAACTAACTAAATTTCTGTTGATATAACTCAGCACTAATCCTGACCAATCTGTGTCCCCAGCACTGCAGGATGTGGAGGAGATGAAGAAGGAGAAAGAAGCCCAAAAACCACAAGGATCCTCCATCCTGTCTCCATCTCCTTCCCATTCCAACAAACCCAAAAATCTACACTCCTCTTGCTGTGAGAAATTGCATATTATGCACCTATCTCATTTACATTCCTGATAANGCCATTGACACTCCTGATAATTCTGCCTCATCCCAAAGCCCAGGAAGGCCTTTCCATGGACAGAGGTTAAAAGCAGGATTTTCAGAGGATTTGGATCCTTTCAAACATGCAGAGAATACTCTCTGCATTCTGGATTCCAACAGTTTGCATGCAGAAAGAAGCCTGAAAAACATGAACCGTATGTCCATAAAAAGAAATACACCTCGTTTTATTGAAACTCTGCTCTCAGCCAATAGCTGCAAAGAGGATACCCCTGTGGACTCAGCTTCTCCAGAGAATATAAAAATATCATCTTAACAATTGACTGTGCCTGCTTTCCTTTGAGTGCCCCTTCAGCTGGAGCCTCACCCTTTGTGGGTCTCAATTTTCACAATTCTTTTGACACGAAACACTCTTCCAGCTCCTTAGATGGTGTCAGGTGAGGAAATTGAGGGGAAATAACAACCCCTGTGCTGTCCCACTGCCCTTGGGAGATCTCCCAGTGCCATTCCTGGGTGTCCCTGCTGTGGGACACGCCACGCCAGGTGACCCAAACCTCGACTCTTCCTACAAAATGAGCTAATCAAGTTGTCCTGGGAGCTCTTCCTCTCCTCCTGTCAAGAAGAAGGCCTCAACTTCGCTTTTATAAACTTGAAATATTCACAGTATGGCTCTTACAACCAAAATCTGACAATTTAGCAGAATGTTTTTAGATGCTTAATTATATATCTTAATAAAAAATCATACAGTCCCTGACGGAGTGAGACAGATTCTGATTGCTTGTCTTTGAGGGAACGGGCTGCTTTAGGAAATTACGTGGAGTACTCCACTATTGTACCTGTCATACACTTTTAATTAAAAATGTATTGATGCATGACTAAATTGTGCACAGAGAAAAACAGACCTATTTTAGCTCAATTGCAATAATGTCCACATAACCCAATGAAGAAGCCCATACAATTATAGCAGGAAGACAGCCCTGGCACGGTTATACTTTTTCAGGTCAGATATATATTCCATGGAACCAATCATCACAAATCAATGTGGCCTCAATCAGCACAAATGAATTTACTAATCTACTCTAAATACCTGCAATGAAGTCATTGCACTAATCTATTGTAAATTAAATATGTGGCGAAACGACGGCAGAATAATGATTAACATTATTTTCAGGAGTGTTTCTTGACAAAGTCTGCTAACTAAAGCAAATCTACACCCAATATTTGAATACAAGAATTACATGCAACCAGAAATAAATTGGTTACAGCCAGGAGGCCGAAATCAATGCCCTGTGGACAAAAAAATGCCTTGTGAGGCCTCTGCTAAAGGAATATTTGGTTTAGACTCACAAGAGATAAATGTGTTTAGGAGAAAAGGAGCTGGAATTCAGAATAAAAAAGTTATCACATGGCAAAGACAACACCCCTATTGCAGAGTCCCAGAGTTGATCCCTGTATGCTTAATTTGAATCCTTTTTTAGATTTTTTAAGACATAAAAGACATTAAGGTAGACAAAAAGACATCCCTTTGCATAAAGGGATGTGGAGATGTTTGAGAAAATGTTGATAAAAGTGTTGAATGAGGAGAGATTAATTATAACTCCGAGGACTGACATCATGATTAGGATTTTGAATATTTGATTGGTGGGCTTAGTTGCTCTCTCCAACAGTGGATTTTTGTTTTAAATCACAGGTGCGTGTTTAGGGTAATGGCTGGACTCGACAAAGAATCTTTTCCAAACTTAACAATTCCACGATTCTCTGCAAAATTCACAGAAATTTGTGCTCAGGACTGAGCAAAGGAAATCTGAATAAGAAAATAAATCTGAATTGCTCAGATATCACAGAAACAGGAAGTCTAAAAATAGCTAATTTTCCAGAGCATTGTAGAGATAGATAATTCCTCTTTTGCAACTAAATATTTCATTTCTGCAATTGAGATTTTATTTATATTTCTCCCTCTTTTCTCTCCTTTTCCATGGCAGAATCCGCACTGACTTTGCACTTGCATCACCCACCTCGACTCTTCCAGCGACAGACAAAAATAGTTAAAAAATGCAGACAGTTTCTTGAACACTGTGGGCTGAATTTCATCAAATAAGGCTCCTTGCATGTGAAAAAAAGAAAAAAAAAAAAAAGGTATTAAATGAATCAGTCTCTGCATCACTGTTTTCATTCTTTTTGCTTTAAGTGCATAAAGATTTTTCCAGCAAAACGGCTGAAAATGCCAAGCTTTACAAAATCAAAACTTTACACGGGAATAGACCCGGAAAGTTTTCATACTCGGAATCAAATTTTCACCAAACTCACAGACGGACATATGGAGAACATGGAGACAGCAGTGTAAAAAGACACTCCAGAAAAAAACTGAAAAATTTAACTCAAATTCTTCCTAAAGAACAATTTTTAACGCGCTCCTCGGTTTTCTTATTAAAATATCATTTTACCCCAAATATTATTTTATTCCTCCAGTGTAGTCCGTGAAGTTTTGGGGCTGTGAGGAAGAAACAACATTTAATTTTAGGTCTGTCAACTGAGGAGGAAAATATAGAAAGTGTGTTTTAAAATAGCGGAATTTACATTGCGCGAATCGCTAATAAAAAAAAAAAAAGGCAATTTTCAAAACTCCTATGAACGCAGCCTGGATTTGGTCAGGGGCTGGGGAGTTACAATAAAATTGTTGGATAAAATGGCTCTCCAAAGGAATTCCACTCGGGTTTATCCTCCGGACGCAGCCCTGTGAGTAACATCACTCCCTGTTACAAGAGCTCTGCTACAGCGAGGAACAACACCATGAATTTTAGATGTAAATCTGAATTTCATGACCTTCCAAGTCACATCCTTAAACCTCATTTGAGCAACGTTTTCTCTTTATGAATATGCAGTTGAACTGAAGATCCAGAACTGACATAATTTTTTTTTTTTCCTCGTTTTTAGGCCCTTTTCAGGTGTAAATTAGGCTTTTCCAGTGTCATCTTTATTTACTTTATTCTCTGCAAAGTTAGCAGCCATTCCATTGTATTTTTGGTGCTTTACATGAAGATGTTTCTGCCTGATAGGTAACACTTGCACTTGAACAGAGGAGGCAGAAAAATTGTCAAACCACTGAAATACAAATGAACACTAAAAAAGATCCTTGAAAACACTCAATTTTAAATATGTGACATATTTTTAAATTAAAAAAAAAACAAGCTGCTTTTCTATATTAAGGAAATAGAAACTTAAAAATTAAAGCACAGCTTAAATAAAGAAGAGCAAATAATCTTGCAAAGAAATGCTGGATTTGTATATCATTAGAAGCAAAGTGTATAAGCCAAAAATTTAAAGTATATTTTATCTTAATTTAAAGAATTTAAGGTCACAGAATCTTTTTTTTAAGGAGTGTCACTCCTAATAACTTATTACTTTCAGGGTATTTTTCTAAAATAATTGTATAGCATTATCTAGAAACAAATCTCTCAAATATATTTGAGTCAACCTAAAACTGTAACACAAAAATATCTAAAAATTGAGAAATTGATCTCAGACTATTCTCTTAAGTATACCATACTGTAAAAAATAATAACAATTTAAGAAATTATAATCTTCAGAGCACAGTGAGCAGGATTCCAGGTCTCAAAGCCCGAATATATCTGGCTTTGCAGAGAAAACAGTGACAAAATGGGAATAACACCATTTGTCACATCCCAAAAAGCACAAACGAGAAGATTTCCCACTTCTGCTCCTAATTCACTTGGGCACTTGGAAATCTTACCTTCCCAAAAGGTTAAAAAGAAAAAAGCAACATTTTAAAGTGCCTTTGCAGCCTGCCTCTTCGATTACAAATCTCTCCTTAGTTAGGAAAATTCAGAACCAACTCCTTTTTTTCTTTTTTTTCTTTTTTTTTTGGAAGATTAAAAAATACATTACACAGAGCATCTTCCTACTGAAAATAAATGCATGATTTGGGAAAGTAGGACCAAAGCAGGGCTTGAAGATTATAGGGTTGGGTTTTTTTCTCTATTTCTGAAAGTAACTTACTTTAAAGTCCCTGAAACGGGGTAACATCCATCACACTCTATTTCATTAGTCTTTAAGGCAGCCTTAAATAACTGGGCCTAAAAACAGATCTTGGTTGATATGGCAAATATCTAAAAAGGATAACTCTGAAAATATCCTCCGCTGGGTTCAGCTTGGATTTTGCCCAAATAAATGCAATCACCTCTCATTATGATTGAGGAGAGGAGGGGAAGAAGAAGGGGGAAGAAAAAAAAAAAAGGGAAAAAAAAAAAACCTCAGGAAAGCAAAGTGCAGCTCTGTTTAATCCATATAGACATGTCTACCCAAATCCCTGTGCTAATGTATATCTAATTCGGATAGGCTAACTCATCCTGGAATAATGAGAGCCTCTCTGAAAATGTGGTGCATTTTTAGTATTCTTCAAGTGTATTAATGCACTCCTATAGGGGCTTTAGCAGGGGAAAAAATTAAAATTTCTATGTATATATGCGTGTATATATATATAAGATATACATGCAGCTTTCTGAGCGAGGCAAGCTGATTTCTCTCTCAAAATTGTGCAGTGGTGAGGTTATTTAGGAGAAATAAGCCACACAATAAACAATATTTACAAGGCAGGTAGAGCTCCACAAAGGGCATTTCATCTCTGCCCTGCCCCTCGAGCACCCCGAGTACCTTGCTCGTGTTGACAGCTACCACCAAGTGCTAAATTCTGCCTTTTTACAGCTGCAAACAGACCTGCCATGCCTGCAAGGCAAGAAAAGTGAACGAAAAGTGCTTGAAAATAAATATTTTTCTTTCAACGTCCAACACAATCCCGCCAGTTACGCGTGACAATTGCAAATTCAGCCTCAGCGGCAGAAACGTGGAGAGAAATGGGGAGAAATGGAGATTTTGTGCATTTTATTTTAATGCTCCTTCCACGTGTGCTGCACACACATCCCCACCTCCCTGCCAAATTTAACTTCCCGTGGCAAAGCCCCCCAGCCCCACACCACGCTCTGCTCATCCCGCAGCTCAGCTGCAGAAGCCAGGCTGTGAAATAAACAGAGATCCACTTTTCAAAAGCATAAAATTGAAACCGTCCCGTTCCTGGGCTTCACCCTTTGCTCGCACCAAGCTGAGGGGGTTCTCAAGTTTTCCAAGGAGGCTTTGAAGGGAGGGACCTTGTGCTTTTCTGGCCCCACAACAAAATGTCCAGCAGTAAGGGTTTTGTGGGTTCCTCACATAAAACAATTTATCCTGTGGTTTGTAGCAAAGCAAGATTGAGCTTCCAGCACATCCTTCCCTCCCCTCCTGTGTCCTCCTGCTGATTTCCCCCTCTCACCTGCTCAGACATGCACCAGCCTCACCTCAGAACAGGCTGCTCACTTTAAACATCCCCTGCTTTTTCTTACCACCTTTCCTCTTTTTTTCCAAATCTTTTTCTTACAGCAGCACAGCACAGTAAGGAATTCACACCGTTCATGTTCATACATGGTTCATCAGGCATTTTAACTGGAATTAAATTAGCAAATTAGCAGTGGAGTGACACTTTTCCTCTCCAATCACGTGGCCACACTGTTTATACTTTTATTTAAAAGTCAGATGCATATTCTTACCTGAGTATAATCAGGCTTTGAAGGTCACGGAGCAGGTAATTCAATTTGCACCCCTGTTAAGCAATGAATATCTCATCATCAGATACCCAGTTCAGAGTTCTTCGTGCCACCACCACCTCTATTTTTATTCAATTTAATGTGTCATTATTTAGGTGAATTAAATCTGCTAAATGCAAGGAAATGAATAATGCCACTGAAAGGCAGAATAAAAGTTTCTTGTTAGAGAAGATAGGGCAGGTGACTGAAATGGAAAATTAGAATTACGCAGGTTTTGCTACATGGAACACACATGAAAAATGTTCTGTTCAAACCATCCTGTTTAATAATTTTACATCACTGTGACACAATAAAATTCTCAAGATGTTTGCTCCTCCCACAGTAAATATAACACATAATATATAAATATACTTCACAAGAAAAGACATTGCTTGCACTACAACGCCAACTGCATTTGAAGAGCTCATAATTATGTAGGGAAGAGAAGAAGATTTCATGAGATCCTATAAAATGACGGAGAAAAAAGTTCCACATTCAGACGGGTGTTTGAGAGCTGAAGGATCTTCTCTCTGCAGTCACTCGAGCAAACCAAACTATGGATTTGCAATAAAATTATGGCGATTTATTGCGTAATTACCATAATTATAAGTGCAGTTGCAGTGGCAGATATTAGTGGTGCTAATTCATGGAGTGAATGGTGCTGGGTACAAAAAAGGTGCTGGGTGCAAACCCCCAAAGGCAGCAGGGATGGATGGAGCATCCCCCCATCCCTGGTAAAATTCCAAGTATATAAAATTGTGCACAAGCTCACGGCTGCGTGCAATCAGGACATAATAAATCTCGCTATTAAGTTAATGCCTTCCCACAAAACTAGATTTTGGGAAAAAAAAGAAGACAAACGGACACTTTAAAAAACTCCTCGTTTATAGAGGCTTGAACACTCAGATGCAACGGCCTTAAAATTGAGCAGTGTAAATAAATATTGGCTCGCCTGACCTTTTTAACCAGCAAATATCTTCCCTAATTTAAAAATAAGCCAGCACATTCCCCTCCCCAAGCTGAGCCCTCCACAAAACACCAGTTTTAAAGGTAGTTTGGTTTTTTAATGGCTCAGTAACGATCTACAGCCCCATGAAAGGAGGGGTTTACGATGGCCTTCAGCTACAGAAACCTGAATGGCGCCGCTACGATTTTATTTGGTTGGAAAATAAAAAAATAAAAATAAAAAACAACTTGCTCAAGTGATGTAAGAGGCCTTCCCATCACATTTCCCTCCCTGCTTCACAGAACTGCACATGTTTTGGTTTTTTTTTTTTATATGCCAATGAGTTTAGTGGTGATAAAACGCTGCCAAAAGCCAGTTTTGATAAATGGTAATAAAGTCAAATGCCTCATATTACAATGAACTTTTTTTTAAGGAGAAAAGTAAAAATTCATTGTAATTCATACTATTTGACCCTGTGTGACCAAAAAGTTATGACACCAAAATAAAAAAAAAAACAAAATAAAACAAAAAAACAAGAATTCCAGCAAGTAATCCTTTTTATCTTTATCTCACTGAGCTCTTACCACAAAATAAAGAATAACACATTGATGCTTGTTAAGTCATGAAACATGAATGGGAAATAAAAAATTAAATTTCTTCGCTTCCAATCCCCCCTTTCCTCTTCCAAATGAAAGCACTGTGGTGAAAAAAAACTCATTTGCATCGTGAAAGTTTTCTAAGGGCTCGGGTAAAAGAGAGAAACCCCCAACAGAGAAGGCTGAATTCAGAGTGGAGCTGCTGCTGTTTGGGAATGGGAAGAGAGAGGATTTCCTGCGTGTTCAGCCTGTCAGACTGGCCCTGGAGGTTTGGAAAAAGGAATTAATTCCAAGGGAGTGACACATCCTGATTCCTCCTCTGCCCGGTGCGGTGCTCTGGGCCTCACTTTTAAACCATCATTTTAGAGCTCAAACCTTCTGTTTTTAACAAAAACTGTGGAAAGCCTCTCCTCCCTCAGAGAAATTTCACTGCCCCTTTTTTCCTACAAATGACTCAAGCTCACTCTTCTAAGCGATTTTCAGACCAAGATTTTGTGTAATTTCTGTGCAATATCTTCATTACCTTGCTTCTGAAATTGTGTCTTGATGAGCTGCTCTGAAGATATTTGGTTTACACACACTTTTTCCTTAAGTGTTATTTATCTCAGGAAAAAACAATAATAATATCAAATTGTCCATAAATTGACCCAACACTCCACACTCCCCATGGCCAGAGCAGCAGCACACGAGGCCAATCCAGTTTCTCAGTCCATCAGAAATGTTTCACCATTAAGATATTTAAGGAGCATTAATCAATACTGTGGTATCATTTTTAATACCTTATTGACTGGCTATATCCTAAATATGGATGAGTGTAAATCCAAGCAGAAATCCTGTTTCAAAGTGCCCACGGTGACCTGTGCCAGCACAGCCCAGGAATGATTTAGAGAGGGAGACAAATGTCTGATAAATGAGATGGTCGACGTGGGGTGGTGTAAAGACTAAAACCACACCAAAAACATGGATTATTTTAATATTGGGGTTTTCCTTCCACCTCTTGGGGTTCCCTGGTTATTCACTGACACAGCCAAGCACAGGTTTCTGTGTAGCAAAACTGATTTAATTCCCTTGCCTTGAGTTTTGTGCTGATATAAAAGATGCAAAACTCGAATTTGAGTTGTCTAAATACTAAGATTAAGAAGTTTTATTAATTTAATGAGGAAAAATTCACTCTTAAATTCTGTAATAAGTTAGTAATATAGAAGTGTTAATAACTGCATAGTTAAGGTAGAGGGACAATTGTCTTGACAAGAATCCTGACTGATTTTAGTGTTGAGATGCAAAGTTTGCTTATGTTAAGCATAAATAATGAGCATTTTATTGCCTGATACAAATATATGTATTAAAATATAGGCATTTCTACGAAGCTACTACTGTCTTTACCTGTCTTTCTGTTATCTGTATCAATTTCCACTGCTGTTGTCTGCATCCTTTGACTTGGGCTGTTTTCTCTCATGGCAGCAGAACCTGTGCAGAGGTCATTAAGCAGCAAATGTGTTAAATAGCCTTTAGCACAATTTCAGCATCATCTTCTAATTGCTTTTCTCTCCATAGGTAGATCCAAACCTCTTGCCTTAAAAGAGGGAGAAACCCTCTCTTGTTTCTTTAATGACTTGCATTGATGATTTTGTTTTGCTCATACTTTGGGCCCAGACTTCCCTATCTGTGCTGGCATTTCAAAGCTGTAATTTATCTCATAGGTTGAATCACACAATAATGGAATTTTATGGTTTATCATCCTCAGCTTTCTGGGTGTGTACCTCGGAGGCAAAAGAAGCAAATTTTTATTAACACATGTTTATCCATAATTGACCATTTGGGAAGTAGGAAGGAGAAATGGCTGTGATTTACACAGTTTAAGAAATGTCTTAGAGCACCTCACCCAGTCTGGAGCTCCCACTGTGACAGATGAGCAAATGCCCATGGGAGATGACAGCATGGTATTTATGGTATTTCCTTCTGAGACAATTAAGTAACATATGCCAAGACCATAGGGATTATCTCTGAGCTACACAGTATGTAACTCTAGCTGAAGAGAAATATAATATTTTAGAAATTTGACAAACCATAGGAAAGGAAAAAAATGATTCACCCACTTTAATAATGCAGTAACTTTTCCTTGACTTAATCAGACGTTTCTTGATTATTTTTTTTTTTGGGTAATAAAATGATGACAAAGCTGCATCCCACACGTTACCTCAGATGTGCTGTGCAGGCCAGGGAAAATCTCAGACACACACAAAGTGCACTCTGCTGTCCCAGGATTAAAGGATTTGACAGCCCTCTTGGTCTAGAACAACCCTGATTTTATACTTACAGAAAAGAATAAAGCAAACTTCAAATTCCACACACTTTTCCTCATTAATGGCATTAATACCACTCCTAGAATTGTTATTCTATGCTTGGAAAAGCTCATGGTCCTGGACTTTCACTGACTTTCACTGTTCACAGCCATTTATTCTTTTGCAAAGTAGTTGCAAAATTATATTTAATATTCAAAACTATAGTAACATTAGTAATTCTCTATTCTTTTACAACAACAACCTACAAAGTAAAACAGCTGATTTATGAATGCATTTATATCCTCAGCTATTCCTGAGTTCCATGTGCTGTGCCAGGGAATTCTGCACCCATTGGACCAGTAGGATATAGGTAATAGATAGTTTAGACAATAGATAATCCTAGATAAAATCACAGTTTCTGTAGGTATTAGCAACAGTGCTACCTGTCCAAGAACACATTTTTCAGGTACTTAATTTAATTATCTTATCAACTTTTTTAGAAGAACTGCTTTTTCATGCACTGCAGTAGAAAGAATTTCTTCACAGGACTATTTAGTGGACACCATTCTGCACAAATTTGCTTTACAAGCAGTAGAAAACAGCATTTGCACACACATTCAGCATGAAATCTGATACTGGGTGAATGTCTGCAAGTGCAATCAGATCCATGTCACAGCATTTAAGGGGTCACCTGAACCACTTCAGGCACGCTCACAACTGAATCCAAAATTTCTCATGCTCAGATAAGAGAATTGAAAAGGAATCAAAAGACTTCTGATCTTCCAAAAGATCAGGCTGCATAAAATCTCTTCACAAATACCAAAAATGATGAAGAGTATTGTTTTTTAGGTGCAAATTCTGTCAGTTTTATGTAATTTCTAAGGAGCTTAAATTTTAAAAATCCAGATTGTTTTAAAAGCTGCAGCAATTTAAAACCATTTACTCAACTGTGGGCTGTTCTTGCAACCCCTCATGTAACAGGATCCAGGCTCATGACTCTGAAACAATAATATTATTTTTTTCCAAATTTGTAATCAAGTTTTCTGCATTGTGTATTCAGGAAGTGATAACCTTCCAACCATTCCTGCTGAAAGAAAATTCACCAACAGAGTTTTATGATTCTACACAAATTCTTCTTTTCACAAACCTGTGCCAAATTCTGAACTTGTTATCTATTTTATATTTAGCCCAGAAGATTTCCATTAACATGGGAATGCATGCCATGGTTTTTGCTTCAGAAATTACCTCATGGAGAGTGAGAAAAAAATGCAAAAACAAACAAAATAATACATAAATCTCAGCAGATATATTGATTTATTCCTCCAATAATTGCAAAACTCGGGTCAAAAGTATTATAAAGATATTAATTATAAAATAGCCAAGATGTCAAGGCCACTTTTTCTTTCAACAGTCCAGAGTTGAAAGCTTGAGTTCCCTTACTACAAATATCGTGTGATTAGAAAATAACGCTCCAGAGAGGACATTACTGAAAGTTATGGATGGACCAGTTGGGCAACTAATAGGTCCTTAATGGCTTTCCAAAGCATCCCATAATCTCTGGAAAAACCATCTCTGGAGGGTCGGTGTGATGGATTATGTAATAATTGTGCTGCTTCTAAATACAGTTTGTGCTACGCTGGTTGCAGCACCATCCCACCCGTGCTGGGGGATTGCAGGGGAATTCCTGGGGTGTGTTCCCTCAACACTGAGCACTTCCACAGCTGCTGTTCCTGGCTCTGACATTCCCTTTATTCCAAAGAACGTGGAGTGGACATGATTTGGGGAGAAGGGAAGTACTGAGTTGGAAAAGGAAGTCTGGGCCTTTTTCTCCTACTGCTGATTTGGACATTTGAAATAGAGAAACCAGAGGACACTGGAAGGAGCTGCAGGTCCAAACAAGAGTTTCGCTCCCACCCCTGCTCAGCTGTCCCTGTGCATCACTGGAACTGAAGCTACACCTGCTCACCAGCACCCCATGACTGTGATTTTTAAGTCAAATATTCCCTGTGGGAACCAGGGCTTGTCTCTGACTGCCCTGGAGGCTCAGGGACCCGGGCAGGGGTCTCAGAGACCCTGGCACAGAGCCCCAAACACCTGTGGGTTGGATTTTAGCCCATGGGAACCATTGCCAACCTTAAAAGAAGAGTTACAAGTTACAGGAGTTAAAATAGAGCATTAGTGAGTTTGTCACAGGGTGTAAAAGTAGTTTTTGAGTTTTAGTACAGGGGGTGGGTATTGCCAAGATGGAGAAACCTCGTGGCTTTTTG
>VZTB01007638.1:157687-252173 GCA_013397245.1 Thryothorus ludovicianus
GGAGCCCCCATTAAGATGAAGCCCATGAAGTGTTTCCATTCTTGTATTGAAGATGGGGAGGCAAAGGCTGGGAGCTCAGGGAGATCATCCAATAAATCATCCCTCCCTGGCAGAGCAAGACTTAGCTCTGAGCTGCCTCTGCTCTGGAGAAAATGGTAAAACCCACCAAAACTTTGCTCCTTAAAAAACCCCCAGCAGCACCCAACAAGCACAGAGACAACCTCACACCACTCAGAATACCCTGAGAGGCATCATCCAGTCCAGTCCTCCCTTTTCCTCTCATTAAAAATATATATATATATATATTTTTAAGAGCAAAATTACTTTGCCTTGATTATTTTTGTGGTTTTCCTCTCCAGAAATGAATTTAGGCCGAGAACAGCACGAGGGCTCCCTCACGCTCAGCTTTGCCAGACAAAAAAGGGATGGAGCTCCCAGGGATCTTCGTCCCCAGCAATGCCCCAGGGCTCAGGGTTTGCTTTCTCATTGCTCACAAAGGTGTCCCCACACCCTGTGCTGTCCCCACGGGAGAGGCCCTGGGCTCCCTGGGAATGGTGGAGTTTGGAAAAGGCCCTTCAGACACCGAGCCTGATCATAAACCCAACAGTGCCACCCCCAAACCGTGCCCCCAAGAGCCACGTGTCCTCCAGCTGGGGGAGAGTAGAGCTTAAAATAAGCAGAATAAAAAGTTGTTTGAGAGATTTTTTTTTTCCCCTCGGAGAAGTTTCTTCAGTCAATGGCTTTATTCTTCCACAATCAAACATCTTACAATGCTACAAAGTTATATTAAATCAGAAATTATTTATATTCCCTCTGATGAGGCAACACAGAGTTTGCTATAAGGGCTTTGCAGCACCTGGTTTTTATAAAAAACTTTTTGTTTAGAATCAGTTCTGCCCCTGGATCCCTGGAAGTGTCCAAGGCCAGGCTGGATGGGGTTTGGAGCACCCTGGGACACTGGAAGATGTCCTTGCCCATGGCAGGGGTGGCACAAGAGGAACTTTAAGGTCCCTTCCAACCCAAACCATTCTGGGATTGTCTAAAATGTGCCTTGGGGAAGAATAAACAGAAAGAGAAGCGAAGCTGAGGAAAGACAAGGCCCAGAGAGAGCAGCAGTCATAGCCAGAGTCCGAATGAAATCTGTGGAAGGGATCACACTTGGCTGCAAACAAAAGCTCTGTCTCCTACACGACTCTCTCAGCAATCAGGAAATGGGAACTTGCCCATTCTTTGTAAATATGAAAGTATTTATATTGCATCAAAAGTATCTGCTTCCACTATCGTGTTTTTCTTCTAAGACAAACCACAGAGCTCAAAAACTTTGGCTAACCTCATTCTACTCAGTGATTTGCTTTAAGTTACATAGAATCAATATCTCAGTTTGTGCTTCCCAGAAAATATCACCTGGAAAACAAAATATTTATGAGAAACTCTGTAAGGGGAAGGGTCTGATTTTAACATGGAGAGGAGGGCAGGAGGAGCAGAGAAAACAACCTTGCACATCCACCTTGGAAAACCCAACAACAATGAAATGAAAACCTGAATGGTTTTTATAAAACCAGAGGCTGAGACAGCCTCACTTGTTCTGTCTCTGTAAGGAAATAATTTTACTTCCTTTTGGTGTTGTAGTTAATTTTCTGTAGGTATTCAGTCATCCATCAACTAAAGTTCTTCCAGAAGAAAAGTAGGAAATACCTCATTTTTGATAATTACTAAGCACTACATTATTGAATGTACAAGTGAAAGGAAGATTATCCATAATACCAATAAACTTATATAAATATATATATATGCACTCATATGTATCCATAAAGAGAGGTTTTTTACCTCTCTTTTCCTTCCCAAAATGAAAGAGATTCCATATATGATGTTTCCATATAGGAATATCAAACCGAGTTTTCAAATACCAATTCTGGTCAGTCCTGACACAAGGAGGAATAGGCTCTTTTACAAAGAGGGAATAAAAATCACTCCAGGAAAGTTTTAATTCGTTGAGATTTCATTAAACAATCTCCTGATTTGCTGGTACCTCTGAATTATGCAGAGATGGGCACTGAGGCTCTTTTTTTTATCCCCTTCTCTGTTATCCTGTGAGCAGTGGTGGCCCAAGAGCCTTCCTCACCCCCTGTATTCCCCTGGAATCTGTTACCTACATCCAAGCAAAACCTCAAAAATAATTTATTTTTATAAATAAAAACATCTCACTCGTAGATTTTCTTCCCTTTCCTTGCTTGTTGCCCTGGAGGTTCCTGACTGAAAGCCGTAATTATTTATTTGGGGGAGTCCTGTTAGCCACACCATCAGGAGTGCCAGAGAATTTTCTGGGAATGATTTGAAATGTTTCCAGTCAAGCTCTAGACTTAACATCTCGAGAAGAAAAACTAATGTTTCCACCACATATTTTATTAAGCCCTTTAGGTCCTTTTACAAGAGAGGAAATACCAATTAACGTATAATTTAGCAGAACAAAATATTATCCCATTTCAACCAGTACCCACTTCCTTGAAGTTTATTCAAGCATTAATAACCATTTAATGCAATTTAACTACACTGAGGTATCCGTTACATTAATATCATATATCCATCAGGAAATTAGAGTTTTGTCTCTATGAATTTTGTATTACAAGAAAGTCTTTATAATTTTATTCTGCACTTTATGGTGGCTAATTTAAGTTTTAAAATGGTTCAGATAACTTCCCAGCCTCTCTCTTCTGCAGTGTAATACGACTAACAAATTTTAACTGATGTTAAAAGATCATGAACACATAATTTATTAAATGGGGCTGGAGAGAGAAGTTTGAAAGAAGAGTGCATTTCCCAGATAATCCCTGGATTTCCAGGAGCTGACATCCAACCACGGGAACAAACTCCATGGGCTGGGATGCTCAGGACTCTGCTTTCCGCAGGAGTGGAAACAAATTCAAAAAATATTCTTGAATTGGCTTCCACAGCCTAAAGAAACTCCCTGCCCACTCTCCTGTAATTTTTAACGTGGGCATTGGGCTGGAAGTCAAATGAAAATGAGATTTTTCCCCATCCTACCTGGTCTGGGGATCATGGATTGGTGATGCCCATGAGAAAAGGGACTTGAGTTCAATGAGAGCCCAAAGGAAAAGAGAAAATATTCCTAAAACCCTCAAATGTGAGACAAGCACATGTAGGTACAGCTCCTCTGAAGTTTCCTCAGAGAGACAGAATAATTTTGATTATTGCAGCATCTGTTTGTTCATTTATTTAATTTCAAAGGTGTTTTTATCCTGTCAAAACATCAGAATATACCCCTGGCACTGATGGAAACAACCAGAAATAAAGACAGAGACAATGTAAACTGATAATTTATCAAAAAATCTATTATGCTGTTAAAGGTTTTAATGGCATTTAGTGTTTAAGTCTGAATCATGGATTTTATCTGAATATTTATCCAAATTTTTAAAATATTCCTCTCCCAGTTAAAGAGGAATAAGAACACAGATTTCTCTTTTAGACAGGAGAATTTAAAAATTTTTGTTGATGACTCCTTTGCTTAATAAATATTTCCTAAATTGTAATTTTTTCTATAATGTTACATACATTTGAGCATAGCAAGATGAGCAATAAATCTTAACTCTGACATATTTTATATTGATTCCAGAACATCTTCCCTCTTACAAATGCTCTGCTTTAAAGTATAACCTTTCAGATATGCATTTTTTGCTCATCCCATGAATGCTTTTGAGGGAAAATTAGTTGAAAAGAGATGGTTTAGGTGCATCCCAAGGAATTTTCCAGCTCTGCTACTCCTCTCTCTCCTATTCCTACATTTCTCCAAAGATCCTGCAAATCACTCCTTTGGTAATTTCACCACCTCCTTAAGCCACTGGAAATTAAAAAACAACAAAAAACCAGATGTTTTTCAAGCACTGAAGATAAATTTAGAAAGAAAAGTGTTGTGTTCTTTCCTAATTGTATCCAAAAAGTTTTTCATGTGTTGGTTTGAGGGTCAGTGCACCTGGATTAGCTGAAAAATCAGCACAATTTCAAGCTTTAGGGAGAGAGACATCTGTAGGAATTCTCCCATAAGAGGGGACAATTGTCCCATAAAAAGGGTTTATTGAGAGCTTGGGATGGAGGGAAGTGACCAGCCCAGTGAGAAGAACCCAAAAAATGTGTTGGATCCTCTCTCCACTGATATCCACGTAAAAATAAATTCTCAGAGCACAAATTACTTGGCTTTTGGAGGGGAGAAGTCTTTGCTTATAAAGCCTTTGAATGAATAAATGCTTCAAAACACACAGCTTTTTATGTCTCAACCAACAGGATGAGTAAAAATAAGCTTTAAAAACCTCTCAAAAGTCACCAAACACAAAATATTGTAATGCTACTACTCCTGTGATTTCCATACCCTGGATAAAAACCCAACCCTGAGCAAGCTCTGCTCCTCCTCAGCCCTTTTCCAGTGCAGAAAACTTCAGATTCTGTAAATATCTGGAGATAAATTTTCCTGGGGTGCATCACTGAGTCACCTGGATGCTTAAATGAGATGGCAGAGAGTGTAGGAGAGTCAAGATTAAATTGATTTTACCGACAGCAGCACGACAGAATAAAAGATATCTGTCACATTGCTGATATGAATCTCCTCCTCATTGAGCCTTTTGGCATCTGTGGATTCTTACAGAAGCCTGAAACTGCCTTTTCTGCAAATTCTTTCAACTCTTGAGTTCTTTTTATTTGTCCAGCAGGCTTTGGGCTTGTTAAAGCTGTTGAAGGGGAGGAAAAATATGCCCAATGCATTTTATAATTCCAGAAATGTTCTCTGGCCAGAGGGAAGTGGCCAAACTCTTTGGTGGGAGAGTCAGCAAGAGCAGACAGAGCCAAAAAAATAAATTTACAGAAATAACATAATTTAGACATCATAATTATCTTGGTTTTAATTGTTTGGTGCACATTAAATTTCTTTCTGCAGCTGCACTGACAGACAAGAAGAAAACTTCAGTATTTGTGTGAAAAGAATGCAATAATGCTATTTAACAGAGGAAAGCAGCACAGGACAAGCTCAGAAACTTTTTGATATTTCTTTTATCTGTATCACAAAGTGCTGCACAAACAAAAAAATACAGCACTGCAATATGCAGAGAGGAAAAACTTGCCAAACACAAAAAAAAAACAAGAACCACCAGTATCTGTCATGTTGCAATGGTTTGTGCTGGTATAAATTAATAATTCTTCTGTATTTTAAATACAGGATTAAATTGTGGTTACTCCAGAAGTTCCCACCCAGATCCTGGTTAATGAAATTATCAATAAAATGAGCTGGAATAATCTCTCCCTTAGTTTAACAAAAAATTTATCTGCCAAGACTCAGCCTGGAGGAAAAAACAGACACCAGAAACAGGACTGATGTGGAAGGAAATAATAAGTGACTGCCAGCATGGTCTATTCTGCCTAAAATTCTCCTTTTAATGAACTTCAGCAGAATTTTAACCAATTTCTTTGTCTTGCAAAGCACACACATATTTAGGGTTTGTGGGTTTTTCCTTGTATTTGTATTTTTCCATCAATCCACAACGAGAAAAAAATAAAATAGCCTGAATTCCTCATAGAAATCTTAATAATGTTTCAATACATCAGTAATCCCACCTCACACAGCAACACTAAATCACTGCAGAAATAAGAAACTCTTTTAAATCTAATAATTAATTAATGACTCAGGCTGAAGCTTTCATTTATGATGCCATTTAATTGAATTCTTAAAGTAAAATACAATTCAGTAAACCTTTGAGGGAAAACCAGATATTTTCAATATCTTATAGATATGGCAGAATATATCATTAAAGTAAGATAGATCCACAGGAATGTCAGGAAAAAGCCTTGCTAATAAAAATCACCACTCAAAATATTTTGGGGTATGCAGTATTTTGCAGTGAAGTACAGTGTCATTAGTTCAATTAAACCTGTTTAAAAATAAAATTAAGCTGTGGTTTCATTTTCTAAATATTCTGAGAAAAATACAGTTCAGATACATCAGTATTTTATGACAAAGAGATGCAGCTTGGGCACAGTTTAATGTCACCAACTTTACAGATTTCTACTCTCATAAAATCCACTTGTGAACCTCCTCTAATAAAAGCCCCACATACAAGAAAAAGCCAACTTTGCAGTTTTTATTTTTAAACTGGTACACCAATAAAACCAGGGGAAAGGGTCCAAAGAAGGAGAGAAACAAAATTTAAAAATATGAGTGTTATATAAAAGAGAGAATTATGCAGGAAAATATTTTAAATGTTTTAATATAACAACCTAAGATGTTGTTTTTCCTTATCAAATCTGCCAAGTGACATGAAGCAAAACTTCAGCCTAAACTAATTTTTACTAATAACACAAATTATAATTAATATGTGCCTTTTGTCAATGACATTTTTTGATGTTCTGATTGTATCCCACTAACGAGTCCTGGGTGGAAGAGATTTGAGGTCACCACGTCCCAGGCTGGACTGAAAATGTGACACCACTTTTAACAATTTGATACGAGCCAAATGCAGCCTGAATTTCCCCATTAATTTTATATTTGTATAATATTTTCCCATATAATCTTCAGTGCCACTAACAGGTTTTACAGCATTCAGTTGAGGGGATAGAGAAGAAGTGAAAATTCCCATCTATTACAGCAGCTCAAGAGCCAGAGAGGTTAAAATGCAGCTTTGCTTAAATGTTAGTTCATCCTGGATATTTGTTATAGCATTAAAATCAAAATATAGAAAATTTACTTAATGTACACAGGAAAACACAATTTTTTGGGGACCATTTCAAAAATGATCAGTTCCACTGTGGCAGGGCTTTGTGTGTCTAATGAACAAAAACCTGTGAAAACCTAAATTTTTGTCATTAATTTCATTAATCCGCCATCTGAATGTTTGTTTTAAAGGTCTCATTGGATCTTACAAGAAAAATGGAAAGATATTCTGCAAATGGAACAAAAAGATCACAATGAGAGCTGCTGATCTCTCTGAAGGTTAAGGCTGCTCTTTTGTGATGTTCTGCTCCCTGACAAAATTTCAAGGTAAGAATCACCTTAGAAAGATCCATTTCAACCCCTGCATAAGCCAGGCCCACAGTAATATTTTCTTATTATATAGAAAAAAAAAACAAAACCCTAAACAAACAAACAATGGAAAACTGCACGGAAAAGCAACAAAACCTCTCAACTTTTGTAGGTTAGAGCAGAGAGCTTTGATTAGGAACAGGAAATAACTCAAACCCGAGTTGGAGAATTCCCATATTCAGCCTGCTCCAGGCAACTCAATCCCAATGCCCCAGCCTATTCCAAGGAATCAGATGAAGCAATGAATCCCAAAGCATCTTCCTTAACGGATTTACACTTCTAGACATACAAGATTCAACAAATATTAATTGAAATTCGAGTTAAATTGGTCAGAGGATGAGCTCCTAAAATGCTTTATTCAAGGAGCCCGAGTGTCTGAATTTCTTTCTTCCACCGACATTATTGGAAATAAATTTGTAGTGATGGATCAGCAAAGCACTGATAAGAAATCAAAGATTCAGTAAGGTTTTTTTTTTCCACTTTGGAGCAGTGTGGCAGAACAAAATGACATGTTCTGACATGCAGCCCTGCTGGAGCTATTGCAAGAGTTACAAGTTATGAGTTCCCAAACTTTTCTACAATTGCTTTTATAATCTCTTTCTTTTAATATTCCCTTTTTAGGCTCTAACTTTAAAATTCTCTCTAAACCAATTGAGAAGCAGAAAAATAAAAAGGCAAGAAATCCAGGGATTTTACAGTAAAAGCTATAACTGTGCAAGTTTTTTTTTGAGTAGTTCTTCTGCTAAAAAGCAGAAGGGAGAGAAAGCTGAAATTTGAAAGTGTTGAAGGGAAATAGGCCCTTTGTTGAATATATTTAAGAAAAAGCATTGATATGGAACTTCTCAGTGTGCTCTCTAAATTCTTTAATACCACATGGCATGATTCACAGCTTCTGTTTTCTTACCAGAGCTTTTCCAAAACTTTCCTTTCGAGACATTGCCCGAAGTTTTCTCAGGCATGTGAATGGGATTTCTCTTGGCCTGATAGTTCTGCTACACATTTTCCCCTTCCAATAGCTATTAAGCATTCTCAGGTGCCAAGCAGTTCATATAATTGAGAATTTGAGTATTTCATTCTGGGTTTATGCAGGGGTAGAATTAATCCTTTAGTCACTCACACTTCACATGCATTTGTTCAGAAAGTCGGGGGTGTTTATGTTTTCTTTCCAAAGAAAAAGTGTTTCTTGGAAATCTGAGAAGTTTGTTTCCTGGGTGTTTTATTCAAAATCTTTGCCATGTTCTTCCTCACTTCCTGCAAGTTCAGTTAACAGATTTTTGGCTCCTTTGCAAATATTTTTTTATATAATGGTGATGCACATAATCATCTGTTGGCCAGTAGCTGAAGGAATTTGACAATATCCATGCACGACAAGTTTCTCTCAGTCCCCCCCATCGAAATTTTGCTCTTTGTGCCATCTCCACAGCTCTGCCTCTCATTTTTCCTTTCATCCATCTGGCTCCTGGTCTCCATCTCAGCTCGATGGGGGAGTTCACCTCTGTGGAGACCCAAGGACACATAAAATATTTCACCCAGAGATGCTGCACTGGCACAGGGTGCCCAGAACAGCTGGGGCTGCCCCTGGATCCCTGGAAGTGCCCAAGGCCAGGCTGGACATTGGGGTTGGAGCAGCCTGGGACAGTGGAAGGTGTCCCTGGGCATGGCAGGGGTGGATTGGGATGAGTTTAAGGTCCCTCCTAACCCAAAAAAAAAAAATTCAATGACTCTCTGAAGGTACAAAGGCTCCTATGCATACACCTGCATTTCAGAGCTCGATTTTATCCACAGCCCCTCACTCCAGGTTATAAGAACAATTTTAAAGCTGCATCCTAGACTGGATCATACCCAAATAAAAATTCTATGGAGAACAGGCAAAAATTCCATAGAACAACCTGATCAGGCAGAATTTGGAGTTTACTGAGCAGAGTAACCTGAGGTAACTGAGCTTAAACCCCTCTCCCTATCTTAGGACCCTCATTCCCATCCATTTCCCAACTCCACAGCGGGAATACAATGCAAAAACTGAAACAGCTTTTCATTCTTTTTCCAGAACATACAGAGAGGAATAACAAATATCACCCAGCTCATCCATGTTTTTCTAAAAGGGCTCTGTGTGCACACACTGTGTAGAATACGGTCAATAAACTCATGATTCCTGACCATGCAGCTTGCACCCTTCCTGGGATCACAAGCCCCACGCCACTTGTTCTCTGCAGATGAAATTTCTTAAATTTCCAGATGTCCAGGGGATCATTTGGACCTACTGCTTTCCCCAGGTACTCAAATATCCAGAAATCCTGAACAAATGTATTTAAGTCATTGAATTTCACGCTTAAAAAAAAAAAAATTCTAAGTGAGTAGGAAAAAAAGAAAAATGCAGATTTGTCTGGGGAATGTTAAACATATGCTAACCCTATACCCTTTTATTTCTGTAAGAAGAGTAATGTTTTTGAGACAGTGATAGTCAACCCTGTAAGAACCATGAAAACCTCTTGTAAACACAGCACTTATCACAGGGAAATTGAGGTGGAAGGAAGAAAAACGAGGCAGAAAGCAACAAAATAAGAGTGAAAAATAAACAGTATGAAGTACAACTTCAATATGTTGTGCTCTTGAGTTGGAGAGAGATACTGGAGATGTCCCTTGAGTATGACCTTTAAATAAGCCTTTACATTTCATTTATGATTTTGCCTAAAAGACGAGCGTGAAATTTTCAGGTGATATAAATATTAGCAGGTATCATCCATACTCAGAAAAGTGGAAATATGTTCTATGTGTCACGTGTCCTTGATCAGATTAATATAAATGGAATTAAATATAGTTACACAAAGTACAAGTTCAAGGTGGCACATTAATCCTGGAAGAACAGTAGTGGGTAGAACATGACTGCTCGGGATAGAAAGGTAAAAGAAGAAGAGATTTTAGTCTTGGCATGGATATAAACAGGTAAAAGCTGATTGCCACTGAGTTTAGACTGGACACCAGAATAAAGAACAAGAGGAACATCATTCCTGCATAGCTGGAATGCTCCACAACACAGGCAAAGCAGTGGAAGGAAAACACTCAGCCATTTTTGATGCAGACACCGAGGAATTTCTGAACAGGATTTTAGGATGTGAGCTGGTTTCTTGCAGTAGGCAAAAATAAAGCCTAAGCTAAGCCTGCGTCATTAGCCTACCTCAAAAATCTGTTAAAATCCTAGGGAAGCACTGAGATTAATTATATTATAGCAACTGGAAGTTGTTATATTTTCCTTAAGAGCAAACAGAAGTTAGGAAAGTTAGGAAACCTCATCGAGGACATAGAGGGAGACTTTTCTGTGCCTGGAAATGCTGGGGAAGAATTTTGCGAACAACTTGAACACTGCTGACTGGACATCTTTGCATGATAAGGACCAGATGGAAAACCCAGAAGAGACTCCACAAATTCACTTGGAAATTAACACTTAGCATTAATTATGCCCAGAAAGCTGCCTCGCGTTGACGTTCGCATCACCAAATACTCCAGCGCGGAGATATCTACGTAAAAGTTTATAATCAAAGCCATGCAAGCAATTTAAATATTGCAGGGCTATAAACAGATTAAAGATATGATTTTACTGAAGTATTTGGGTTTGCAGTGAAACGTTTCGCCATTGTGCCATGCGTGGCTTTTCTGCTTAGCTGCAAACTCCAAACAGGCTGGAACAACACGGCTTTGTGATTAACCAAACAGCCAACAACCCCCAGTGACTGGCCACGGTCCTTACGTAAATAAGGAAAGCTTATTTTTGCTCACTAATAGCCGGCACACAACAATGAAATGCTTTTAATAAGTTTTTAAAGAGGATAAGATCAAGGAATCAGTTTGACGAGTGCCCTTTCCGATGGCCGCACACCGCGGCGGCGGCCGTGGCGTGACACGTTTGCATTGTTATTTGGCTGTAAACAAAATGAAAAGATCTGTCATTGAAATTTAAACAGAGAGACTGCTTACATAAACTCCGGCATTCTCAGCCCCAGTACAGTACAATCAACAGTCTGAAGAGACTGTACAGCTAAACAAAGTTTGGGGATGTTTTTGGATAGGGGAGAAAGATTAATAACCAGAAAATAACTCTTGGCTCCCGCTACAAACTCTTAGGAATATAATTTTAAATTTGTGTAAATCCAAAGATTGATGCTCAAGCTTATGAAATAACCATTTTTCTGCAGCGTTGAAATACACACCCACATGGAAACAAATCTTTTCGCTGGCCAATTTTAACAGAATATACTGCTTTTACCAAAAAAAGCAACTTAAATAAATCTGACCTATCCGTTCTCGTAGATAATTGTAACCGCGGTCGGCAAACAACAAATCTTCTATAAATGGTCATCTTTCCAAATTATTCTGGCTTCAGAACAGGCTTGATTAATTGCACAAACACTACGTGCCTCTGAATGCAATTTGTCTGTGTGGACCAACAGAGGATGCCTGAGACATTCCCAGCAGTCACGTGGGGGAGGAATTCTCTGTTTGTTGCAGGTAAACAACATTTCGCTTCATCACGAGACCCTGCAGATCACTCCAGTCCCAAGCAGAGCTGCTGCCTTGCCCTAAATGGAAATCTTAGGACAATTGGAATGAGAAGGAAGCTTGGGGAGGTCTCCTTCTAGGAGAAGCTTCCCTTCTCAAACAGCATCTCCTGCTGCTGGCGGGCAGTGGGAGGTGAGCGCTCCCAGGGCTCCAGCTGGATTTCAGCAGCTGACTTAAATCCCGTGCCTGGCGTTGAGGGAGGGCTGGCCCTGGGTCATCAGGCTTTTTTCAGCAGCAGCTGACACCGGGTTTGCTCAGGCTCAGATCTGAGGCTGGTTTCTAGATCAGCTGGATACAGACTCCTCCGTGCGCTGAAATCCATGGTGCCATCATTCAGTGAAAGAAACACACGATGCTCGTGAGCAGAAAGCCTCTTGTAGTCAACTTAGCTCTAGAAAGATGATTAATGAGAGCCTAATCTCTGCAGTGTCCATCTTCACTGAGATGTTGTGGGACACCACAAGTTCAGGTTGAATTTTACACGTGGCATATTGTTTATAAATGTTATTTGTTGTGTGTGATCAAAACAACCTCCTTGACTCCATCAAAATCACGTCAGACTTCAGTGACAGCTGCAGGTCAGAAATCAAGATTTCTGAGTCAAGGAGTGATTGGATCATCCCACTAAGGAGTTAGAGAGCAGCAGGAAGAGTGACTGGAGAGGTGGATTTAACTGCTCTCCTCCCTCACCTTCAGGAGGAGTAATGATCCTACTGGAAAAATTGGGAGAAAAGAATCTGGGAGACAGAGCCGACGAGTCAGGAGCTGTGCAGAGATAAACTGGATACACGGCTTCCTGCAGAGCACCCAACACCTCCTCTCCATAAATCCCCTCATCAGGAACAGGGATGGGATGTGATGTACAACACAGAGCACGGGCTTCTGTCTGGGAAAAATCAAAATGTTTGTGCTCAGGGGTGTAAGGGAGAATATTTGAATTGCACATTTCTGCTGCCCCACGGGCTCCTAAGCTCTCACAGGGACACCCATGGCTGCCACCCTCCCCAATTCCACCTGGTTTACTCATGCAAAGAGAAAATGGGATCCACATTCCCTTCTGTTTTGGCAAAGGGTTTAGCTGTGCTTGTTGTATTAAAAAAAAAAAAAAAAAATAAAAAAATCCATTGCAAATTCAGAACCAAGTCCAATTTCCCATCAGTTCTAAATGCCCCAAACCAATGTTTGCAATACTGTGTAGCTCATTGCACACCTCTCATTTTTCCTCTTTTCTCTACAGTGCATAAAGTTAAAGTTGACAAAAACTTGCTGGTTTGCAGAATTTAAAACATTACACACACACACACACTTCCCAGATTGACAACATGAGCTGGGATGGTGCCAGAAGAGCAGCGATGATTTATTAGGTCTGTAGCACTTAATCCAAGAAATAAAAAGGACTTATGTGACGGATGAGCATAAATGAACTATTGGGTCAGACATCCATTTCTTATAAAGCAAAATAAAAAAGGTCTGAAGCAAGATAC
Source organism: Thryothorus ludovicianus (assembly GCA_013397245.1). Taxonomy (NCBI): domain Eukaryota; kingdom Metazoa; phylum Chordata; class Aves; order Passeriformes; family Certhiidae; genus Thryothorus; species Thryothorus ludovicianus. The sequence continues at coordinate 170,804 of VZTB01007638.1, forward strand.
AGTGTAGGGTTTAGTATACATTATGTATGTATGTAATGTATCAGAGCTTTGCTGGTATACTTTGAAATTTCTGGGTTTTAACCAGCTCCAAATGATTATTTTTTTAAAAACCAGACTAGCTGAAATAAATATTTACTAAATCCCATCACGTCATACTGCCCTTCCCTGGTAATATCATCATGGCTCAGAAAACATTTACAAAGAATTAAGACAGAGGCCGGAACCCTGACCCGAAGTCAATGACCAAATTCACATTGTCAGCAGAGATGTGGAGTTCCAAGCTAAAGCCTCTCCCCTTGTGCAGTGCAAGCAGTGAGGGGAGAGAGACCATTTACATCATCCTGGGCAAGATCAGAATCCACACAGGGGCCAAAGAGCCTTTGGAGCTGAGTGTGGTCTGAGTCAACACCAGGAACGAACCAGTGCTTGAGTGCCAATGTCATGTCCCACCAGAGCTTCCTTCTCAAAAACATGGCAGCAGACACACCATGTGATTATTCTTTAATCCTGGGAGATATTAATAGGAAAATGATTTCATTCTATGAGTCTCTCTGGCAAAGTCTTAAGCTGCTGTGCTTTGAGCTTTACTCACCTGAAAAAAAAAAAAAAAACAAACTTTTTCTCTCTCATCTGTAGTATTGATAAATCATTTCCAGCACATAAATTTCCCTCCTAGCATAAAAGCTTGATCAGAAAGCAATAAAAAGTACAATAAATAGCCAGCTCCACTCTAACCTGTGTGGTTTGACACAGCTGAACAAGCTGTGAAAAGGAATATTGTTCCTTTAATAGAACGTCTGAAATGGTGCTCAAAACAGATTGGGCTGACAATTTTTGCAACCTTGGTGTCTCCTCCAAGATTTACAATGGCACAGCTCCCCTTTTTAGCAAATTAAACCTCGTGTCAAGGCTTAAAATTAAATCCAAACTTCTTTTCTTCTCTGTACAGAAGGAACAAATTGGCACCACATGCCAGCAGTCAAGGAGTGCTGATGGGAAACAGAGTGAAGGGAGCGCCCTCCAACCTGGAAGGCGTCACTAGTCAAAATCAACTGGGATAAACAGTCAATTCCACTTAAAGTTTGACATCTAAAGGCTTGTAAGATAGAAATGTTCAAATATAAGAATTCTTCTGTACCACACGGACCTGTCTCAGTGCCAGCATTTAAACTTTCTGTGCTGTGCAAGCACTTTGTGGGAATCTGCCCTTGGTAGAGTTTGATGTTGTAAGATCCCGCCCTGCCAAAGCCTTTTTAGTTTGTTCCAGAGGGGAAAAAAAAAAGGAAATACAACAGAGATTCAGATCACTTAATATCACATCTCCTGCTGTTAGCAACAGCATTTTTGTCATTATGCAGGATCCTGGTTTATAACACTTAAAATTTTATTTGAACATACACATCAGATAAAACAAAAGGGCTTTTCTGAGGACAAGCACATGATGTGTTTTCATGGAGAAAAAGGTAAGAATGGCTTTTACAAAACTACCCAAAGGTCACACTATTGTCCAGTTAAGCACAACATGTCATTATGTGAGAATTCCTGAAACAGATCCACCCCCAAACCCCACTGCTCACACACAGAAATAATCCTGCAAACCCAGACCAGGACTCTCAAATTTTTAGTTGTGCTCTGCTTTCCTAGTACAGAAATTGTTGGGAGGAAAAAAAAAAAAAAAACAAAAAAAATCAGTATTTTTTAAAATATAACAAAGAGGTTAAATATACTTAGTTTAAAAAGTCCCTTTATCTTTTAATAACTGTGTAGATGAGGAAGGGTTTGAAAGCTGACATGATTCCCTGCTTCAAGCTTTCCCTTCATTGGTTTTTCCCTAATGTTTCTAATAAAAAGTCCTTAAACAGAAAAGATCAGCAGCAAAACATCACACCTGGTTACAGATGAAAAGTGAAAATCTGAGTAATTTTGTCCTGATGTAGCACACCAAAAGAAAGCATTCACTCCAGTTTAACCTTGGTTTTAAAATGCACAAGATTTTACAGGATGAGGAACTAATTTCACAAATTACACTCTACAGAGGTGTTTGCAGAAAATACAGCAAAATGATCAGCTCAGAACAATCCTCACCAACATTCCCAAAATCTGAGAGGAGCAAGAAGTGCAGACCATCAGCCCCAACACCAAACCTGGCTGTGTCACAAAGTCAATGTGAAGCCAGTTGTGAAGTTGTATCATCCCGAATTACCAGATTTAGAGAAAAGGTTTCATTTAAATGATTTTTTTTTAATATTTTTTAATATCAGTGGGTTATTCTATTGCGTTAAAAAACCAAAATACTCTACGGCAATTTAGTTAAAATTTGAAGTTGTCCAGACTAGAGAAACACAAAATCCTTCCCCACATTGACTGGAAGAAGGGATCTGCCAACTGGAAGGAAGAAGGAAATGTCCCTGGAAATGTCCCTGGCACTGACCCACGCTCTCAGGTGAACACCAAGGTCTCTGCCAACACAACAATTCTCTGCTCATCATTCAACCTCTGAAAGTGGCCAAATTCCTTAAAAACCACCACATAAACTTAATTTTCACTGGTAAATAAACATTTCATTGGGGTAATTGCAGATGGCCAATGCAGAATTTTAAACAAGGATAAATTAAAACACGGAGCTGTGCTGGAGTTTTGCACAACTTAGCAGGAACGTTTCTTTCATTCAGCATTTCTCAGCTAAAGTTTCATTTCTGCTTTGCAGTTCACCTCTATGTTTAAATAATAATTATGGTTGTGACATACAGTGACAAAAGCCAGAAAATTCAAAATTAGCAGAGACATACTCTGTCCATTGTTTGAATGTGCTCAGCTGGTTTTGCTTTACTAATACCACCAAGACAGAAATTTTCATTTCCCAAAAACACAAACTTCTGGCAAGGGGTTACAGAGTGAAATAAATCTTATTCTTGGAAGAAACTTTTGTTTGACACCTGGATAATTTCTGCTGGTTTCTCTCCTTTTTTCCCCCCTTCTTCAAATGGAGTCTTAGAACTCGAAGCCAAAATACAGAGTCTTAGAGCTATCACAACAAAAGCTCAGCATCCAATTTCTCCTTCCAAACACAATCTCCTCCCAAAATGTAACAACAAATCCATCTCCTTGTGAGCCTGCAAGGAGCAGGGAAGCCCTGCCTCAGCAGGGACATCTCAGACATTCCAATATGCAATGGCTTGCTGAGTGGTGGGGAAGCAAAAGGTATCAAAGCACAAACTTCCAGGGCTGGAAGTTTTAAGACAGATGCTCTTCATTTTCTCTCCTAATAGACTGGCAAATGCTAAATGCATCTGATATCAGCAGTAATATCCCACACTGCAATGGCAAATAATGAGTTTATTCTACTGTGTACCATTTTTGCCCACCTGTTTCCTCTCACAGATTACTCCTTTTCTTTTCCCTCCTCTTCTGTATGTGAGTGAGAAATCCCATTTTTATATGTTTATACACACACATTATACATCTCCTGCTTTCTTTTACGTTGAGCAAATACAAGAGTGTCTTATTATTCTCAATGCTGGGTGCTGTTAAGCAAACATTTTCTTCTCCTTCTGATATAAAAGAGCTCCAGATCTTTTTATTTGCAATCCGAGAACAGCCTCGAGGATTTTTTTTTTTCCCAATTTCTTCATTAAGTCACCATCCTATATTTACTGGAATTGACTGGAAATTTGCCACACAGCTCTGCCCGTGCAGGTTTACTCTTTTTGGTTTAGGGGAGTAATTCCAGTGTAAAGCCATTGTATCTGTTGGGTTCCATCCCACAGGAATTGGGCCCACAGCTTCACTAATTAGTGTCTGCTCTGATAGGACACTGAATCCGCCCAAGCTTTGAAGTGGATCTGCTGAAGCCATCACCTACAGTGAGATCCCCAAAGACCAAAAGTCTTTTAAACACAAGAAAGCCAGGCTTTATTTGAATAAAATTAGAAATTTCACTTTCAAATGGAGCAAGCTCAAAGTGACTGGGGCAGGCAGGGCTGAAGCAGAAAGGTTTCTGCTCCACTGTCTCTGCCTGTCCTTGCTTGTGGGCTTTATTTTATCAGATTTGAGGCATTTGCAGAAAATTTTGCCCAATTCTCTCTCATCCCTACAATGATCCTGGCAGCTTTGGGACATGGCTGGTGTTTGCTCCTCCTGCTGCTCTCAGGAGCCTCCTGGCATGAGTGGAGACGTTTGTACCCATGTCCCACCCCCTGCCAGTCCTGCTCAGCCCCTCTGCAGCCAGGGAGCCCCCAGGACAAGGATCTGTCCCTGTGGAATCCAGGGACACGGCCACCTCCACCACTGGGAATTCCATGGGCTCATCAGTCCAACAAACTCAGCCCCATCTCTAAAATCCCCTCTCCACCCTCTTGGCATTCCCTGCCTCCATAGATTTTCACATGGAAAATGAGCATTACTATTTTCCTTCGTGTTCATTTCCCTCCTGGATTTCTCCTCCTCGTCCCACTGGAAGGTGAGAGGGAGCTCTGCAGATCTCCAGCCCTGTGTGCTGGGACCAGATCCATGCTCGTCTCTCTTATCCCCGGAAATCACTTTATCCCTGCACTCTGCTGAAACCATTCCTCCCCAAAAATCTCAAATTAGTTCTTCCTGCTCCCTTTCCCTTCCTCACTTCTCCTCCTGCCTGTTTGTAAGAGCTGTAGCCAGCCCTCTCTCATAATTTATTATTAACTCCCCAAATTTCACATCTAATCCACAATTAAATCCAAGCTCCATCCCCTATTTTTTTTTCACCTATATTTTCCTCGTCCCTTACTGCCCCACACTCCTCAGATTTTCTTGCAAATGGGCTGTTAATTGCCAGACCACCAGTGGGAAATGAGAAATCTGGCTACTCTTTGATTGCAGGGTTGTTGGGATTTGTCTGTTTGTGTTAATGCTTCTCCCAGCCTACAGGGATGTCTTTTTACCTTTGTTCCATTATTAGTTTAACAACTGCATTATTTATTTTTTTTGCTGCTTTTCAATCTGTCATTGTTAAAAATCCATTAAACTATAGGAGCTGAATAATTTTTGTTTCCCCTTCTTTTTCCCCAAGAATTAACAAACAGTTTAATTAAGACAGATAAACAGAGAGATGTTGGTTTCCCCGAGAGGATTACATGCACATCTGATATTTCCAGAAGAAGAAGGGTGTGGGGGGTGAAATATTTATGAGATTTTAATTATATGCAAAGTCATATTTATAATTTTTTTCCTTTTCAACAGGATGGATTTTTGTTTCTACCTGGAGCTCAGGCCCAGCCTCCAGCCAGGGAGGGCAGAGGAGTTTCCCACAGTGGAACCAGGATAAAGTTTTCCCAGACACAGCTTCAGGTTTGTGTGGGTTGGATTTAGGAAGAGGGAATGCAGTGATAGGACAAGAGGGAAGGGTTTTAAGCTGGAAAATAGGAAATTTAGATGGGATATTGGGAAGAAATTATCCCCTGAGATTTAGATGGGATATTGGGAAGAAATTCTTCCCTGAGATTTAAATGGGATATTGGGAAGAAATTCTCCCCTGAGATTTAGATGGGATATTGGGAAGAAATTCTCCCCTGAGAGGCTGGGGATGCCCTGGCACAGGTGAAGCCTTGACTTTTACCTTAGTCCCTACAGTGTTAAAATTTGAGGAAAACATTCATTTATTTTAGCTGATAATGTGTAAACCTCTACAGCCAAAGGTGTAAAACTATGTGCTAAATAACTTCCAGTATATTTTAATTTCCTTTTTTTTTTTATTAAAAAAATAAACCCAGGAATAATCAAATGCATACTTGGAAATAAGAACAAAATTTCCTCGAGTTCATTTTTAAGATCTTGTATAATAATTCTGCCCATTCTCCAATATTAATGTTACATTGAGGTAAGGCAGAAAAAGCTGAAATTGATGCTGAAAACAACTCCTTAGTTAAAATCCCTCAACATTTTCAACTGCTGATGAAATAACAAAATTAACCTCAAAACTCTTCATCTATTCTAAGAAATTTATTAAATTAAACTGGATTACAGGAGATATGCATTTTTCTTTGCTGTAAATTGCAAAAACATGATCCAGAATGCAGCTGAGAAATTAAGGAATTAAGATGTTCAGAGGAAAAATGCAAGTGTGAAATGACAAGTAGAATTTTCACATAAAAATTTAAAGAGGCGAAAAACACGTTTTTGTGTTTCCTTTTGATATAATTATTGTATAAAAAGCTACAGGGTCATAATTAAAGCCCTTTATTGTAAAAAATTATCCTTAATTTTTCACTCTGATGGAAAAATATTCCATTATTTTAATAAGAGCATGACATTATTTCTCTGTGAATTTTCTAGGGAATGTAGGATGTATTTGAAGGAAAGCCTGTGCACTCAGCTACAAAAAAAACCCAAAAACAAACAAACAAAAAAAAACAAACAAAAAAGTTTCTCAAAATCCACCTCCTTCAGAAAAGTCAAATAACAAAAAAAAAAAAAACCAAAAAAGAAAAAACATGAAATAAAATAATTCTGGCTGAAAACATTAAGACTAGAACTTTCAGACTAGCTCCTATTTCTGTACCTAAAATAACAAATTATTGACTGGTAAAGATGGGAGTTATGTTTCCTTTTAATTAAAAAAAATCAGCAATTAATTCACGGTGCGAAGCAGAGACCCAAAAATAAAGAAGCAAAAACTGAAGCCCGTTTAAGAAATCCCATTCTTTGAGATTCCAAGGCACAGCAACAGGGATAGTTTTTGTTATCAGCTAATTGAGCAACCAGGCAAGAGAAAGTTGAACTTCAACGCGAGTTCTAAAAAAACTCAACTCAAATATTGTCAGGCTGCTCGTCCACTGAAAAAACCAAAATTAGCTGGAATCAAATTTTGATGCATTTCTGTGCAGAGTGAGAACTTCTGCATTTTTGGCAGGCAGCCCGCTGGTGTATGCAATGCATAAAAACTGTAAGAATGGTTTCTATACTGACTACGGGGTGCTTACTTTCCTTCAACGATAATTGTCTTAATGCCTGTTTTAATCAGTATTAACTACTAGCAATAACACGCTTTTAATTATGTTTTAAACGAGTCCTTTATTGGGCTGTTTTGGGAAGCAAATTAGTCAAAAGGAGCTGTTAATCAAAAACGTGTTACTGGCACAAAATAAATGTTCATTTAAGGAGCCATTTGAAATAAACCTGGCTCATTGACTCTGACAACCTACAAGGACACTGGGGCCTCCCGAGGATAACTCCTTCAGCTCTCTCCCAGCTACGCCTTGCTGCTCAGAAGTTATAAGTAGAAGCATTAGGCAGTTTAGGTCATTCATCAGCTAACTTTTACTACTGTACTCAAGAAAATGAGCCTCCTAGGAACTTCGCAGCAGATCTATTCCTTCATTAGCCGAGCAATATTGAGAGAGATGTTCCTGTCACTGCGGAGGGAGAAATCTATTGCAGGGAATTTTGCTGGTGTCCCCTTTTGTCTAGGAGCTGTCTTGGAGGATTCCAAGGTATTTAGGCTGAAAAAGTGGCGTAATTATCTGTGAACATCGTTTGTGTGGGTTCATTCCCTTCTCATGAGTGATGGCCATGCCCAAGAATTCAGCCACATGAGATGACATCTTCCACCTAACACAGAGGTGTCACTCGATGCCAGGCCATAATACCACCCTCACAAAACAACTTCAAACTGAAATTTCATTGAATCTGTTCCACTGCCACATCTGAAAACTTCATTTTGCTGCAGCCATTTAATTTGAAGCATTTCAGCTTTGAACAAACTGAGGAGAATTTGAGTTACAGCAATGGTGGGAGTCTGGGTTTAAAGTCCACCGATTGTGAGTCTTTGGCTGAAGCTTTGACTTGTAAACTTTAAGGCAATCTTGCTTCATGACAAAGAAAATATAATAATTTAAAACCTGATCTGATTTTTACTCACTTGGCATGTCTTAGTTAACTCCTTCAAAGTCAACTTTCCCCTCCAACACTTGTAGCTTAAGCTAAAAGCTCACTGAGATGCCGTTCCCCCACCTTGCCTGTGACACAGACTGCTGAAACAACCTAAAATGAGTTATTGTAAGCTAAAATATGGTTTTCCTCAACCAGGAGCTGCTTCAGGACTGTACTGGAGTGAGCTCTGGCTGGGAACACAGGTGGTTAATAATTAAACATCAGCTCACAGCGTGTCCTTAGGAGAGGGGACCTGGGGGTAGGGATGAACTTGCGAGAGAAGCGATTGCTGGATTCACACTATCACCAAACAACCCCAAAACCTGGGCAGAGCTGCCAAAAATCACACACAACGAAAGCTCAGGGAATGCTGCATGTCCAGGTTTGGCTGCCCAAAGCCTGCTGTCTCCCCCAAAATCCACTGGCAATGCTCAGATCCAGCGTTACCACAGGAATAACGACAATATCCACTTCCAAAATCCCAGCCCCAAAGGTGGCTGGGGCCAGCAGCAAGGCAGGTCCCAGGGCTGCTGTGACACACATTTTAAATGGCATTTAAACAAGGATTTACAGCACAAACCACCTCCCTTCCTGCCAGCCCAGCCATTCCCACACCTTCAACCTGAATAATTCCCTGCTGATCCAATCCAGAAATTCCAGGGATGACTCCACCTCATCACCTTGGGAAGGAGCAGGAAGGGGCAGAGAGAGGAAGAGGTGCAAAACCTGGTGGGCAACAAATAACTGGGATGGAGCTGCCTTCTCCTCCTGTTTATTTTCTTATTTTGACAGAGAAAACCCCGCCTGACAAGTACAACTGTGCAGAAATCAGGAGCAACACAAGAATCCCAAGCTGCAGACAGACCTGAGGGCCTTCCAAAGCAGTAGGGGAAAAAAAAACAAAAAACCTGGCAAATCTTGACCCATAATTGCAGTTTGTGACTCAGTGTCCTGGGATGGGGAGATTATGAAAGGTGAGTTTTTATATCTGACTGATTGGGATTCCTTCTTCATTAGCAGCATTCCACTCCTATGGTCTGATATGCACATCTTGATTTCATTGGCTTATCTTTAATGCTTTCAACATGTATCTAAGGGAAAAAAACGTCCTTTAAATACTTAAATTAAGGGCTTTAATGCACTTGAAAAGGATGAAATAAAAATTTTACTAAGGACAGCACAGTAAAACACCTTGAGACAATTACTCTTAATGAAATACAAAGATTATCAATAGCTACTGACATCTTCCATTACAAAAGCCATTATAAATCCTCTGTCTCATGGAGAAACTTTCCCCACTTTTTTGAAGATTTTCACCAGACCATAATTGCAAACCTGATTTTTATTTTATTGCCTTCAAAGCTGATTGCTCTTTTTGATGGACTTCATCATGCTCCAAAAATAGCATAAATGCTTTCCAAGATGTGGCTTTAAGAAAGTTATTGGGACTGGCAACTTCTTTTTCGAATTATCATTCATGGATCTTTTTTCAACACCCTCTTTCTCAGCCCATTAAGTGTATTTCTGCAGCCTTCATCCACAAGCCACAGTAAAAGGTTCTGTCTGACCCAGCTCCAGAAGGGTGACACTCTCCTGCTTCCAGTTAGCAGCAAAACCACAGACGTGGTTTTGATTTCTTCTTTAAGTTTCTGGAAATGCAGAAATGTGGTCTCTTCAATATGCTGTAATTGCTGCTCTTTTATTTTTTTTTATTTTTTTTTAATTTTTCGTCTTCTTCCTCACAATTATTCCAGTCAATTCTCCCTGTATTTTGGTGTGTTTGAGCTTTCATGTTTCTTGATGCAAAGTGTCCTTTGGGGATCCGATTCCTGCGTTTTTATTTTTTGTATGAAAAATGAGCAGGGAGTAAGAAGATAACTCTCTTGGACCTGGTGAGAACCTGCAGAGGTTAATTCTCTAAACACAAATCACCTGCCTGTAACTACGAGATGACACCTTAAAGTTACAAAACTGAGGCAAGTCAAAAATTCATTTTCTTGGCCTCCACAACAGAAAAACAAAATTCTAACTGACAGAAAGCTGAGACCCAGAGACAGAAGCTGATGAATTTAACAACCAAAAATAGCAAACTGGAAGCCAAAAGAAGATTTGTGTGTTTTACTGGTCAGCCCAACACTTGAGAACCCCCAACATGAACAAAAAAAATCAGGGATTTGAGCTACCAAGAGCCATTCTTGTCCTTCCATCACCTTCCTTCAGCACTGAGTTCACCAAGCAAACTCTGAATTGCAGAAGATAATTCTCAAATCCAAGCAACCAGGACAGGTGGTACAGAAAAAGGATGCAAAAAAAACACCCGTTACAATATATAAGATCTTAATCTCTTATTTATGATTCTTCCATAAAGTTTATTATAAGTCATTATATACATCGCCAAGTATCTCATCACAAAATGACATTTGCAATGTAACCATGGCAAAATAATTCTGCACAGAACAATTTGCAAAATATCACATCAAAGGTAATGTGGGAGTACAACATAATTGTAGCAATTTCACCATATTAATACTATACTGCTCATACTTCGGGCCCCCAAGCAAAATAACTTTACAGGCAGAATAGGTAGGCAAAAATACTTATCTCTGTTTATATCCTTTTATCTCAGATCTGCACAGAGCAGAGTGTGAAATATGTAAAGTATATTTGACATGACTAATAGGTCACACCACTCCTTCCAGTGAAATCCAGGGATTTTTGCCACAGAATTACATGAGTGGTCCAAATCCCGCCGTACATCTAAAAATCAACCTGTCAGTAAAAAAAAAAATAAAATCTAAATACAAATTCCTCTAAAAAAAATTATCACTGAAATATCTCCTATTCCTATTCCATCCTAACAAATCCTTCAGAGCCATAAGAGAGACTGAAAGCAGCCATGAAAATAATTTATTTAATGACGGGATGAAAAAAGAGAGTGAGGGGAAGATAAAAATAACTCTGGACCAAATTTGCACGGAGCGTAACATGAAAGTTTTCGCGGGGCCTGGCGGAGCTTGCGGAGCTGGGCTGTTGCAGGGACATTCATCTCACCAAATATGAGGCCCTATGGGAACTCTGAGGAGATTAAAAAGAAATAATGAAGGCATAATTGTGGGTTAGCTGGGAATAGCTCTTTCTCCTCCCCAGCATATGGAGAAGTGTGTCAGTCAGATGGCGCGCACTGGAAGGTAAAATACCTGAGGGGTTTGAGCGGCTGATGCTTCTTTATCTCTTTGTTTTGCTTTCAAATTTCTTTTTTCATCTGTTATTTTAAGAGATACCAGGGCTTGAGGTATTCTCTGTGGGTTTGTCTGGCTTCTTTTTTTTTTTTTTTTTCCCTTGTGTCTTCCTCAGGGTGGGAAATTGGAGAGCCACGTTCATTTATGCATTGGAAATCGTTTCCTATCCTTGCAGGTGGAGCATACCTGCTCAAACTGAGCAGAATTATAAAGCTGAATAGCTACAGCAAATTTTTAAAGGAATTCTTAAAAGGACTTCTTAGAAAAACAAAAACACTGTAGACCAGCGCTCCTGATAGTATTCTTTGCTTTAACATCTATTAATTCTACAGGATTTGCTGGACATAAACTGCTCCTACTTTATTTAAACTCTTTCAAATCTATTCTCTTTCACCTGACAAAACAGCTCCATCAGATGTGGATGGAGAGATTAAACTGATTTTATTGCCATCAAAACCAAACCTCGATATTCAGGCAGGCAGCACTGGCAGCAGCTCATCTTCAAACGAGCTCGGATTGCAACACTGAGCATGTGCACCCTGTTATAGAGACGTGTGCCAGGTGAAAATTACAGAAACCAGACTGATAATATTAAAGTGCAGAATAAATTTCAGCCTGCACGCGTTACGTGGAGCTCAGCTCGGATACAACAACCTGCTGCAAACCAAACTCCAGCCCCTCCCCATCACCTTTTCCACCCCCAGCACTGAAACACTGAAACACTGAAACACTGAAACACTGAAACACTGAAACACTGAAACACTGAGCTGTCTGCCAGACCCTCAGCTAATGCAAAAGACAGGTTAAATCCCAATGCAAAAGCAGAAACATAAAGCAGAGTGACACATCTCGAGGCAAATTGCTTTGGAGCTACTTTGTGTCCCCTTCTGCTCCTCTCCTTTCTCCGCAGGGATGGAAGCCGGCTGCTCCCGCTCTTAGGAGACAGGAGAGCCACGACACCCTCCTCACGTCAGCCAGCATCTCATCCTCTGCTGCAATCCAGGGACAAGAACCTGCATTTTGGAACCAGTTTTCAGCCCTCTCACGGCACAAAGGATCAGGAATCCCTCACTCAGTTCCCCTGCGTGGTGCTTTGAGAATGCTTTGAGAACGTGGCTGTTATTGAGGGATGCAGATTCCAAGAGTGGAGCCGGCTCCCCAGATTTTCTAGATTTAAAAATACCAAGCAAATAACCCACCCTTCAAGCCAGGATATGTAAAGGGTAAGTGGTCTCTTGGTATTTCAGAGAGAGATGGTAGGATCTGCCTCAAATCAGGCCAAATGCAATGTAAAAAACGGGTCACCATCTCCAGGCTGACTTCTCCAAACCCCAGGCACAAAGAGGAATAATTCACCAGCTCATCACCACCTCGTTGCTACTTAGAAAATGGTTGAGAGAAAGAAAGATCACTTGCAAAAAGCAAAATAATGTAGAGAAAAGCTTTAGGTTGAGAATATTTACGTGACTTTTGAAGTAAGTCCCAAGCATGAGTACACAAGAAATTTTGCAGAGCTTGCAGGAAGAAGCTCAGGGAGTTGTAGGGATTGAGGTGGTGGATGGGGCTTGGATTTAGAGGGATTTTGGGATAAATCCATTGGCAGACACACAGCTGGCTCCTTTTGTGGACACAGCCGTGGGGTGAAGCCACAGGGCACGAGGAATTCACCCAGTTTGGAAGGAATGGGGTGTGATCCTGCCCAGGGCTTGGAGGCTGATATTTGACCCCCCTTTCATGTTGAACAGGCATTTAGCCCAATTCATAACCCAGGCCATCTTTAGCAGAGCTTCCAAAAATATATTTGAGCCCACTTATGAAAATTAAGCAGGGCAACAAAATTATTAATAATTGCTAGGAAAAAAAAAAGGCAGGAAGTAGTGGAGATTAAAAGAAGATGATGTATTAGACTGGAAAGAGAGAGTCTCCAGAAATTATCCTCATTTTTTTTTAAGTTGAAATGGGTGAAAGTATTTTACAAAAGTTGTTTTTAATGAGACATTTTCTCTACATCATATCAGGACAGAACTGTGAACTTTTTTTAATGGAATTACTTGACAAACTGATCAGTGCCATATCACTGCCTCCAGACACAGTTCTTTTAATGATGTCCAAACTACTTAACTATTAAAATGAAATTGTGAGCCAGCACAGTAGGAAGTAGATTGAGCAAGCTGAAGATCAAAGGAGATACCATCACAGTGGCCTTTGTGTGCTCACTGTAGGTTTGCTCGAACTGAAGGGTAAAGTAGTGGTGAATTGAATTAGATTGGGTTGGTTCTGAACCAGAGCACTGAAGGCAACATAAAAGAAGGGTCAGATAAAATAGCACGAGCCTACCTTACCCTGGGCAAGATTAAAACTCTTCTGGAATGCCATCAGCCATCTCATCGCCTCATCTAACAGTGCTGGGAACACAAACCTCTGCAATGCATTTATTTATTGGGTTCTGTTCTTTCTGTACACACACTTTACTCACAGGTAAATGAGATCACAGAGTCACAAATTAATTTGGGTGGGAAAGGACCTTAAAGCTCATCCAGTCACACCCTTTGCTATGGGCGGGGATGTTTTCCACTATCCCAGGTTGCTCCAAGTCCTGTCCAACCCAGCCTTGGACACTTCCAGGGGTGGGGTTTAATGAACACCATGAGATTTTTCTTACAGAAAAATTAATTTAAGAAAAAGATGCTACAAGACTCCCTCATTTTCAAAAGAAATACAGAAAGAAATTCATGAAGTAGATGCAGAACTACAAAGATTTCCCAGGACATGGATACTAAAAAGGAGTTGGAAAGGATAATGTTCCTCCCTCTGCTCCCATTCCCTCTTGACCCTAACAGCACAGATTTTTGGTGCAGAATAAAGGTAAATCAATGAATTAAGAAATTATCTCTTGGAAACATCAGAGATGCTGTGATCACTGCCCTTTTTGAAGAGCTCGACTCACCTGGCACTGGCAGTGAGATTTAACCACATGAACTGCACAGCATCTCTACACAGCCCTAATTTTGGGGAAGGCAAGCACGAAATGGAATCCAATGGGAAACAACACAAAAAACCCACAACTGTTCACTAAAATACCTTGGTTTAAGGATTTTGTACTTGCACCTCCTGAAACAACACCAAACTCATTTCTCATTCCAAGTTTTCAATATTTTACTTACTTTGAGCTTGCACTCTTTAGGACTATTCTCAGCTTTAGACTCTTGTTTTTAACAATCCCAGACTGAAAGAGTGAGCAACCTGCAGAGACCATCAACATTTCAAGACAAAAATTATTTATTATTTACCTTTGCACTCTCTGCCACAGCCACTCCTTCTCCAGGAGCAGTACGGACATGCAAGCACACAGAGCTCGTGCTGCAACTTTAAAATTTATTTAAATGAAACGTAAATAAATTTTAAATATTAGCAAGAAGCTACAGGTGCTCGGGGAGAAGTTATTCGTATTTTATGGGATTCATTTTCTGCACAGTATGTGGAGAGAATTAGCTACAAAACTTTGTTATTACCCAGAGAAGTTGCCTGTTTAATTCTCCTTTGTTGTTTAGGAGATTTACCTCTCCGTGTTGTTTTAATATTTAAAATATCAGAGTTTGAGTTTGGGCAGGGGAACAGGGAAGGGAGGAGAGTTTTGGGCTGCTTTGGGTATTTTAGATATATCCAGGGGTTTTGAGGGTTCATCCATCCCTGCCAGGGTCCCACCTTGCAGAGGATGAGCCTGGACAGGCCCTTTCAGCCTAAACACTTCCCTACTCTGCATTTTTGGGCTAAATTCCGTGGAAAATCCTCCTTCTGAATTAAATTAGATTGAAAAAAAATTCCTCCATCAAAACTCAAACCACTGCCACAAAGAACTTGCCACGAGAGCAGAGAAATTTATGTAAGACATGATAGGTAAAGAGAAATTACAGATACAGAAACTCCTAATTCTTCTTAAAAGAAGAAAACAGCAAATTAGTGCCTGAAAGAGAGCAGTCAAAGAACAAAACTTGTCCATGAACGCTCTCCTTGTCTGACTTTCTCTTTTTCTTTTTTTTGTCTGGGGTATTTAATTTTGGCATTTTGCTTCTCATTTTGGAGCCCAGATGAATCACTGGGTTAGATGTCCAATAACAACTGTGATCTGAGATAATACAACTTGTGCATCAAGGAATCCTTGGATCTTCAGTGGAGGAACAGAGCCCCGAGGCACACACAATTTCACCAAAGTTTCTGTGCTCTCATCCACTTCATAATTGCACATGGAGAATTTTAATTTGCATTTTTGCAGAAGTTACCAAAAAAAAATATAAAATAAAACATCACACCACACTTTCGTCTCCCCCACAAATGTCACAAGCTTTATGTCACATCGTGATTTAAAATTGTTTCATTAACAAGGATTAATTAAACACCAGGTTGATTGGACAAGTGGGCCACGTCCTAAGGTTCAGAATTAAAAGAAGAAATCAAGGAGTAGATTTGGGTGTCGTCCTCTAAAGCAGAGAAAAAGCTGCAAATTTGTACTCAGAGAACTGAAACTTGACCAGCATTGATTGCACCTGCTAAAATTCCAGCAATTCCAGTTGCAGGGATATTTCCATGCTCCTCTGAAGTTATTATCTTCTTTTCCCTAACTTTATAATGTCATATAAACTCTTTATAGCTTCTTTAGGGTTTAAATCTTACTTTTCCGCATAATCCGTGATCCAGAATTCTTTGGTTTTGTGGCAATATAAGAAAAAATTTAGATTTTGGATTTAGACTAACTTTTCATTTACTTTTCGGTATTTGAAGATATAAATGAACCGTGGCATTTCTCTGGTTTAAATTAATTTTGGTAGCCCTGTCACAAAAATCCTGATATTTTCTGTAGCACAAGATGGAGAAAAAGGAGGAAATAAAGTCCAAGATTAAATTGGGAACAAAAGGGCAGATTTCCACTCCTTAACCTTCTCCCTGTGACTTCTCCATCATGCAGGTGATGGGTTTTTTGATGAGATGGGCACTTCTGTAACTTGCAGAATATTAAAAATATTATCCCAGCTCAAGACATCTTAGTAGTCATCACAACAACATAAATAAAATATTAATTAAGCCAATAATAAGATTTTAACTACTATCAGAAGCCAAGTAAGTTGCCAATGGTAAAAAATACCCAGGAGGTATTTCAGTTTACCTGGGGAAAGCGAACTAAAAAAAAAAATCCAAACTTTGGTAAATTTTAGTTTATGCTCACTGGAGATGTATTTTCATTTTAAACTCCTTCAACCTAAGCAGCTCAGCAAAGTGTCCCCACCAGAAAAAAAAAAAATATTTCTCCATCCCAACACTTTCATTATATTTATTAACACTTCAAATCAAAGCCCAAAGATAACACTTGCCAAAATCCTTAATTTCATAAAAACAAAACCATGTTTTTACTCCAGACTACACCAGGTTAAAGGAGATCTTATATTCCCATTTTCTTATATTAATTCCAGAAATAAATTCTTTGCAGGACAACACACCTTGATTTTCCTTTATTACAACAGTTTCTTAGTTCACAGGCATTTTCCAAGAGTGAAACATTTCAGTCTGGAGTTACTCAGAGAGCCTTAAAAAGCCTTTTGTATGAAGATGAGGTGAAGAGCAGCGTGAAAAATCGAGTGAGAACTATTTTCCTTGTGAACATTTTCAAAAAATCCTTCATTTATATTAAAAAAACAAACAAAAAAAAAACAAACCAAAGCACAATTTTTTAAATGAAAAAATCAAGTGAGAACTGTTTTCCTTGTAAGCATTTTCAAAAAATCCTCTGTTTATATTATAAAAAAAAAATCAAACCAAAAAAACTAACAAAACACAATTTTCAAATAAAAAAATCAAGTGAGAATTACTTTCCTTGTTAAGCATTTTCAAAAAATCCTCCATTTATATTAAAAATAAATACCAAAAAAACCAACAAACCAAAGCACAATTTTTAAATAAAAAAAAAAATCAAGTGAGAACCGTTTTCCTTGTGAGCATTTTCAAAAAATCCTCCATTTATATTAAAAAAAAACCAAAAAACCCAACAAACCAAAGCACAATTTTTAAATAAAAAAAAATCAAGTGAGAACCATTTTCCTTGTTAAGCATTTTAAAGAAATCCTCCATTTATATTAAAAATAAATACCAAAAAAAAACAACAAACCAAAGCACAATCAAAACAGAGTTCTCAAAAAATAACCAAAAAAATAAAAATTATGGGAGCACCTCCTTCTTTCTCTCCTTTTTGTGAGTAAAGCCAAATTCTCAGCGTTTCTGCAAGCAGGGGACTCACCAAGGACACCAGGACATGTCCCTGCAGAGGAGCCTGCGCTGGGGACAGCCCTGGGGAGCACCAGGGACACCACAGAGCCAGGGAGGAGAGTTTAAAAACTCCTGAGCCTGCATTTTCAATTTCCAAAACCACCTGAAGGAACAAGGCAAACGGTGAATTTAAATAAAGCAAAGAGTGGCTGAAGGCTCCTTGGCCAACTTCTCCATTTCTCTTTTAAGGAGAAAAACCTGGAATTATTTTTCCCACCTATATCCCAGCTGTGATTTAAGTTCCCTGCATGGCTGAAATTCTTTGATCAGCCTCACCTAAGACCATTTTGCTCCATCCTCAGCAGCTGAGGGAAAGCACAACAAGCTGGGAAGAGCCAGGCTTCCTAAATTTCAGGGCAGGAATTTCGTGCTCTTGCTTCCTGGAAAGTGCTGCATGGGATGTTGCTCAACATCTTCTGGAGTTTTAGATTAAAACCCTCCCCAAGTCAGGGTTTTAATCCTCCACCCTCCCTGTCTGGCCCACAAACTGCACGTGGTCACATCTTATTGTTTCAAGGATAAAGATTGTTCCAGGCATCTGACACTACATTTAAATTATTCATCCACGGGTATTATTTATTCATCAGCTCTTGAGTTATCTTGCTTTGCTGAAATACCTGCTCACAGGAAAGAAAAAAAAAAAGACCAAACAAAAACCAAACAACCCAAACCTGCCATTTTCTTTCTTTTAATTGAGATTGTGTGATTTTTCAAGCAGCTGATTGGGTGGCACTGCTAACACCCCGTGCTGGGTGTTGATAAGTTTTGCAGAAGTTTCATTCCTCACTGCAAGGTGCTGCCAAGTCCTGCACTTGATTTTCAGTGACCCGGCCAAGCTCTGAATTTCTGGGGGCAATGAGGGACTCTGGGGGACTCTTCTGAGGGCCACAGATTGTATTTGGTGTTGTACATGAGGGGTTTGATATTTGGGAGTGTGAGGGATCTGTCTCACCCAAACTGCCAGAGTATCAATAATTAAAAATCTTTAGTGTGGAAGTGCAGAACGGAGCAGCCTCAGCCCCTTGGCTGTAACTGTATAAAGCAAATTCTGAATGTCTTTTATATCTCCAGATCATAATTTTTCCTCTAGGCATGGCCAGGCAGCAAAACCTGGGCTGAAGGACCATGAAGGTGTGTTTGGGAGTGCACAAAGCTGGGAAAGACAAAACTTCACAGGGTTTGGGTGTCATGCTCTGGAATGAAAGCGTATTTTGGAACTACAGTCCTTTTGTTGTGGTTTCTCTACTCTGTGATTGCACACGCCTCTGATATTTAAAATGGTGACTCCTCCAGCCACGAATGGAAATATTTCTAGCCAGAACTGCCACACAAGGTGAAAATGTCAATCATATTTGTTTGTGTTTGACATGGAAGAATGAAGGGACAATCCCAAAATTTCTTCAAAGCACAAAAACTGACATTTTCATGATGAACACTTGGGTTGGAAAAGTCCTCTAAGACCTTCAAATCCATCCCCCAGCACTGCTAAGGCCACCAATAATCCGTGTCCCCAGGTGCCACATCTGCCTGGCTTTGAAGTCCCTTCAGGGATGGAGACTCCACCACTGCCCGTCATCTCTTTTGTTTGACAACCCTTTCAGTGAAGAATTTTGTCTTAGATCTGATCTAAACCTCCTTAAAACACTTTTAGGAGTGCAGACTTAAAACTGAGACTTTCCTATTTATGAAGATAATACTTAAGGCCTGATACCCTCCTGCAGTGAAACCCCCAATACCCCAAAATATATTTAAGAGAAAAGTTAAACTACAACAGAAATGATCCCACTTCTCAATTTTGAAGACACCACACTAACAAAGCCCCTTCTCACCACGGTGGTTTTTGTACCATATGACTTCCCAGTAATGTTTTCAACATCAAAAAAAAAAAAAAAAAGGTCTGCAAGGTTTAACTCACCAGTTCAGACATTTCTCTTGCAGTTAAAAGTTGGCTTGTGATGAAGAATTCAGTCTGGGAACAATCTTTACCCACTTGAAGGGGGAAAAAATCCCAACATCTTACTCCTAGGCACTGTTGTTATGGTGGTATAAATTGCATTTTATCAGTTTCAGCTGTTTTTTCCCTTGGCCTGTACATAAAAATCTGTTTTTAAGCTGAAGTCCTTCAAGGTTTACTAACCAAATTTTGCTATCAGTTACACATGCAGCCCTATTAATGCTAATGAGCTGCTTGAATTTAGGCAAGGGTAGAATTTGATCTTTCCCCTATTATGTTGTAGGCTGTCTAGGTATTTGTCTGCTTTAACTTAAAATCTATTTAGCAATTTCTCCTCTATAATGAGGAAGCCTTGCAAAAGCAGATTCACAAAATGCCAAAGGTGCAGCTCCACCAGGTCAGAGCTGCAGCCCCTCTCTGGCAGTGCCCACTGCTGGGTGTTTCCTGGAGGGAGCCCACGGCCTTGAAATGAGCTATTAGAGAATGGTTTGCCTAGAGAAAAATATTCCTGACCTGCCTCTCTCCTGGCTTGTGCTCTGAACCATGAGTTTCCCACTCTTTACAGACTTTTGAAAGCCAGGTTCCTGTAATCAGATCTGTGAATGAGAGTCCAATTTTGCAGCTACAGAGGGGCCTGGGCAGAGTGTGCACAACAGCTTCCATTAATACCCAATTACTCCATGTATTTACAAGCCATTTACTTTGTGCAGATTGCAATTCATTCTGCAGTGCCTCCAAAGCAAAGCCTCCTCTTCGGATCAGCTCACATTACAACCCTGGCCACAGGTTTTTAATAATTTCTAATTTAAGAAAAATTAAAGATTAATTACAATGAGTTTGGACTCCAGAAGGGCTGCAGTAATTAGACCCTTTCTCTTTCCCCCTTCTGCCTGTGTCTGCCTTTCTTTCACCCACAGGCTGCCAAAAAAACACCAAAACTAAAAAATCCAGTGTTTTGACTTTAAGAACTGTGGTCAGTTTTAACTTTGTACCTTGATACTTGTAATGATGCTGCATTTTTTTGTCACTTCTTTCCAAGCCTTTCCTTATTCAGTTCACAGCAAACATTTGCTCTGTTTATTAAGATGAGAGAAAAAAAAAGATTAAATAGAATGACCTGTGTAATTTTATAATCTCTAAATTTGTACACTAATTTATGTATTGTATGTACCTGTATGTGTTTTTTAAAGGATTTCTATCAGAGCACAAGCTGAGCAGTATATAAGAAAAGAAGGAGAATTCCTCATCTCTGTCACAGATTCTGGTGGGATGGAAAATCCCCTAACCCAAACTATTCCCAGGGGGCTGTTATTCCTGAGTCCCTGGTTTTGTGGACAGCAAATATGAGCTGCAGCTCCACTCCAGGGACGTGTGACACCAAACAGGAGCTGTGGGTGTCACCTGGAGCCTGGGGGAGCTGCTCTTGGCTGGCACCCCCATGCTGTGGCTCCTGATCTGTCAGCTCAGAAATCACTCTCCCCACCAGGGGGTCCTGACAATTAACCACCATTCCTAAAGCACTCAGATAGTTGATAGACAGCAAATGAAGCAAATTAGGGGTGACGGCCTCAGAGCATCAGGTTTGAGGAGCGTGCCAGGGGCCGGTTCTCAGCTCTGGGGAGAGCCCCGTGGGTGATGGAGCAGAGAATCATGGAATGTCTTGAGTTGGAAAGGACCCAGAGGGATCACAGGAGCCCAGCTCCTGTCCTTGGGGACAGCCCCAAGAATCCCACCCTGAGATCCTTTTCCAAAAGCTTCTTGAGCTCAGCTGAAGAGCTCCCACTCTTTGCACAGATCCGAGGGAAGACAAGGTCATGAGACTTCAGCCTGTGGCACAAAGCAGAAGCAGAAAATGCAAAATCTTCTTGAAATGCATCAGTCTGGGAGTATTTGGCTCTGCAGCCTTCATGTTTTCCATCCGAGATTTGGTTTGATAAACAGGATCAGTGGTACACGAGTGGCTCCAGGAGAAGCAGGATTTGTGGAGAGTGGTTTTTCCTCTTCTCTCCAGCACGGATTCCTCACTCTGTCACAGCTGAACTGATACTGCAGCTTTTTCCTCACTAATTTGAGTCTGTCCCGTGTACCCAGCTGCCCACATTCACTACATTTGAAGGGATTTAATAGCATCATGATTCTTTTTCTCAGTGACTGAAATTGCCCAACAATTGTGTGCAAACACAGACACATTCTACATTTATGCTCTTCTGCTTTCCTTAGGAATGGATTTACAAATCCTGGTTGTGTGGAGATCTTGGAAGTCCTCTGCAAAAGGGTGCAAAGTGCTGAAAAATACAGAAAAGTTGTAATGCAGGCATTAAGTGATGAATGAACACCCCACCATGCTGAAAACAATCAAAAGAAATTAAAAAGATGGGTTAGAAGAATACAGGAGTTGGATGGGCTGGTGGGAATTGAAATAATCTGGAAATAGAGTGAGAAAAAACAGGTTAATGTTTGTTTATATGGCCTTTGAATCCACAGGTAGGGCAGGCTGGGGTAAAAAGTTTAAAAAAAAAAGACTGAAGTCACTCAATTAAAAAAATGTGAGGAATTTCATTTGGGTAAGAGATTTCAGGAAAGACAAGGAGCACAAATATGAAACCACTGCATAAAACCAGCACCTGGCTGATTTTGGCACCTCACATAATCATGGAAACAGAATTAATAGCATAAAATTTTAAAAGAACTAGTGAGGAGAATTTAAATAAAGCACCCCAAAGTGAGCAGGAATTCCACCTCACTGGAGAATCATGGATTTTATTAATCCTTCACAAAACAATTTGAAATTATCACCTGAATAAAGCTGCTCTCTTTGAACAGTGATGAAGAAGGGATGGACCTGAAATGAGGGACCCGTTGTGCATCAAAAATGCTGCACAGGAAGAAATCTGAGAATATGAAGTTTTAGAAGCTCAAAAATGAGGTTTTAGAAGCTCAAATTCTGCCAGGAAAACAGCGAAATAGTCCTGCCATGGGTGCTACTCCATGGATGTTAAAAATGGGATGCATTACCTAATGCTACAGAAATAGTCAAAGCATTTTGGATAAAGAGGACAACCTTTTGGAGAAACCAGCATTTTTCTTTTAAAAGAATTCCTCCCTGGCCACTTGCAAAAGGGAAAGAGGTACAAAGCAAAGCTAAATTGGGTCAGAGGGCTGACACTTCATCCAGCTGCCTGCTCTTCCCATCCAAGCAAGGTTCTGTCCTCCTGAAGGAACAGAAAGCAAATTTTAACACCTTGAGAGTTCAAAAGCTGTGTTAGAGACGGAACTTTGAGAAGATATGACAGTAAAGTGAAATCATCCATAAATGGTGCCATTTCTTTTGGGCTCTCTGGTCACACCTGCATAATTTATGCATCTTGAGGATACTGAACCTGAGCTTCTATATGCCAAGAAAAAGAAGGAAACTTGGCTTCAGTCTTGCCATGTCTTCATTTCTTGGAAATAAACTTTATAAGCCATGATACTGCCACTAACAAAAGGATTTTGTCAAACAGGCTCCAGAGTAACTTTATTTTCCAGTTTACAAATATGCAGGAGGTGAACTCAACCCAAATCTGAGAAAATCCTGATGGTGGCAAGAGAACTCCCCAGAGCCTTTGGGAAAAGCAAAGGAAGGAAAGTTCAGAGTGAGATTTTGTACATAGCTCTGTGTATATACACATGTCACAGATATAAACACAGACTGAAAGAATTTATTCAATGCCTGCTAAGAGAAGTTTGAGTTTTACTGCATTTCACTATAAAAGTTAAGAAAACTTCCTGGTTGCCATTTCCCCAGAGCAGGCAGGGAAATGCCTCCTGGACATCCTTCAGGGGGTGGGCAGAGATTTCCTGGTGGTGGTTACAGCACCTGGATTCATATTTATTATCCAGTCCAAGCACTCCCCAGCACTGCCAAGGCCACCTCTGCCCCATGTCCCCAAGTGCCACATCCACAGGGCTTTGAAACCCCTCCAGGGATGGGCACTGCAGTGCCATGGAAGCTGGACATTGGAAAATAATGGCAAAAGAGTAAAACTCCTTCAGAGGACACCCTGAGCAGTACTGACCCCAAGCTCTGGAGCCTCTGTGCTGCTGGGAATTCTCTGTCCATGGAAATGCCCAACTTTAACAGCAGAAGTTCTCACACCATCAGATGCTCCTCACGTTTATATTCATTTTAGCAAATCCAGGATTGGCCACAGACTCCTCACATATTTTATGATTTACCAGAATCTGCTTTCGTCTAAGAGACCTAATTCTTCCTTTACATGCATCACCCACCCTTCTGGCAGCATAATTTACATCTCAAACCGGAATAATTTTGCATACTTTTCATTTTAGCATTCTGACAACTTAAAAAAAAGCTTTAATTCTGTGGAGTAAATTATCACCAACCTTGGAAAAAAAGTCCAGGAAGTTATTAATGCCCTTTTTATGCATAGTTGTCTGTGCAGTTTTGGTGTGTCTCCCCTCTCAGCTTTATGTGGTGGTACATTAACAAAAGTGTCACAGAGCATATGAAATTCAAACCAACATCACGAGGTTTGCAGGAATATTCAACACACAGCACAGAAGTTTGGTGTTTTCCCAAGGGAATCGTGCAACCTTTGTTTACTCTTGGACTTTCCTCCCCAGACCAGCTCCTAATCTTTCTGGACAAGAAGAACGTGGCTTTTGCTCTTCGGTTCATTCCCTGGACTGACACACTCAGTGCTGGAATAACCTCAAAAGCTTCAGGAGTTTAAAAAAATTAAAACACTCTTAAGCAGGGAAAACCTGTGGTCCTGATTTTCTGTCCTCCTGACATCCCCCAAAGAGGGTCTTTATTTAAAATGAGCTCTGAACACATAAATACTGCTGGTTTTCTAAACCTCCAGTGAGGTTTTGTTTATTCCTTGTTAATACTGTCTGAGATGAACGCACTGGAAGCACTTAACCAGCAACAGCAACAAACTTCTGCTACATTCAAGCAGAAACAAACCACTCAGCTTGTCAATATACACAAGACAGCGAATTTTCAACATTCTTGAAGGTGTTGGGGTTTGAATAATTTTAAAATAAATCCTGCTTCCTCTCCCAGAAAAAAAAACTGTCTTTATTATTTAACTTATTGTGTGTTTCATTATCATTTTAATTGTAATTATTTCTATATTAAATTTATGTATATATAAAAATATTTGTATATTTTATAATTAGGTATAAAATAAATAAATCCATCTTACACTTTTTTTCCAGTAAAGTACAGTGAGTATCTTACTGGAAAATATACACTGGGTGGACAAAATAAATCAAATTAAAACTGCATTTAATAGGAGAATTCAAATTCTTGCTGGTGTGTTTTTTGGTCATATCCAGCACCAGAAAATTCCATACTATGTAGGCACAGGAATGAGGAGAGACTCAGATTTTGGTGGGGTCTAGACCCCACTGAGTGCCCTCAGTCCTGCCAGAGCCATCCTTCCAAAAATGTAGGGGCGGGAGAAGGGAAGAGAAGGGGCCTGGGGACACCTTGGAGCCCTTCCAGTGCCCGAAGAGACTCCAGGAGAGCTGGAATGGGACTGGGGACAAAGGATGGAGGGACAGGACACAGGGAATGGCTCCCACTGCCAGAGGGCAGGGCTGGATATTGGGATATTGGGAATTCCTGGCTGGGAGGGTGGGCAGGCCCTGGCACAGGGTGCCCAGAGCAGCTTTGGCTGCCCCTGGATCCCTGGAAGTGCCCAAGGCCAGGCTGGAACACCCTGGGACAGTGGGAGCTGTCCCTGCCCATGGCAGAGATGGATTGGGATGGATTTTAAGGCCCTTTCCAACCCAACCCACTCCAGGGTTGTTTGTTCTCTCTCCCCTTGTGTTTGTAAGGAGAAAAGGGCTCCAAAAGGGCAGGAACAGAACGTCCTGGCAGGGGGATTCCTGCAGCTCTCACATCCCTGCAGTGCATTTGCATCCAGCTCAAACCCAAGGATGTCCTGCATGAAATTAATTCTGCACCTGGGCCACCCCTGTGCCAGGCAGGAGAAGGCAGGAGAGAACCTTTTCCCACCCTCTGGAAGCACAGGGTCCCACAGAGCCTGCATGTGTGAAGGAAAGGGAAAAAAAAAGCTTTTCTGAATGCTAAGATTTCCTCCTGATGTAAATTTTCCCCACTGTGCTCCGGTGCAGGAGAAAGTATTTGCTGCACATCCTTCGGGTGTGAGGTCATGTGCACTGAAATCCCCCAAAATCCTTGGGAGAGACTTCAGGGAAAAAACTCTGGGCCCTTTGGAAGGTGCGGCATAACCTCTTTAAAACTGCTTTGTGGGGTGCAGGGGACGAGGAGTGAAGTTTTTGCCCTCCCTGATGTGCAGCCCTCAGGAAGAATCCCTCTAACTGTGCACACACAATGCGTCCTTGCCTTTTCTAAATCCCTTTATTCCCGCCACGGCCAGCTCTGAAATTTCCTCAACGGGCTGCAAACTTTTTTAGGGTTTTATAATGGTAATCAGCGATTTTAGAGGGAATAAATCTCTCCCGGAGCCCAGAGCTCTGGATAAAGCATCCCCAGGAATAAGTCAGGGAGAGCGTCGGCAGTGGAGAGCGCTACATTTCATGTGCTGCCACAGAAATGCTTTCTGGCTGAGGTCTAATATTAATCTATTTTGTCCCTGACATCCAGTAAAACTACAGTGTAGCAAATGCTTTTAAAACATACATATTCAATAGCAGATGCAATAAAGTATTCGGGACTGTTGGTATGAAGAAGGTTCACACACACACAAATATCTTTGAAACTCCAGTTAATCAAGGTGTCAAAGTAACTAAAGCAGTTTTACAGATTTTATTGAAAATAAATCACTTTATTATATACTGAAATATATATTATTGTTTCCCCGTGGAGTTTTACTGTCTGCTCGCCTGCATTTCTTTTTTAAATAGAGTATCTCCTGCCCTCTTTAGTCCAGTTTTTATAACTACATTGAGCAGGAAATTCAGCTTTAAAGCCCATCTCCAGCCTGCCTTCTCCTCCTGCCCTATGCAAATCGCCCTTTATTGGCCATTTTCCGGCAGGAGTGGCTGTGAGGAAAGCGAGGAGGGATTGAGAAGGGCTCCAGAGCATTTCCTCCCTGCCCAGCTGGCTCTGGGATGACCTTGGAGCAAACTGGGAAGCTGGAGCTGGCTCTGGACCTCTGGAGATTTCCACCTTTGTCTGCTCATTCCTCCCACGCAGGGAGGCACCAAATTCAGCCCAGGGAAGGCTCAGATGGGTGAAAGGAAATATTTGATGTGACCTAATGGCAATCCTAATTGATATTTATGGACTTCCCAGGGGAACTTTTGGCTGGAGGATTTTTAACTCCCATTATTGAGGAGCTGCTTTCTTCCCAAGGATGAGATCTGGCTCAGTTGTTGTCAGACAATGGACACCTTTAAAATTCAGTGTTACACGAAGCTCCTGTTAAGAAATCCTTTGGCTAATTATTTTTCCCAGCCACACCACACATTTTCTAACCACTTCTTGCTATAAAATAATCACATCTCTAAAAAGTTTTCACATCTACAGGCAAAACTCCTCCATCATCTCTTTTTTTTTTAGCATTTCTCCCTAAAGTTAAAAGATGTCTAGTACAGTCCATGTATACAAAATAAATACTCTCAGCATTTTGGACTGCTTTCTAAACTGATAAATTTCACACCAATAAATGCAAATTCAGCAGCATTTTCTTTCAAGATTACTTTTTTTTTTGTCATCCCAAAACCGGTTTGAAGTGGAAGCGTGGTATCTAAAATGGATTTGGAATATTAAAAAATTACATCTGTGCTCAGGAATTTTATATATTTGCGTATATTTATGTATTTCTTTTTCTACATCAACAAAATTCAATAATATTTGCAGGTCAAGGGAGTGATGAGGACTCGTCCAGGTCTCTCCCTCTCTCAACAGGAAAAAAAAAGGGGACCCACGTGAACAAAGAGGCCCAACCTGCAGCATCAGGTGTTGAATTCAGAGTCATTGGAACTTTTATTCACCCCTGGGCACCTCCAGGCTGCATTTTATGTTTTAACACTGATCCTTACAGCTCTTTACCCATTTAAACTTTTAATAGAAATCTCAAACTCTATGGTTTCTAAAGGATTTTATCCTCACCTCTTAACCTTTAAGCCATGAATGTGCCAAGTATCAAGAATTATCAATTTTCCAAATAAGTCTTTCATTGGGGTTGTTATTCATCACCAGGAAGTTCTCAGGCAATTTTGATCACGGGAAAAAAAATAAAGTACACGTTTTTCTGTAACATGTACATGGTTTCTTTCCAGCTGATCAGCCCTGATAGCACATCAAATTCAAAGGCTTGTGTCCAGCTATTAAAGGAGAATTTAGCAGCAAAAATGTGAGTGCGCCTTCCACACTTTAAAAACTGCCTGTAATCAAAATCTAATTAGTATTCCATTTTCCTAGTGGGAAAACAGAGAGAAATGCACACAGACAGACACGGTGTTAGATATTAAGCCAAAAGATGTCTCCAGAAACCAGCCATTCATCTTTTGCCTTTTTTTTTTTCTTTTCCCCTCTCTTCCTTTATCACCAACATCTTGTCTCTTGAAATATAGACATCACTAAATCAAAAACACTTACCTTTTCACATCATTATAGAATTGCTGAGATTAAATAAGAGCTCAGTGCAGCTCCTCAAATCTCAGCTATGTTTTCAAACCACCAGGGAGGCCTAGTTCTTCCTGCTCACACAATTATCAAATTGTTGCCAATCTGAGCGTTCCCTGTATCAATCTCATTATTATTAAGCAGCTGAAATCACCTATGGATCTCATTACCATCACTTGGAGAAAGGTCACGGGGTGACAGCTGCAATTTTCTTTAAAATTATCATTGAAATCACCTTATTTTAGAGACTCTTTAAGTTGTTTTAGTGTATTTCTCACGGTAAAAAGCTGAATTTAATCACCTCAGAGCTCTGCTGGGTTTTGTTTGCTTGTAGTGGGATTTTTTTTTTTTTTTGCTTACTTTGGAAGTAACAGGGACATGATCGTCCATCCTTTGTTTTCCTGGTGGAACTCCTGAGGTTCCTGGGTGTCTCACACTGTAAAAGAAAGCGAGGTATAATCACTAAAGATGAAGTCCTTTTGAAAAGTTAATTAGTCACTGAAAATGCATGAGCATTAAGGGGGAAAAAAAAAATAAAAGGGAAAGAAAAGACAATTTTAGCAGGACTTTCTCTTAGCAACTGCTCAGTTTTCATCATTTCATCTTTTAAAGGTGTCTATCAGTTTTCCAAGTATAAAAATATTCTTAAGCAGAAAAAAGAAACAATTTTTCAGTATGAATAAAAAGCATAAAAATTGCCTTCCTCGTGTTTTCAGAAAAAAAAAAGAAAAAAAAGAAGACTGCCAGAACTTGTTTATAAATTACAAGTAAACACAAAAGAGAACAATCCTTGCTGCCCGTCTCCCACTCACTTTTAAGTGGATCACTCTGCAAAATATTCTGCTCTTGGCTTGATATTTTTAGAGGGAAACATTTTTGCTCAGTAATGTGGAAATAACTGCAATCACTTCCTTCCTCTGAGAAAATGACACATAACATTTTATATTTAAAATTCGATTGAGAAACAAACTGTTTTTTTTTTTTTTACCCAAAGCCTCGGAGCTGTGCATTCTATTTTTGGCTTTTTTTTAGCTCTGGTCTGTGCAGGCTTCTGCTGCATTTTTGGATCTGAACTTAATAGAAGATGCTGCAGAAAGCAGCAGCTACAAGTAGTGACAGAGACTTATCAAACAAATATGCAAGGGGAGGACAGAGGAGATGAACAAACAAATGCTCACAAGTTCAGAATATGATTGCTCTGGATGACTGTAAACTGCCAGAGATTTTCATTCCTGTCTCTCATTAATTCCTCTTACTCCTGAAGTGGCATAAGTGGGAATTCTTTTTAAAACTGCCTATAAGATTATCGTTGTGTTTTTTAGGCATAAATCCGCTGTGCAAATCAATCATAAAAACAACCAAAATGATCCCCACCAATGTCTGCAATTGTTCCCATTTTTAACTGCATTTAAGGAGGGTTTCCCCTTTTTATTAAGAAAGGGAAGGTGTAGATTTTTAAGCAGATATTGCAATCTCTGCTCTCTTACCTGAGGTGTTACCTCACTGTCTAAACCCTCTAATGACTCAACACCTTCTTGTCACAAACAGCTGCCTGAAACAGCCTTGACCAAAACACAGACCCCACAAATCCTTGCACAAAACAATGGATTTGCTGTTTCAGAAATAAATTCGCGTGAGATGTGAAATGTCTCCATCTATACACAAACATTTCATTAACAAACCCTTTGTATCTCCCTCTATTTATAGCTCCTCACACAGCTCCACGTAGCAGCTCATAAATGTGGGTCTTGTAATACAAAATACGCAACACACACGGGCTAAAAATGTAGGGATATTAATATTTGTAATAGAAATCAGCTCTGTCTTCCAAAGGCATCCTTTGTAGCTTTCTTGCCTTTTAAATTCAGCTATTCTTGAGCACAGTTTGTCTTTGAAATATGTCAGGAAAATGCATTATTGAAGTACAGTACTGAGACTGTACATAAAATCAGTCACGTTCAACAAATTTCCATTTTACTTAGGGGTTTTTTGTTTTTTTTTCATAATTATTTCTCTCTTCTATCTTGGCCCCATCCTCAAGAGCTCTCTGGTTATGCCACTAAAATTAACCACATGCTACAGGTCATGTCTCCCAGGGACTTGTCATCAAGAGAAACGGAAGGTAAAGGAAGAAAGCAAAATAAAATACTTTTTCTATCATTCCTGTGAATAATAAATGAACCAGGTTGCAAAATTAAACACCGGACAGACGAGCTAGATTTGAAAAAAAACTTTGTTGATTGACCAGATGCATCAGAATGGTTTATCTCTCAATGTGCAGATTTTGAAAGCCGTGGGGAACGGCGAAACAAGGATTTGAAACCTGTCTTGAAACTTCTGGCACGAATTGGCAACGCTTGGTGCAAGAAAGAGTTAAGTCTAACAAGCAGAAAAAAAGAAATTAACTAAAGTAAGGCCCTTGTGATACAATGACACTTGCTCTATGCTCTTACAGAGAAAAACACGATGATAAAACACCACAAAGAGGAGTGTTATGAATTTTATTAATGACTAGAAGACAGTGTGCAAAACATCAAAGGTCTGTGGAAAAGATTAATGACCCCGTGTGAGACTGTTTAATTACCTCCAGCTAATTAGATTCTTGACCAAATTTTTAATATCTGCATTCCTTCTAAAGCCTAATTGAGATTCCACATTATTTATCAATCTTTCAAAAAGCCCTTAGTGCGCTGCTTTTTTTAGGGGTTTTTTTTTCTTTCCTCCCTTTGCACTTTGACTCCATTTATGGTCAATTATTAAATAAATAGCAAAGTAACCGTTCTCTCCAAACTGTGTATGTGGAACACTTTCTGCCTGTTTATTTTGACTGCGAGCCTATCGCTGGCATCTTTTATACATAATGAAGCACTTGCAGAAATAAACTGACCGGCTCCACTGTAAACAGCGTTGATAATATTTTTGTTATCTGGGCTGTGCTCAGGAACTCCTCATGTGGTTTCTGTAAATCAGCCTTTGCTGCTGGCATTAATCCTGACTCCTGCCTTCCTTAGGCCGGGCCTGGGCCCGAGCGTTATCGCCAAGAGGAGAGGCCCGCCCTCGCTGCTGGATTTTCCCCCCTGTTCATGTAGGAATACTCCAGTCCCACAAACCACCAATGTAAATGACTTGTCTTTTATGCCAGGTTCATGCCAGAAGGCAAGGGGCACCTGCAATAATTATTTATTTTTTGAAATCCCTCCTGATTTCCCGTTCCCCCCAGTCAGCGGCCGCTGTCTGCGTCACGCGGGAAGTCTGTCCTGGGTTCAAGGTGTGCCCTGGCTTTGCTTTAAGGTTTCCCACAAAACTTTTACCAATTCATTTTGGAGGGTTGGGAAAGGGAAAACAAGTCAGACGTTTCAAGGTCTGTGAGTGGGAACATAATTTTGTGTGACTTTGGATAATAAAACGCTTCCCAGTTCTGCAGAAGCAGAGAATCTCTGCTCTCTTCCTTTGCTTTAGCTATAAACCCAAGTGTCTGATTCGAAACCATTTGCTTCGAAAATATTCCTGTAAATTTTATTATAAATTAGAAAAACAAAGTGTGTGCATGCAAAATTATATCTTTATATTGCATGCATAAAACTAAACACTTCGGGAAAATTTCTTTGCCGTTTCATATAGATTTTTTTCCAAATTATCCACTAGAGTTTAGCTCATAAAATCAAACCACATATATGGAAATATAGGGGATAGATTAAAGGAAATATATATATTCTCTATTAAATTTGACAGGTTTTATGTTATTCATATAAAACATTGCCGGCTGGCACAACTATTAAAATACAGTGGATTTTTTCCTCTGATGTAGACATGAGTGTCTGTATGTATAGATAGACACTGAAAAATTGTACAACATTTTAATGTATGCAACTCTAATAAATGCAGAGGGAACAGAGTGTGGAGGGAGGGATTACATTTTTCATTATCACGTTTTCAGCAAGCCCTATCCAATAGGATCCCAAAATCCTGGAATTATCACAAAAACACATCATTTAATAATATAAAAAAGTGCATGTCAAAATGGCAAACAATGCAAATCAATACAAAAGTATAATGAAGGAGGCATGAAAGAGACACACAATACATTATCTTTAATTTCTTAGGAGTGACGAAATATCTGGTTGCACACTAAATCACTCACAGGAATTCTGCAGGAATAAACTTATTTGGGGTGCAGTAGTCAAAGTCACTTGATCTCTCTGATGCAATAAAAAGGTTAAAGTGCCTAAAATCTGTGTATGCAGATATTTATTGCGTGCTCCAGTTGCTAGAGAACTTCAAACCCATTAAATTCTTTATCCTTATAGGTATGGATATTAATAATATAACTTATTTTGTGAAAATGCACCATAAATTAGGGTCATATTTTTAGGTTTGTTACTTGGTAAAGAAAGGACTAGGGAAAAAAAATGGCCCTATTAAACAGAGAACCCACTTTTTGCAAAACTGAGGGCACTTTTGATGTGTTCCCACGGAAAAAGAGCTGAGATTTCCTGTCTCGCCCTCCAGACCACCCTTATTCCTTTCACCAGACTGAGCAGGGTCAGTGTTTCTCTCTCCCACTGTCTGAGGGATTCTCTCTGTGCCTTTCTCATCCCCCAGCTCCAGCCCCAAACGTGTGACAGGTGAGCTCCTGTGTTTCGGCAGGACCATGATGGATAATTGGCACTGAAGCAACTGATCTGAACAAGGTGGTGATGGGATTAATTCAAGTGGCAATTCAGGCCTGGTTTAACCAAATTCTGTGTGGATGTGCTTTAAACCAAGTATTTGATCTGGTTTGAGAACTTTCACCAACCCAGGGGGACCCTCTTTTAGTCCATGGGGGCACCCTCTGCCTGCTCCCCACCAGGCATCCTCCAGCTCCAGAGATTTCCCTTCCCTCCCTGCCACAGCACAGGCTGCTCCAGGGAAATTTCAACAAACCACAGCAGAGTCAGGCAAACTGAGCAGTTCTGTATGGAATCACAGGTTCACAGAATCATAAAGTTTGGAAAATCCCTCTAGGATCATCAGATCCAACTGTTAGCACAGCTCTGCCATATCCGCCACTAGCCCATGCCCCCTAAGCTCCACCTCTCCACATTTTTTAACACTCAAATCTCCACTTACTCCATTTATTTCCAACTGTGTGGATGCTGCTGGTGCAAGAACAATTTCAAAATGAAAGAACAAACAAAACCCTACAACCCCAAAGCAAACAGCAAACCAAAATCTCAGTCCAACCTGACCCAGAACAGAAAACATCTGTGCTGAGGAAGGAAATTTGGGGATTGGTGCAGCAACCAGAAAAGGTAGTGTGAGGCTAAGGGAGCATTCATTTACTTTAAAAGAGAATTTATTAACCCAGTCTTTCCCCTGTGGCCTTTGAGAGAGTCAATAATGAGCTTGTCTTCTCTGCTCTTCCACCTGGAAAAGACAGACAGGTACCCCCACTGCTGATCCAAAACCTGCGTCTCCCTGGGAGGGACACTCAGCCCAGAATTCTGCACAGAGCAGAATTTCTTCATTTTTCAGTGAGATATTCACTCTCAATATTCTTCTCTGAGATGCTTGATTCCAACTCGCACGGGATATTTAAAGTAACAGAACAATGGAATCTGAGTAATTACACTGAAAGAGCAGAGTAAGACAAATTTTGTTGTTTGGATTTTTGTTTTGCTGAATTTTAAATAATCTGTTTTGTCCTAATCTGCTGAATTAGTGTTTGCCTTGATGCCGATATGTTCTCGTATATCTGGAACTCTTGCATAATTTCACATCTTTCTACACTGAGCCTGCCCAAAACCAAGATCCCTTCTAACTTAAAGTGCTCCTAAAAATTTGAAGTGCTCTATTAATTTTAAATTGCTCTACATCATGTCTGCTTAGAATCCCAACTGCTTTTTCACGCAAAAAATATTAAACTATAAAACGCACATCTGCAACATAACAGCTACTCAGCTTTTTTTTCTTTTTATTTTATTTTAAACATCAGCTTTCTCCCTTTTTCCTTTATCTTTGAAAGAAAAAAACGCTCTCAGAGAAAAATAACACAACGAACTCATCACATGTTTTATTGTGAGCCTCCCTCTATCGAAAACCTTTTAGGTTTGTCACAGGACTACATATATTTTATGTCTACCAATTGGTAGCACATAGTCCAGCCCATTAACCCGCTGACCTCAATAAATTATGATTTCCTGGCAGGAGCAGTGTCCCTGGAAGACTGACACATCCCCAAACGCGCTCGGAGGGTTAACAACACTCCCCAGGATTTTTACAAGACGCCTCCTGATCCGAGGCTCCTGTCTCAGGCAGCCCTTTCGAAAGTGTTCTCAAAGCCTTTGGTGTTTTTAGAGCCCCGACTCGATCCCCGGCAAGGGGAAGGAATGGCATCGTTTCCAGCTGAGCCCATCCCGTTATCAGTGGAACAACAAAGCCTTGGTGCTCCTCCGGCGCAGCTTCCCCGCGGGGCACCTTCGCCACGCCAGCCCCGGCCCCGCTGCGAGGTCACGGCCACGTTCCTCTGCTTCCCTTTGCTCACATCAGTTTTCCAGGGAGCAATCCTCTCACCTGACCCTCGGGGGTCTGTGCAATCCAGCCCTGGCTGTCTCCCACCGCCGCTGCCTTCCCTTTGATGTTTGCAAATGGATGTTGCTACAAGGAACGCGTTGAGCGAAAGACAAAGGAGCTCTGCTTGCTGGGGAGTCAGGGCTGGCTCCATGGAAAACTGTGCTTTACTCAGGGTGGTGGTGGACATGGGTGGCCAGGCCGATTTTTGGGACAGATTTTTAAGCTGTAGGCCTCTCATTTCCTACACTTGCAACTCCAGCACTAACAAGTGGATTCGCTGTCAAAGTCATTTTCCTTGCTGTATCTGAAGTACTTTATATTAATCTATCAAAAGGTCACTGCTCCTTTAGCGAGTGACCATAAATATACACAAACACAAAAACCCTGCTCTGAGCATGCCATGGATCAAGCTCCTCCAGATCCATATATATTTGCTGCTTTGCCATGGAGATATAAAACCAGCTGAGTGATGGGATGAAGCAATAACCCTTCCCGGCCATGGTGCTTTATCTTGGGAGTAGCCTGGGAGGAGCTGGTTATTTACACACAGTCCATCACAATAAGCTGCTCCTGGGATATTTTCCAAGCAACAGATTCACACAAAGTTTCTTGACTTTAAATTAGAGCAGGATCTTGACGTGCACTCTGCTCTTCAGAGCATCTCTGCTGCTGGAGCAGCTGGGCTCCTGCTGGGGATATGGATTTTTGTTGGGAGGGCAGCTCCTCTCTCATCCAAGATTAGATGGTAAATTCCCAGCTAACCAAGGAGGCACCTGCCTGCCTGGACCAAATTCCAGTTTCTTTTCTGAAGTAATCCCAGCTGCATCCTCATGTATCTCTGTAGGAGAGCAGGATCAGTTACTGACACAAACAAGGCTCCCACCTGAAAAAAAGGATGTGATTCTTTCTTTGGGAATAACTTTCATCCATTTAAAGAACTTCCTCATGACATTATCACAATGTGACTTGTATTACTGAATGCTGATTCCTATATTATCTGTGAATCCATACAAATTCCCAGTGGGATTGTGGCACCTTAAGATTTCTTTGATGCTCATTTTTCCTAGGGTACAACACCATCACATGAAACCTTTTTAGTCCTTATACAGACACACAAATTTAAGGGTATTTAAATGTTTGTTTGCTCTCCTTAAAAGACAATTTCTGTGGCAAAAACATTGATGCCTTTGTCTCAAATGAGATTTACATTTCTTTATCCACTGGATCACAAATTCCCATCAAGGTAGGGGTGGCAGCTTTATTTATGGAATGTAACATCTCATAAAAAGGAGAGGGACTGGATGAGCTTGAAGGTCCCTCCCCACCCAAACCATTCTGGGATGATCCTATGAAACAACAATTGGACCAGAAACACTGCAACAAGTCAATAGAACAAAACTACAGGGGGGTCTCACCTTTCCCTCTGGGAATTACATTTCCTGTGGGTGAGGAGGAGTTCCACAGCCATCCCTGCATCCCCCCACAAGGGTGGGGCTCCCTCCTGCAGCCCCAAATTGCCTTTCTGCAGGACAAATGACTGCTCCTACCTGGAAGCATGACTGAAACATCCTGTATCACTTTTAGT
Organism: Thryothorus ludovicianus; assembly: GCA_013397245.1. Lineage (NCBI taxonomy): Eukaryota > Metazoa > Chordata > Aves > Passeriformes > Certhiidae > Thryothorus > Thryothorus ludovicianus. The sequence goes on from VZTB01007638.1 coordinate 206,983, forward strand.
TATGAATTACAGCCACATTGAATATTTCTTCTTCCTCGCCTCTCAAGGGAGTTACAGGGAAGTTATATTTTGGGAATATTATGGGGAAGCAGTGGGACCTACCCATGAATCCACCTTAGCTATAAAACCTCCATCACTACTGGGGTTTTTCCACTCTGGAGCTCTGTATCAGGAAACATTGAAGTCACATTTCCCCTTTACCAGACTGCAAGATATTTTAAAAAAAGTGGCTACAGATGCCATAACAAACCACCCATCTCTATCCTATCCCCTGGGACAGGTTTCTGCCACTTAAATGTTCCAAGAGTCCAAGTTTCCTGGACAAGCCTTTGGTTCAATAAAATATTTCCTGGATGCAAAACCTGTGGTTATATTGGGTTTTGTTAAGCAGTTTCCTAATAAAGGGCAATGCATGTTGAGCCTTCATAGTAACTCAGATGTGACACAAATAATACAGCAGATAATTACAGTGCCCTTTTGCTCACCTCAAATTTAAACAAAGGTTAAGCTGCCCTTTAGAAAAGTAAATATTTTCTGTAGTCAAATAAGTGTAGACACCTTTAGAAACAAGGATATATTGCCAAACTAAACCGAATGGAAAATGGTTACAATAGGATAATTTCAAAATATGAAGGATGCAGAGCTGCTCAGCAGAAGCAGCAGCCAGACATCCTGGCATCATGGACAGCCCCTTACCTTACAAAATTCCCAGGCTGGTCTCCATATGCTTTCCAAAAACTGTTGCTTGAAATTTCTGTCTGGTCATAGCAGATAGGGGAGAGAAATATTAAAAATAAGAAAGCGCATAATCTCCTCGCCCCCTTAAGTCTGGTAAACAATTTATATCAAATTTCATACAACAGAACAAATCCATGGACCTTTAAGTAATTAAGAAACAGACACTGAGGTTTAAAAAATAAACTTCAGGGGAAATCTCCCATAGTGGCCAGGAAATGGCTGGTAGGTTTTATTTAGTTCTCGTAGTCCAAGGTTCAGCTGTGAGGGAGATAAGAACCAGGTGTGTTTTACACATCTAATTTGTTTAGTCTGAAGCTCATTCAAACAGCACTTTTCATCTCCAAGTTTGCACTCCACTTCTAAAATCTCAGTCTGGGTGTCAGATACAGTCAGGGACCCTAAATGAGAGGGATCACCTCAGAGGGGAGGAAATTGTCAATTATTTCTGGTGCCTGCTGCTGGAGGGTGGTCAGGCATCCCTCTGGTGCCTCTGTTGAGATGGAATCAAACTCATTGAGGTTGGAAAAAACCTCCAGGACCATTAAGTCCAACCTTCAGCTGATCATCACCACTTGCACTGAACCAAAAATCCCCCATCTACTCGTGTTTTGGGCATCTTCAGGGATGGTCCAGATGACCAGCAAAAGTCAGCATTGTCCAATGAATCCTTTGTGACCAAAAGCAAAACCACCTGAAGGTCACTTCCAGGGATTTAGCCCCAAATATCCTCTCTCTGCTGAACAGCCCAGTGGAAAGCTGATAGATGCCCTAATATATCTGATTTTCTCCTTTGAGATGAATCCCCTTTGGATGGGAGAGGCAGCTGAGGGTGTGAGGGAAGCTGGGGCTGCAGAAACCCTGCTGGGAGGAGATCCATCCTCCAGGGATGCACAGGATGAGGCTGCATGGCTGCAGATCTACAGCCAGGATTCACACTGTTACAGGAAGGTAGAAGCTCTATAAAGCAGAGAAAGATGTTAAAAAATTGTGTTCTTCATATTTTGGCCTTCAACCACTTCTGGAAATAAGGGAATTGCAGTGTATTTGTTCAAGAAGCACTTTATACATTAAAAACAAGGGGTTAATTTGTGGCAGTAACATCCACAATGCTCCAAGACCAGTAGAAACCAGTAGCTGGGCCATGACCAACCAGTAGAAAACAGGTAAAATACTCATTATTACCATTGCAGTGTTGACTTACCTGCCTTCCAGACTTTGCTCGAGTCTCCCAATCCTATTGGTGTAAGTCACATCCAACTCCAACTGTACTTGCATTTTGACAAGTATTAATCGTGCCCTTCTCTGTTTGATCCACTAAAAAAAAACAGACAATGAATTTACACCCTGTTACTTATTCATGAACAAGTTGTGCCCCTGAATTTTAACATGCTATGCCTTAAACCCTCAGCTGTATATCTGCTTTATGTGATGCTCCTACATAAGCTGGCAGTCCATCAATTTAGTGTCCATACATTTCTTTGAAAGCTATATTATAATTAGAGCTTAGGTTAATACTATTCCGTAACCATAAAGCAGACGTAAAATAATTATAACTCATTTAGTGAAATTAGAAAAAGAGCAATTATTAGGCTCCCATTGTGAGGCGTTGCTGTGAGGGACAGATAATCTATCTGCAAGATGTACTTTAAGAACACCATTTTGAAAGAAATAAAGTAGATAAATTACTGTTTTGTTTGGGTTGAAGGAAACTCCAGGCCCATAAATACAAGTTCAACAAACATAAAGGATGTGTGCAAGGGAAGTGAAAGTTCTACTGCAAGAAGAGAGATTAAAGTATTTAGATGAAGCCTCCCTGACAAGGCCTCTCAGGATGTTGGGAAGGTTGATGTTAAGATCTGAAGGGCATTAAATACCACAGGGATGTGGACAAAGGCCTATAAACTTCCAACTGAACGTGAGGATGTGCGTGGCTGGAGCAGGAGGGAGTGGGATCAAGGATGCTGACGTGATTCTCAGCACCCTGGGAGTGCAGCGTTTCACAGAGCCCCAGAATGGTTTGACTGGAAAGGAAATTAAAGCCAAACTCATCCCTGTCATGGGCAGGGACACCTTGCACTAGACCAGGCTTCTCCATGCCCCATCCAACCTAGCCTTGGATGACTCCAGGGATTTCTGACAACTCTAATTAAGATTTATATATCAGGATTGCTCATCCTCCAAGCTCCTGGTATGCTGAGATATCCATTTCAATGGGAAGAAATCACTTTTTGCTGGGAACACACCTTCCAGGCTGAAATAGATCTTAGGACTGTATTGAGCTAACAATTTGTCCATTTTTACCTTCTCTGGTAGGGGAAGTAGCAAAATTTCTGATGAACCAGCAACTAAAATGATGCCTTTTCCTGACAGACTCCTGTCCAGCTTCTGCTCACAGAGAGGAAAAAAACCCCAATATTGCTATTTCTAAGCCTTAAAGGACAGAACCTGCAGATAAGAGGGATTTCTCCCCTCCCAGTGCAGGATCTTTGCATGTTTGAATCGTGACTTCGATCTTTGGTCCTATGGGTTTTGCTTTTTTGTACTCCTCTAGTAATAGAAAATTACACATTAAACTGGAAGAGAATAAGTTTAGATTGGATTTGGGGAAGAAATTCTTCCCTGTGAGGGTGGTGAGGGCCTGGCAGGAGTTTCTCAGAGAAGCTGTGGCTGCCCCTGGAGCCCTGGAAGTGCCCAAGGCCAGGTTGGACAGGGCTTGGAGAAACCATGGCAGGGGGTGGAACTGGATGAGTTTCAAGTTTCTTCCCAACCCAATCACTTCAGGATTCTGTTATTGACCAATCTCTTTCATTTGCAAGGAAGTTTGACTTTGTCCACCTCAAAAGTGCTCTATAAAAGCCAAATGTTTCTTCAAGTAGACCCATGAGCAGGATCTGAAAAAAAGAAAAAAATCCTGCTCATGGTACTCAGAGCCCAACCCAAAATCCAGAGCGAGGCCCAATCACAGGGAAATCAATGAGTTCATGGAAATGTGTAAAACACATTGTGGTGGCAGAGCTAAACACAGCAGAGCCCAGAGAGGCTCCTGCTAACTGCTAACATTAAAAACCACAATGAATTAAACACCAAATGGCTTGAAAGTGCCTGTAATTTATTCAAAGCAAACCTACACTGATATTTCTCATTTCTTTGGGGGTCAGCGCATTTATGATTCATATTTTCAGCTTTATCTCTCTACAGTCGAGAGAGACAGAAGGAAGCCTCTACTATCAGGCTGATTTCAAAAGCTGGAGGTAAAAACATCAAATGTCACACAATATGGCAAAAAAATATATCAAACTCTATGAAATTCTTTGTTCCTTCAGCATAATTTCTCTGGAACGCTTTTTGAACTTGCAGAGAATCCTGTCAATTCCTCCCTGCTTAATTTATAGCAACGTGAGAAATCAATCAGCTCTCAAGCTATTCTGTATAACAGGAAAAGAAAAGGGGAAAAGCACACACAAAACACTTATATTTTTTTTTTTAAATGCATGTGTTATTCCATGGTTTCTACGTCCAAGTAAAACCTTGTTTATTGGTTTGTGTTGTAACACAATTTCTCATTAAATGAACCCTTGGAAACAGAGGAGTGGTGAGGGAAACTCGACACTCCCAACATTTGTACAAGTTCTGCTGGGCTTCCTGTAAAAATAGCGGGAATGTGCTGCTGGAACTGCAGGAATGGGGGAACGACCCCACTTCATCACTGATTTTACTTTCCAAGTGACTGGAAAAGTCTCCAATGCTTCCTGTTAAACAACACAAAAGACAAGTTCAGAGACCTGGTACCTCTGACAGTTGTGAAAGACAGGAAAAAAATGAATGACATTCTCCGGAGGATATTTTTCTGTCACTTAAGCAGTTTACATATTTCTCTATTTTTACTGTATTTTCCTTCATCTGATCACCAGGGATCGTGTGTGAGTTTAGGGTCATTAGGGCTCTGTCTAGTGCCAGACAGATTCTGCTACAGTCAGATTTTTATGATGACAGCATGAAATTTTTGGAATGCACTGGTGAGTTGTGGGACTATTGTTAGACTGTCATTAAAAAGAAAAAAAAATAAATATATCTTTTCTTTCTTGTACTACAAGCAAACCTTTGGCTTTAAATTTTGCAAAATACAGATGATTTCGTAGAAGAGATGAAAAAAGTAGCAAGCAAGTTTAATAATTAGTATCCAAAAAGATATTGAACTGACTATTTCCATCGAGAGTGAGAGAATGTATTTTTCCAGGGTTAAGAGATAGAGAACACGAGTTGGGAAAACATAAAATAAATAATAAAAAGAAAAGCCAATGAAGAATTTGACATTTTTATTTAATTATTTCTTTCCTTCTGTCTCCTTCCCCTTTCTTTGCAGTGTTTCAATCTGTTCTCCCCATCCTTGGGGAGCACTGCTTGAACCTGCATTTGTGAATTATAAGCTCTCTGTACTGTACGTAGCAGTTGCTAAGGATCAACTGATTAACCATTTTATCCAAGATTTACAGGACTCATTCCAATTTTTACAACTCCATGTGGTTCTTAAATATTGTAATGTTTTCAACCAATATGTTTTCCATCTCCCAGCTGTAAAACAATACCTATTGGCTTGGGGGGAGGGAATTTATTTTTGTACAATTTTGGTATAATACAATTTTTTTATTTTTTTTTTGCACGCTGCTAACAGCATCTTCTGGGAAAGAGGAAAAAAGGCCTCGAGATAAAATATTGTTCTGCTCATTCCTTGCTCACTTGGGCCACTGGAATATTATGGTCCATATCACACTGAGCTACCTGGGAAGGGACAGATATTGGGATTCACAAATTCACCTGTTTTACTGGCTTACCAAACCCTTTAAATTATTTCATACATTTAATATCCTGCGTATTTTTAAATTGAGAAATAGAAGGCTCACACAAAAGTATGCTAAACTCAAAAGATTTGTCTGCGTGGGCACTTAAAACTGTTTAATTGAACTGTGGGTTTGTATCAAGATTCTAAGGACAAGGCACGGTTGGAATTTGTGCCCCTCTGCAGCTTTTAGTAGCAGCATTTTCCCTTGGGATTTTTTCTTTATTCAAAAAGTTGCAAAACAAAAGGAACAAATCGAGCTGGTGGGTAAATTTAACACCCAAGTATTGCCTCGGGGTGATGCTCTGGGCACCTCGGCCTTTGTTTTCTAATGGCCCTGAAAGAAAAATCCTTCCTCCAGGAAATTCAGGTGTTTCCCTGAGCATCGAAATTTCTAAAGGTTGGCTTTGAGTCCCAAATTTTAGATCTTTGCTCTTTCAGCTGATGTCAGTGGAAACATTAAAGGCTTTATCCCATCCTACCCTGGCTTCAGCTGTACAAAGAATTTCCAGAATTGCCTGTTTATCAGCACCAGCATCACTGATAACCCCGAAATATTGTGATCATATTATCACAACATAGCAGCTAATACAATAAGAACATAATGATCGCAATTATAATTTCAGCTAATGTTATTTAGTGCAATATAACAACGCTCTAACAAGTATAATAACAAAAATAATACTTAAGGTCCTGAGCAGGAACAAACATGCTGCTGGGGCTAATGTACAATGTACACTTAACTGTTGATTTCACAATAAAATCTAAATACTATCAAAGAGCACCAATTTGCCTCACAGGAACTAACCAGGCAGGACAAATTTAAATTGGTTTATCCTGCACTTTGTGAGTTGAGCTAAATTCATATTTACCAGAGCAGGGACGTGGGCTCACACTGCAGAGCCATCAGTGGCTCCACGCTGGAGCTCCAAATTAGGAGGGAATTTCTACATGGCCTGATAGACCCTTCTCAATTAACACTGGAGCACCTTCATTTCACTACAAACACAAATAAAAATTAAGGCAAGATCAAAGACACGGTCACTAATTAAGATGTGGTCAGAAGGGTGCCCAGGTCTGGGATTCTGTGACCTGGATATTGCTGGGAGTTTTGAGCTGAACTCGGCTCCTCAGAGGAGAATTCCCTGAGGAACATTCCAGACCTGGGGACATCCAGCCAGGATGCAGGAGAGCCACGTTCAGACCCAAAGCTCAACCACAGAAAAACCTCCTGAAATTTTTAGTGGCACTCACTCTGCCTCTCACACTCCACCTGGTGCCTGGAAACTCTTCCAAGTGAAAATTCTTCAAAATTGGTATTAAGGGATAATTTAAGTCCTGACCAAAGGCCTTTGCACAAATAATATCCAATAAACACGACAAGGCAATTCCTAGGAAGACAAAAGGAATTTTACAACTATTTGTGAGGGAAGAGATTGGATCTGAAATGTGCTGGCACTTGGACTTCCAAGCCACTCACTTTGAGATTTTCCTTTGTCCTCTCTATTAAATAATGACATTTCCTTCCTAATATCATATTTCTCCAAGGGGAGCTGTGAGGTTTCCTCCAGGTATTAATCCAGAGGGCAGCACAGAGGAAGAAAAAAAAAATCATGCAAGGCTGCAAATAAAAAGGGCAAGAGTATCTAAATATAATAGTTTAATAAAAATGAATCTTTTAGGATCTGTGTCAAACCTTCCATGTCAGGATCTCTTCCTTCTTCCTGTGACTCTCTGCAACTTCTTATTTCCAAAGAAATTCTTCCAGCCCTCATCATGTTAAATTTCCCGTTACAGAAACACAAATTGCATCATCAATGCATTTTTATTTTTTTATTTGAAACTCTAATGATATTTTTCAGAGAAAAGCACAAAAATCTGCTTTCCTGTGAAATTTTTCTCATATGAATTTTTGTTTTTGCAACAAATTTCTTTTGTAATATTCCAAAGAGCTTATGACACAAGTTTTGACCGATGTGCAGTTCCTAACTTTGTTACACTGGTAGGAATTCCACAGTATTTTAATTATTTGGCTGCTGCAGGTTTAAAACAAAATTAACGCCAGGCTCTTAACTGAAAGAAGAACATGACAACTTCAATCCCAATTTTATTCCCATTTTTCCATGACTTTATCTGGAAGTCTTGGACCAATCCATGGCCTGCCTTACCTTTCAGCTGTTTCACAAGGATCCCATCTCTTTTTATTGGACTCTTGATGCCCACTGATGTTTTATGCATAATGATGCTCCAGTTTAATTGAGCTGTGAGCTTTGCTTTAATTATGAGCCTTCATGATACCTTCAGCACTTTTTCTTCTCTGATTACTGTAACTGGTTCTCTCCAACCCCTTTCAAATCCTTAATCTATTAAACCACTTGTAGACAAGTCATTTTTAGGAGAAAGTCTAATTGCTCTGCTGCAATTATCTTAATGCATCCTCGGTATTTAGAGGAAAAAAAAATAATAATAACCTGAGTGAAATGCACTGTGGACTATTCCAAACATTTCCATTTAATGATCTGAGTCACACTGTGTGTCTCCCGTGCTTAAAATGAATTTATGTGGAGAAAGTGGCATTACAAGTCTTCATGTCTTTGGTTAAATTTCTGATCGTTAAATTTCCCACAGATTCTAGTGACACGACCATCAGACTTGGTGGGCAATTCTGCTTCTTTCAGAGCACGAAATTCTCATTTTTTCAGTTTCAGAGACAAAAAAAAAATGAGGTAAAAATTTTTTAAAAGTTCATTTATATGTGTCTTAAATGTATTTTCAAAAACATCAACCATGAACCTTTCAATAGATCAGCTTTGCCAAAAATCTGACAGGGTTAAAACAAAGAGAATTAAAATTATCCATATTTGAGAAAGATAATATTTGTACTCATATTTACAGGTTTTATTAAAATTATAATTTTTATAAATTTATAAATTATCTCAAAACAATGAGATTTGATCTGGTCAGTTCTTTCAAGTATAAATTCTTTCTATACTTATAATTTTATATATTACATGTAGAGCCCCTTTTTATGCACTACAATAATTAATACTCATATAAAATATGTTTCCTCACATTTTTGAGCAGGATCCTGAGTGTTGCTTGTCTATCAAGCACTGTGATGTGTTAATTTGTAGGAAGTGTTTATACTTTTTAAGGCAATATTTAGTCAATTTTGTATTATCTATAAAAAAGTGAGCATTTTACAATAAACTTCTTATAAAAAAAAAAAAGGAAAGTAAAAGTAAAATAGAAATTACTATAACCTAAGTCCTTTTAGATCCAAATCCGATGGACTGTTCCTGACTCTGAGATTCCTGCTTAGCTGAAATAATTTAAAATGCTACCTGAGGGTTTGAAAATTAGTCTCAAAATTAGCCAACACATATTATTCAAAACCCTGAAGAATAGATGTGTGACCTTGAAATTTTTGTCATTATATCTCCTTTTAAAAATTTTGTACATTTTATATCTATGAATTAAAATATGTATTGACTATAGATATAAATGTATTAACTATATAACTTGTAATTAAACCTAAGATAAAAAGGAATTTACACTAAAATCCAAAAATACCCCAGCCTAGCAAATGTGAGTGACAGAGGAGGGAGCTGTACATTGCTTTTGTTCAGTCAGAGCTGAAAACCAAATAAAATCAAGCTCTCTATATTTCAATGCCTTAATATTGTTTGTGTTAATAACGCTCTGTCATTTACATTGGCACATGCATTGTGAGCGTGGAAAAATAAAAATAAATTCATTTTAGAAATTAGGAGGGCAGGGTTTGGAGTTAATGCTGACCTGTCTCCCTCCAGTTCCAATTTCCTCACTCCTTGGACAAGTGCAGCCTTAATGCTACACAAGTTGCATTCCTGGAACTTTATTCAGGATATTTCTTCCCTCTTGAGTGTTCGTCTCTTGTTCCCTAATTTATAGACTTGTTTTCTGCTACAGGGATCTTGATGGGGTTTTTTTTCCTCATTTCTTCACTCGATGGACACGTAATTATCTGCCCGTGTGGTTAAATTCCTGAATTTGGGATCAAATAAATTTCTTGCCTATAAATGAGCATATCAAGTACAAGGAACATATCAATTCCAAATCAGTGATTTGTCTTCTTGCATTAACAGGCCACTTTCTCCAAAGGCATCACTTTACATTTTGCACTTCACCAAGTGCAAGACTGAGCTTGCATTTCTGGGATTGCTGAAACGTCCTGCTCTCCCTCGAATCCTGCAGGATTTGCTGAAACAATCCTGATGGAGGACAACTGTGGTTGCCTAAGGAAACGCAGAATACAGAAGTTTGCAGCTTATCAGCAAGTCCTGATTACGGTTTGTTCTTTATTGTAAAAAAGGGCTGAGAGATTTCCTTGTCTCTTTCTGCTTCTGTTTACTTTTTTAATTTTCCCCTTTTTTCTTTCTTTTTCATTTTTCTCCATTTTTCTGTCATTTGAGTTTTCTGCAGCTTCAACACTGCCATTCAAACTACTGGCCGAATGTCCCCAGAGATTGTTCATATGTTCATAAGAAACATATTTTAAATCTATAAAACTCTTCTTGACCAGCAAGCTCATTTTATATGGGGGAAAGAGAGAGAGAGAGAGAAAATTTGCCATTTACAAAACAAATGCTCCGCATTTTTCTCTATTCCTTCAAAGCAGGCTTTCCACAATACATTTATGGTGTTGGTGGTACAAAATGATTTTCCAGGCAGGAGTTTCCTTCCAGGTCCATAACACAGAACACTAAATCTTGTGGCGGGGCGACGCCGGGCGCGAGCCACGAACAATGCCAGGCTGACAATCCTCAAAACCTTCTCTGCCAAAAAACCACTCGCAGCTGCCTCCTCGTTTCCTGGGGAAGTCAAGGTGTTCCCCTGGACCCACTTCCCAGCTCTGTGATTATGTGAGCGTGGTGGTGCTGCTCTGTAATATATGCAGATCAATTCAGCCTCGTTAGCAGCGCCCCGGCCTCGTTCCTGCAGTCTGGTGCCAGCCTCATCTGCGAGGGTGGGCAGCTCTGGATGTGCCAGCAGCCACAGCTGCTCTCCCTCTGCTCGCTCCCCTCCAGCAGGGCACTGCTTCTCCAGGGCTGCTGCCCCTCTCTGGGTGCCCAAGCCTTCCCAAAATTCCAGCCCCGTTGGGACGTGGGGACATGGGCCGCTGGATTTCCCGCTGCGCGCTCCTTGCTGCTTCCCAAAGCGTTTGCCTCACTGGTGTCACCCTACTCCTGGTTCATGAGCTTTCCCCCCACCTGAATTTCCAGCTTTATCTCCTTGCTCATACTCCAAAACGCACCCTGGAGTAGCCAATGGAATGTGCACTCTGCAGCCAGCCTGGGGTTTGGTACTTGGAGCACCAGCTCAGACACACAAAGAGCTGCAGGCTGAATATTGCAACTTCCAGCACGTATAAAAGAGCAGTGTTCAGGCACTGAGATGATATCAGAGCTCAAATCAAACACTTTTATGCTGCCAAAACCTTCTCTTGGCCATTTGTCTGGCCTAGGTCTTACCTTGCTGTACAGGGAGTTCACATCCATCATTATTCCATCTTCAGAAGAATCAGGCAGGAAAATGTGTCCTCTTCTGTCCCTCTGTTGGAGGGCACAGACCTGGGAAAGGTCTAGAAAGGTGTTTGTGAAAATTTTTGAGGATTATTTTCTCTCAGGAATTGACTTACTAAACTAAATCCTTCTTGGTTATCTCCGGCAAAGGTTAAACTGTGTCAAAATTGAAAGTTCAGTCACTATTAGAGAAATTGTATAAATCACTGCAAACTTTGGTAACTAGAAATACCCTCAAATCCAGAGCAGAAACACAACTCAATTTTCCAATAACTAATCACAGGAACAATTCAAAGGCATCACCTTCAGGACTTTAAACCAAATTTAACATTGTTTTTCTAAGAAGTTATGCTTTAGTTCATGCATGATGTAGAAATGGGTGAGACCTACAACTTGATGCTACAGAAAACCAGCACAGATTTTGCAAAAGTTGATTGTACCATTGCAAATATATTCTCTGCACATGAAAGTATCTCATTCTTCACACCACCAGCATGAGGGGTGGTTGATACACCTGGAATGTGATACTCTTATATCTCGAGTAATATTTTGCTAAAAATATGGGGTTTGAACCAGAACATTACCCTGAATGAGTGATTCCAACTCTCAGTAGAACGTAATTTTGATGGAATATGAGTCATTTATCTAAAACCTATAGGAAAAAAATTTTAATAACTGGTTCATTGAGTGTTTAGCTGGCTGAAAATAGAGCCAACATGACCAGAAATTATTTTCCTACTGGACAATGACTGAGTCTGGTGACAATGGGTCAAACCACCACAGAGCAGAAAATTCAAACTCTGAATATTTCAGCTGAACTTGACCATTGTATCAAATCAAAGAACAATTAAAAAATATTTCTCTGTTTCAGTATCAAAACTGTGAAAACTGGTAATTAGGCAAAATCCAAACCATTTGTATATTTTGGGGGTCAGTAACGACTATTACCACAACCTTTCTAACACAAAAAAAAATTGTTTAGACAAAAGCATTTTATTCAAGACTCCTGAGCAATGTACTCTTCATAATTTCCCAGCAAAATATTTACTTAAAAACTCACAGGGAAAATATATTTCATGGGGAAAAGGCTGCTGAATTTAAGTAGCATGGCAAAATACAGTGTTTTGACTGGCATTCTACAGTTATTTTTTCATAACTTTTAATAATGTGTTTCACTTCTGGTTTGTTCAATAAACAGCTCAATCACTTGATACTGAAATCACTCTCGAAATTTATTTCCCTCTATCAGGCATACGAGCCAGTTTGTTATTTATAGGATGAGTGTTATTATTGTAGGGTTTTCCATGGATGTTGACTGCCCACTACTGACTGATTGCCTGACCTTGGGAACAACAAGATTGCTGTGACTCATTTTAAGGGAGTTTTACCAAGGAATTAATAGAATTCATAGAGAAAAAGTGAGAAAACAAATCTCAGTTAGTGGACTTCACTTGAGAACTCAACTCAGCCTACTTGGGGGTTGGTTTGCCTTGGTGTTTTTTTAGAAGGGGTCAGAAGTATTTAAAAAATACAAAATTTGATTATTTCTCTCTGCCCGTGTCTATGAATGCCCTCTGACAAAAGAACTCTGGGGATCAGAGTCTGACCTGCAGCCCAGGATCTTTCAGCACTCCCAAATTCCCTCGGTCCAAGCCAGTGCCAGACACTCCTCCTGCCCAGGATCCCCTCGGTGTAAATCCTACCCCTCATCAGGAAAAATTCCCTTTTAGAGATCCTTCACTGGAGGATGCACCCAGCTGTGATCAGGAGCTTTCCCTGGAAGAGTTCACATCACAGAACAGCTCCAAGCCCTCGTTTCAGCTCCAGCAGCCAAAGGCAAAAACAAAATAAAAAAAAAAATAAAAAAGGCAGAAGTTTGGTTTGTTTTTATCCAGGGAAAATCAGGACATGTCTCTGACATTGAGATATTTGCCTGACATTCCAGAGAAATCCAGAAATCGTTGTGTTTCCACTTGGAGTAGAAGCTTTGTCTTTGCATAACTGCTCTTGGATTGGAGGGGTTATTTCAGATCTCTAATTTTATTTTTAGGACCTGTAAAGTTACACATGTCATAAGCTATAATCACTCCGAGTGTACTTACAGTAAATTCACGCCAAAGAATGGATGCAATAAGGGAAACTGATCCCACAGAACCCAGGGAAAGAAGAAAGAAATTACAAGAAAATTAAACAACAACGCTGTTAGAGAGAGAAAAATAAATTACAAAAGCCTTGTAGAATTATATTATCTTTCCTTCTGGAAATATCTCTGCCCGTGTCTAATCTTTTTCATAATAGTTTTGTATTGGTAGATCTCAATCATTTGTTAACACCCTGGTGCAATCAAATCCATTTTTCCCCTCTGCTGTTCTGTGCTGAGAAATTCCAGTTCCTAGGAAATTTCTTCCACTAGCAGCCAAATTTGTGTAGTGTTAAATTTAATTTTATACAAACAGGTTCAGCATGGTGTACTTACTCCTGTAGATCTTGAATTTGAACTGGTGATGTTTTCAAATTTTGTGTATAAAAAGAAAAATTTGTTTTTGTTTTAAAAAGATCATTCATGAAAATATTACATAAAAGAAGTTTTAAGTCTGATCTTTAATAATCTGCTTAATTTTTCTTCCAGCTTGTTTGCCCTCCTTTTATTTCACTCCAGCTTATATTTGCTAGAGCTGGTCCTACAGATATATCATAATTTTCCCAATTTTTCTATCAATTTCTAAATGATACCATCTGAAATTGTTCATCTGAATGGTTCAAGTTGTAAATATTAACTTCGACCTTAAAGGTTTCATTTCCTGAAAAACACAACTGTTAGAACACAAAATCCAGACTGTAGGTTGTATATACTGTAAATAAAATAAAGAGATACAAACAAAGGTGCAAATTCTTACCAAATTACCGTCTGAATTAATGTAATCAGAGTTTTTTTGAGAGGTTATAAAAATTTCAGAGGAAAAGATTGAAATTTCTTTGGGCCAAGTTTCAAAAGGTACAGACCAAAGTGAACTTTGTACAACTCCTGCAGTCTGGGTGATGCACTTTTTATTAAGGAAATCTAAAAACTCTCCTGATCTCCAAAGCTGAGCCCCATTTTATTCCCATTCATGGATAAACATTGCTGGAATTATTAAAAATTCTTAAAATCACTCTAGTTCACCAGTGCACTCTGTGCCCTCAGTTTACTCTGGAATTCTATGAATATACAGAAATCTACCATACACAAGGACTTTTTTTATTATCATTTAAATTCTGCTCTTTAGATCATTATTATAGAAGCAGACTGCAACTAATGGCATTGCAACTGCAGAGGGAAAATTCCAGATAAAGATCTGGAATATTTCCCTTTTCACTGAGAAATGGATGAAGCCTCTTTCCATCAGTGCCACTGAACTTGCAGGTGTTTACAACACATTGACTCATAAAATAAACTTTTGGGGTTAGAGAACAGGTAATTTTCTAGAAAATGAAAAAAAAATTGATCTTTTCTGCTTCAGACAATGAAAGTTTCTGACACAGATGGAAATCTTCCAACTTTATCTGATGCAAATAGGAAAGGAATCCTGGAAAAAAAGAATTATTCCCATTTGGGCAAGTTTGTCTTGCTAGTTCCAATTGCAGAGAGAAGCACGATGCTCAATATTTGGCTGTGCATGAGCATCACAAACTGCCTGAGGGACTGGCAGGAAGGGGCAGAAAAAACAACAGCTACAGCCATTTTCAGATCAGAACACAGCTGTAAGGAGAGATAATAATGACACCCTCCCTATGCAAAACATCCCAGGGTCTGGAGCACTTGGGAAGGATTTTATTCTTCTCTGGAGAGCGGCCGCCCCCAAAGCAAGCTGCAGGTTTTGTGGAGAAGGGGATGTCTGCTCTTCCAAATTGGACATCTCCCTCCTGCAGGTGAACAATGTGGAGAAAGGAAACACAGAACAGGAGGAAATCCAGATTTGGGTCCTAAAGCTGAGGGTGCTGAATGTGAGGGATGTGAAGGGGATTTCTCTGCTGTTCTGTTCCTTGTGATTTCTCTCTAATGCCTGAGCAGTGACTTGGCTGAATCCCACTCTGGAATCTTCATTTCTCTGACACAGGACACATCCAGTATCCCAAACCCAACAGGCTTCATTTGCTTTGCAGGAAGTCAAAACTCTTCATCAACAGCATCGAGCTGTTCCATTCCTTATTAAAATTAAATTTGCATTAAAAGCACGCCCAGTCTGTCAATGGTAGCAGTTAGCTTTAAAATTGAAAGGGAGAAATTTCAAGATAAAACTATAAAATTATTGTCTATATCACCTGAGCAGCTCCTGTGGACCTCAGCAGCAAGCGCTGAATCCATACCCAGAACATGTCAGGAAACACTTTGGGATTTCTCACCCAGGAAAGCCAGAAATTGGATTTTTCCCAGATGAATCCACTCCAGTGCTCCAGCGAGTGCAGCAGCTCCAGTCCCAGCACACTGCACCCCTTCCCCATAGCCCAGGGCAGGAGAAAGGGAGCCCACACCCACCCAGGGATGGTGGTAGATTTCTGGAAATACAAATTCACCCAAAAGTCCTTGCAGGTGAACAGCACTTTCAGGAAATACTGAGGCCCTCATAAAATTGCACTTTATGGGCAGGATGGGAACTCCCTCAGTCCCCAGTTACACACCTTGGATAACTGCTCCCATTTTAAGCCTCCCAGTAGATATTCTTAAGATATTTTTATTTTTTTCCAACAACTACAATATTCTTCATTAAACATTTGATGCATTTGGCATCCACACCAAGACGACTCTGTCAAACAAAATAGGAACCATCTATGCTCATGCACAGAACTGCCTGGATTCCCTCAGTTCATCATTTAATTGTTGGTTGTTTCCTCTCATGCCGCTGTTTTTGGATTTCAGAGCAAAGCTGGTCACTGCACTTTGCGTTGAGTAAACACAATCCTATATCTGCTGGTTCAAAATGCTGGAGATTTATTAAAAAATAAATAAATAAATTAAAAACCCCACCAAGTTTAACTTCATTTTTTTTAATAAAACCCAGTTTCTTCTCATCTTCATACGATAATAAACTTTCCTAATATTTTCCATTGAAGATTAATACACTTCTCTAGAAAGTTATATCTAATTTATGTGACTTTAAGGGTCATGCTTTAATAACAATGATGAAACACGATTATTACTTCCTAATGCTGAAATTACAGTTTTTACATTGTAAATTTTTCCTGCTATGCGCCCTGTGGCACTAACATTTTTATCACTCCATGTGTTTCTAGTTTTAAAACCTTTACCCCTGCTGTTTGAAAAATATTTCTCATTTTCGTCCCCTATGGAGTACAGAAATCCCTAAAGGCAAACCATTAGTGATCTTTCTGCCTTTTCCCAAACACTTATTATGATCACCAGTGTTGCTTCCACTGCCTCATTGGCTTTTGGTAAAGTATGCAAATGAGATGTTCAAAATACACACTTTTTGCAACTGTGCAAGTTCATACTGATTTATAAAATGGGAAGGCTATTAAAGTGACTGAAAATGTCAGCAAGATTTATGCATGGGTGACAAATTGTATTGGAAATGCTCATTTTTAACGTGCTGGCCTGGGCTCCTTCTCTTTTTTAAAAAGTATTGGATGTGATACACTTGCTTTAAGGCCATTTGCCCCTCCCATCTCGCCATTTGTTTTAAATAGACTCTGACAGTGGCTTTTTGACCAGGAAAATAAACAAAACTCTTCACATTGATTGTTTTGATCGGGGAAAGCAGAAATCATTTCTCTTTTTACTTGTCTTTAGCCATGAAAATATTTAGGAAAGCGCTTTCACCTTTCCTTTGGGATGAAACACTCATGGCCCAGACAGCTCCTTCCAGGGAAAAATACCAGATCCAAACACCATAAAGAGGATTAAAAAAATCAAAATGTGCCATCTACAAATAGAACAGCCACTAAATTTGCCAAACATGAATAAGGAGGACATGAAATTGTAAGAAAACCAGCAAAGAACCCCTGTGCTGTAATTGTATGATTAAAAAAAATGTGTTATAATTCAATGAAAACACTGCAGCGCATTTCACAATAGCAAGGAAACGATGGAGGAATTTCTGAGAGTTCACTTCAATTTCGGCACCAAAGGCAAAAGGAGCCTTGTCACTGATGTTAAAGAGAAAAGGTTTAGGCCCATAATCACACATCATATCATCAAATATGTACAGTCAGAAATGGTATAAAGAAAGAAAATCAACAAACTATTGAATGCCTTGAAACACTCATACATAATCTCAGAGGGATAATGAGAAATACTGCTCTGATACCAACATATTTATAACTTCTGTCAACATGAGCCACATTATGTGAGGGTTTAAACACTTTAAAACATAGCATGTGCTAACAACACCAGTATTAAGGGAGGGAAGCTGTGCTTTTGTGATTACTTTCCTCTGCTCCCGTGCACTCGGTTTGGTGCAAATCCCACTCCTGTGAAAGCTTAAACCAGAGCCTGGGTTTATTCAGAAATCCCAGCGAGCAGGGTTTTAGCCACCCAAGCCCGTGCTCAAGGTATTTAAGAGCCTCCTGACAGCAGATACCAGAGTTTCAGCAGCATTTAGGGGCACGTAAATGCCAGCAGAGCTTTTAATGACCCGTTCCTCACTCGTTTTTGTTTTTAGAGCTGTACAGGAGTGAACTTACCCCGAGAGTTCAGGGCTCTGATCATTTGGGTACCCACAGCAACCGCAGATGCAGCCTCTCTCTTCCCAAACTCAAAATGCTTTAAAAGTTATTCTACAGTCCTTTGCATTCAAAAATTCAATACTGAGAACTTAATTCTACTTTTTATATTCAGATCAGTCAGTACCAGTACCATTATTGCTCTGATTTTCCTAATTAGTTCATTAAGTTGCATAATAATTGGTTTACTGCCACCCACTTTTTATGATGCTAGAACTGTGAAAATAAAATTGATTTAGGGCCTTATTCTGATCTATTATGCTTATTCACTCCCATATCCTGGTGCTTGCTGCAGGTTTTTTTCCCCCTTCATCTCTCAAAGTCTGCATATTTTTCCTTGGTTTCACTTAAAATGCAGCCCATATTCCTGTTTTATATAGGTGGGTTTCAGATGTGCATTTGACAAGTATAAACAAATAACCAAAGCATTGCCAATGGAAAACATCTGTCTCTCACCTTAGGAGGTCAAGATAAAACTCAGTGTGTGACATGCAACGTATGAATTTGAATTTATTTCCATTGTGCTAATGACATATATCAATGCCTTGACAGAAGTAGCTGGCATATTATATTAATGGGGCTCTGTCCTGAAAGTGACACTGGAATATCCAGACAAAAGCATGAAATGCATGAGAAGAGAGCAACTCTTTGTTGCTACCTTGAGTAGTGGCTCCGTGTGTGAAACCCCATCCTCCTACTACAGAGCTACACAGTTGTAAAAATGTCCATTCACTGCAGATCCCTGGTGCAATAGGAGACAGAGAGAGAGAATTCAGGATTGCATTTGGGAAAAAATTAACAGGATCCAAGGTTTCCCCAGTGCTGGATTTGTATGGATGGCTGGAAGAACGCTCATTTCTTTCTGTTCCACGGTAAAGCCACAGGGTTCTTGTCCTGGGTGGTCACCAGAGCAGCCACATGGCACCAAAGGATGCAGGAGATGTGTTCAGAAAAAAATTAAAATTAGTTGTGGACACCAGTACTGGAATGGAATTGGAGGGAAGAGAAAAAGCAGAGGAGTCAACAGGGGAAATAAATTGTCCTCCCATCATTTCTGTTGCTTTCCCAATAGCAGAAATGCAACAAGGAATGCTTCATCCCTTCATAGAATCCCAGGACCCTAAAGCTCTTTTCATTCCACTCCCTGCCATGGCAGGGACACTTTCACTATCCCAGGGTGCTCCAAGTCCTGTTCAACCTGGCCTTGGACAGTTCCAGGGATCCAGGGGCAGTCACAGCTGCTCTGGGCACCCTGAGCCAGGACCTGCCCATTCTCACAGTAAAAAATCCACCAAGAGGAAAATGCACAGCAAGAGCAAAAAAAAGAAATTATAAAAGAAAAAACATTATATATTTGCTTATGGCTTGAGGTACCTGCAAGCTGGAGACACTTCTGCATGGTCCCAAAACAAAAATTCCCAAAAAAGCTCCTCCCCTCTCCTGCTGTGGAGAAAGCTTTTCAGTTGCACACCTTGCAGCTCCCAATCCATGAGCCCAGCCCCAAGTTGTGGTGGTAGGGTGAATAAAACAGAATTGGGAAATGGCTACCAGAGGTTTTCATGAGTTTTTGGCCTGCTTTTTTATTTTTGGCTCTCCACTTTGCAGCTTTTGGAAACGGAATTATTCAGCCGCTACGCGAACCTGATTTTCCCTCCAACAGCAGCGAGGAGCCGACCCCTGTGCACGCCCTTCAAAAGTGAAAAGTTTATTGAGATTGCACACAGTTTAAATGTTATTGGGGATGCAATATGGTGCATTATACTCCCGTGCTGACCAGATGGCTGCCTTAAACAAACGCCATCCCTTGTGCCACCAGCGCTTCCAAACGAAGCCACGCCGGTGTGGAGGTGGCCGAGCCCTCCCCGTCCTCCCTGCCAGAAATGCCAATTCCCTCCCAGGTTCCAATCCACAGTCACTGCATTAATTGCTCTGGACCATCGAGTCCCAGAACTTTTCTGCCAATTGACTGCTGTCCACCCACCCCCAAAATTTCCCGCAGGCAACAAAATGTTTCATCAGGAATTTTGTTAAAAGCACTTGGGAAGAGACGGTTGGCTCATTTTGACAGGAATCAGCTCTTAAAGCATCTCGATGAGGATGACTTCAGACTGTACTCTGAGAACATTCAATGGCTTAAAATTAGAGGTTTAGATTATTGGGAAGAAAGTCTTCCCTGTGAGGGAGGGCAGGCCCTGGCACAGAGTGCTCAGAGAGGCTGGGGCTGCCCCTGGATCCCTGGAAATATCCAAGCCCAGGCTGGACATTGGGGCTTGGAGCCACCTGGGACAGTGAGAGGTGTCCCTGCCTGTGGAATTGATGAACCTTAAAGTCCCTTCAACCCCAAACTTCTCTGTGATTCTAAGAACAACTACCAAACCCATTTTATACACCCATGACAAACTTGAAGCACAATTTTTAAGGCAAAGAGATTTGTCTACTGGCACTGTGCTGCAGAAAAAGTTCTGGAACTTCTCTCCATCATCTTACTACACAGATACTACTGCTTTCCAGAAAAAGGCTGTGGGAGCAAGGACCAGTTCTCACCATGCAATATTCCCTTTCCATTTTCCATGTTCTCCCAGAATATGACCTCATTTGATGAACGTTTTGTCTCGATGTAAATATTTTCCAACACTGTAATAAAAAAATTCATTACAAAAGCGATTGAGATGTTTCGGGTAGTTTTGCTAAAAAGAGATGATTTGCACATTTTTTTTTTCAACTGTACACTTGAAGGGAACTGATGTGAAGTTAGTGCTGTAATAAAAATGTAAATAAAATTCATTATAGTTCATAGATTTCCTGATATCTTTATTGACTCAATATTACTGAAATACGTAAAAATAAATACAAAAATTATTTTGAGAGCACATCGAAACACCTTATTTTATCATCATAAAATAATAATGGAAAATCCCTTCGGGAAAAGAAAACAAAAAAGATGACATTTACAATACATGAGTTTTCTTATGTTTTCCACAAGTTACTACATAAAATTAAATGTATATAATTAATGTTCCAGTGTTTATGAGCAGCACTGCTTTGCTCTTGCTGCACACAATGTCTCAAAGCCAAGATATAAAATAGACCCATTGGAGCCAATTTCCCTGCAGGATCACAACATCTTTTATGGTTTCTTGTAACCCTCTAAATCTCGCCACTTGAACGGCGCTTGTCGATGAATCTTTTAGCTTAATTACAAGATGTCGTGCGTGCTCTGTGACCTGTGCTTGAGGTCAAGGAACATTTATATCTCACAGGAGCAAATGGAGCTGTTAGCACTGAAATGCAGCATTCCCTGGGTTCCGACTGGAGCTGGCGGACGTCAGGGATCGTTTGGAATTCTGGCTACGTATTGTAATTTACTCCAGGGGTGTAAGTCAGAGCTGATAAGTGTTTAGGGTTTGGGATGTTTGTTCTTTTTTTATTGTGTCCTCACCTCTGTGGGATCACAGAAAAATTTGGGAGGACTCTGCCATGACCCTAGGGTCAGCTCTGTGCTCCAATCCTGCTGCTGAGCACTTGATTTGTTCATGCCCTGCAAACCTCCAGGGGTGGAAACAGCTACTCTGGAAAAACTCCTGCCCTGCTTGATACCCTCATGGGGGAAATGTTCCTCCTGTGCAGGGAGAAACTCCACCCTTCCAAGTAGTGCTGGTTGTCCCTCAACCTCCTGCCCCACACAAAGTTCTGAGCGAAGGGAAGTGGCCACATCCCTGCTCCAGCTGCCCAGGAATTGGAGGAGAGGAATTGAATGGTTTAGGGTGGAAGGGACATTGGAGTTCATCAGTTCCACAGGCAGGGACACCTTCCACTGTCCCAGATTGCTCCCAAGCGCTGTCCAACCTGGCCTTGGACACTTCCAGGGATTCAGGGTCAGCCCCAGCTTCTCTGGGATAACCTGTACTAGAGCCTGCCCACCCTCATCGTAAAAAATGAAGAGGCAGCAAGTTCTGCAAACAGCTTGAGAGTTCCCCCTGTGGCTGTCTCAGGTCGTTGATAAAGATGTTATCACAAAAAAAGCCTCAAGGGACCCTCCAGGTTCTATCACTTCTCACAGCACCCTGGGGTTACAACTCCATCCTCCCATTAACTGCTGCCCCCCTGAGCCTGCTCATCCCACCAGGTTTGGGTGGGATCGTTTGGTTTGGTTCCAGCTCCAGCTGAAAACACCAACTCCTTCCTAGTCTGTATTTGTTGAATGCTGACCCACATGCTAAACTCTGATAGGATAACAAGGTTCAGAAAATTTCGGTGAGAAATTAAAGCTTCAGCTTTTCTGTCTTCATAAACAGAATAAGAAGCTTCTACTGCTTGGATAAACTTAAGGCTCTGACTACAAACATTATAAACTCTGGTATTCTTTCTATGGGTTACATCACATGGGAAAAGCCTGGTGCTGTGAGCACCAACTAAGCACAGGTTTGGAAACTGGGGGCTGAATCCCAGTTCTATTTTTAACATGAATTAGCCATTGTGTGGTCAGTTGAGAAACCAATCTCTGACAAGCTCTGAGGACATAACATGGAATTATTTAGGTTGAAAACGCCCTCCAAGGTCATCGAGTCCAAGCTGTGCCCAATCCCCACCTTGTGCCCAGCCCAGAGCACTGAGCCATGTCCAAGCATTCCTTGGACATCTCCAGGATGGAGACTCCAAACTTCCCTGGGCAGCCCCTCCCAAGGCCTCTCACTCATTAACACAGACTCTGATTGAGAACAAAGTGACATTTCCAGGTAGCCTGGGCTGGGCCACAACCACTATCCATGGTCACATCCCTGCTCCACAGCCTCTGCTTCCCTGGACATCACAAAAAAAGCCACTCAAAGTCACCACTCTCAGAGTGGCAGTGAAGAATCAGAATAATTTTCTTCAGAATTATTCCAAATAAGCTCCAAGAATCAAGAACAACACTCCCCCCATTGCTAAAACCCCAGTACAGCTGTAACATTTAACCCAGCCCTGTAATTAGCTCTGGGTACAATTGAAAGAGTCTGACACCAAATCCAGGAATAAACATTTTGCTTTTCTACAATGGATAAACAGGCATCTTTCTCTGTGCATTCCTCACTGGATCTTCAAGCCTCTGCCAACTTGATTACACAATTCTTAACTAAATATTTGCCAATTGCAGCTGCGGTACTAAGTGGTGCTGCTTGAAAATTCCTTTAGCAAAAAGAAGAAAAACATCATTACAGCACTTTTATTTTTAGTGGCTTTTCTTTTAATGAAAAAAAAAACCCTCTTTAAGTGTATTAGATAGCATGCTGTAATGAATAAGAACTTAAAAATATATATCTACCAATAATTTTATATTTATTGCACTTAATTTAACAAATTATTGCACAAACCACATAGGCAGCAGTTTTGCTGTGAAATTATTATACTTAAATGAACTTTTGACAATGTATTAATTACAAGGACATGACCACATTTATTCTGCTGATCCGGTAATTACATGCATTAAAGAAATATTTATTCAGAAACCATGTTGTGTACTTCAAAACAGGCTTTTATTGCCAGGCTACATTTCTTGTATACAAACTGCCTTCTTGCCATTTTATGATCCCTTTTCAAACTTTTACAGAGGGCAGAAAGAGGGCCAGAAATGCTGAATAAACTCTGGGTTGTAACTTTCCCTGCGCGTTTGTAAGGACCAAAACTCTCCATCAGACCTCAGGCTGGATGGAGAGGTTGGGGTAAATCTGTAAAGATTTGTCCTGCCTGGGCTTTATTGTGCTGTTTTATGGGGAAAAGAGAAGAAATAGGTTCAACAATTTATGTTTGAGTTGGCACAAATTAATTTCTGTTTTCTAGATACGAAACTCATGTAACTCAGCACAGTCGTCATTGTGATCCTGAAATATCCTTGATATGTGGATATCCCTGATAATAAAGAGTTCTGCCATCCTAACATCCCTGAGCACTCAATAAGCACAGGTGAAATGGAAAAGTCAAATCAACCCCCGGATTTTGTTTGCAGTTTGTGGTGCAGCCCTTTGAGTTTCACTCAACATCAAAATCTGGGAATGCCTAAAATAAGAAAACCAAAGACTGAACACCAAAGGCCTTATCTCCAAAATTGAGTCTAATTTTCCTTCTTAGCCACTGCACACAAGCACTCAAATTCTCAATTATTTTTTTTATTAACTTTTAAGGCTATCCTGCTCTGTTGTATTTGACAGCCAGTGCCAAAATTTGAAATATTCTCGCTGGCATCACAGTTTTTTCATTAAGAAACAGAGAATGTCTTCACAAAATGAGAATGTTTTCCCAAATAAAACCAACACATTTCTGTCCTTTTCTCTCAATAGATGTTTCATAATGTCAGAAAACATTTATGGAGTTCTCTAGTAATGAGCTGGTCTTGACTGTGAGCAACAGCCAAAGGTTGGAGCCACCTGATAAAAAACTCTGCATGTTGGAGCAATCTAATTGTGCTCTGCATTTGCTCCTAATTCTGATTATATAAGCCAGGATTGTTTTTAGCATGTCATTGCTTTCATTTTTTTATGGAAACTTGGAGTGCAAGTAAGGAAAGGGTAAAATTTGGAATTTTGAATGAACACCCTTCATTTTCATAACCACCCCAGCCAAAAGAAACAATTTGCCATAAAGGAAGGGATGTAACCCATTTTAAGTTGTCTCCCACTATGAAAATAACAAAGCAAAGCACTAATGGAAACAGGCACAGCAGCCCAAATATTCTTAAATGCGAGTTTAAGTTCATTCATGGTTTAAATCACAAATTGGAATTGTCCATAGAATGACTGGATGGGACCAAGGTGGGGTTTGGTCACAGGTTGGACTCGATGACCTTGGAGGCCTTTCCAAGCCTCAATGGTTTTGTGATTCTCTGATTATTTTGTGCCACTTTTTCCCAGTTTTTAGATATTTAGAGTGGCTATCGTGTACCTGAATGCCTGGAGAGGCAGCTGTGGATGAGGTCAGTCCTTGTTCCTCATCATTTCACAAGAACTACTGCCATGACTGACAAGCTAGACACACTTTTTATTTTATTTCTTTTTGTTTTGAGCGGAACCAACAAAGTCAAACCGGCCCATGTTTGGTTCAAGGCCAACCACAGCCCCTCAGACAGGAAAACAATGTCACGGTGTGATTTCAGACCTTTCCACTGCTATTACAAACAGCAATTTTGGGTGTAGGATAACTGCAGCAAGGTGGAAGCTGCTAAAGGTTATGCAAATGCAGGGAATTAGAATTCTATCTCAATGTCATTACATGTGTCTACTTAGATGCACATTTTCTGCTATGTTTAAGTTAAACAAAACACTAAATGACTGTGTAGTATGACATCTCATTAATATGTTTCTATTCACATCTGTGCCTTTAGTATTAAAAAAATAGGCTGTTCCAGTGATAAGAGATTAAGTCCTTTAATTAGAAACAAATGACAAATCACTGTTAACCCCATGTGATGCTTTCTCAAACTTCCATCAAATATTCCCCTTAAAACATTATTAAGCACAAGTTCAGCAGATCTACTTCCTAGAAAGTGCTATTTAACAAAACCCAGGCAGGATGTTAATACTGAGGCTGAATTACAGGTTGCCAGAGCATTTCCTGCAAGGGGATTGACAGGGGATCATTTTGTTATGGGGCCACCTCCAGCGTGTTGTGACAACCAGTCATTACACCTCTGAGCACAGCACTCAGCTGTAGGTTTCTACAGGATGCAAATAGCTCCAAATGGGTTCAATTTAGAGACAGCAGATAATGTATCATTCACTTCTTTAAGGTAGAAGCTTTTAATTTCCAAGGAAAAAGAAAGAGGAGTACGTTTCAGTCTCTGGGAATAAAGATCTGCTTAACAAAGCCTGCCAAAGAAAAAAAAAAAAGGAAAAAAAAAAAACATCGAGAGTAGCAATAACTATTATAAAAATAAAAAGCTTAACTTGCTTTTCCCACTTGTCTCGGAGCCCCACAGGCTGTGTTAGCCCAGCATCCCTATTTACTTAGGATGCCACACAACTGCTCATTTCAAATCGGTGCTTTGCAACTGGTGACAAATACTGGGGAGTAAGATTTCCTATTTGCATAGCAAGCCTTTCATCTTGAGCAGTCCCAACAGATTTTGCCAAGTACCCACACAGAAGATCAAAATGAGAGCAATAATTATTGACGACAACTCGTTCGTGGCGCAGGCACGGCAAGAGTTCAGAAAATCAGGTTCACCAAAACAACAACAAAATAAGGAGGCACAAGATGTCCAACCTGTTCAAAAATGGCCATTTTTAGGAATCACAAGAATTTTCTAGTTCAAAACACAAACGCAGTCCCAGGAATTGCAAGACTACATGTTTTTAGAAGTGCTGACTATGCTGGAGACAAAGATAAAAATCCAGGTATGTAAAAAGCAACAGGTTCACAAAGGTTTTGATGGATCTTATCTCCTTCTGTCATCTTGCTCTTGCCTGGAAGCTCCAAACAGAAAATTTAAACAATAGTACTAGAGTTTCTCAAAGTCCACTTCTTTAGAGGAAGATATTTTATATATAATAAATGTGTACAATAACAGGACATGAAATTTTGTTTAAAGTTGATTTTTTAAAATCAAAATATGGATACCTACAGAAAGACACGTCAGTGGCAAATAAAAACCATTTTCCACAACTCCCTGTCCATGACAGCCTTTAGCCAGCACTCCATACAACTTTAAGGATTTCTCTGTGTTATTTAGGTTTGCTTTGAGAGGTTTTTTCTCATCCACGACACTGTGAATTAACAAAAATGAAAGTCAGCATCTGACCAAGCCAGACAGAACATGTTTGTGTACTAAAAGTAAATGGTCCAAGATACAAATATGCAATCTTACTGTAAATACAATGCAAAAGGGAGGTACTTGATAATATATCATATTATGAGATATATTTGAGAGCTCAAAATTTGGTATTGAGTATATTTTTCTTTGTCTTCAAAGTAAAGGAAGGAATATGCAAATCAAAAGCCAGAGCAAATTAAAGGTACTTTGTAATTGACATTTTAATTATCTTGTTTGGATATTATTCATTTTATTTATTCTCCTAAATGCAAACAATTCTGGACCACTGTATAAATATTATCTCCACTGGAAGCCGTCAGTACCTCTAATAAAAACGTACACTTGCTTGGCTACCAAATCCAATTAAACTTATTCTAAACATACTGTGTTCATTGTAACAATGTATTTCTGAATAACACACAAAAGACTTTGGAAAGAGGGGACAGTTTAAACCAGGCCAGTGAAAAGACGTAATTAGAGCTGTGTGGGCTTGGCAAAACCAGCTCGACAAACAAGCCCGAGGTTACTTTTGCCAAAGCCCTCCAGGGCTCACTGAGGTTTCATTACAGCGAGGAGAGCTTAATTCTGGTAAGTATCAGATATAATAGGATGTAATCAAATATAAAATAACAATAATTTAGAAAAAAAGGGAAAAAAAAAAAAAAAGACAAATGGGACAGAAGAAATTGAACCCTCCTCAATGAGAGTTAAAATGCAAGCCTGTGTATTCACTGGCTGAGTTACAAGTGGGCTCAGCCAGTGCAGGTTTGTTTGGGAAGAAGAAAACCTGAAGATGAATTAGTAGGATTAACAGAAGCAATTTGTTTTCTGGAAACTCTTTGTCTGAGCTTGGGCTTTGCCCAGGAACCTTACAGGGAGTTTTGTACCTCCTGATTACCAAACGCACGCTCAGGGCTTTGCTGGCGGGGCAGTCGGAGCTACTCAGGGTGGTTTCATCGTTGAGGGAGGTGAACTGCTCTAAAAAGGGGCACGTAAACAACTCCTCCAGCTTTGATTACCCTTGGACAAGAGGCCAGGGCTGTTTTTGAAGGGTTTCAAAAGATTTAGAGCTTCAGAGGGAAGGGTGAAACTCTCGGTGCCCTGACACAGCAGACGAGGACCTTGCTGTCCTCCACCAAGCAGGAGCACTCCCACCTGTGTCCAGGCAACATCCCAACTCTGAGAAACACCCTTGGAAACTGGACTGTCCCTGTAAAAGCTGGGTTCCAGCAATTACCCTTTAGAAGTGTCCCAGCCTGGACCCTCACATCTGGTAAAATGCAAACCTGGCCAAACCAGGACCCTTTATTTGTTTGCCCTGTGTCACCAATCAGTCTTCCCAAAAAGAAGCACAAGGTGCCACAGCTGATCTCCCCTGTCCCCAGATGTTGGTACACAGCTGTCCTGGTCCTTCTCTTGCTCCCACTGGTACCTACAGCAAAATGGTTCCTGTTTGGAGCAGCCTCTGCACGACCTCACTGCCCTCAGCTCTGCATCAGCCCCTGCCCTGCTGGGGTGAAAAAGGATCAGCCACAGCCACATCTGCTGCCTCTTGGGAAAAGGACATTTTTCCAGCATCTGGCAGGGCATAAAAGCAGCTCTAAGAGTTGTTAATGCCCCCTCTGCCTTGCCATTTCTCCCAGGAGTTCTGAAATGCTGCATCAGGCCAGTAAGCCCTGAAGACACGCCCAGGTGAAGCCCTGCGTCACACACCCATTCCTTGCGGAAAAATTCTCCACTAAACAAAAATGGATTTCATTTCTCAGGGAACAGACTTTTCCCCACAGCAGCTGTTAGCCAGGAACAACCAAAGTTCTCCAGTTCAATCTGCTAAAATTAGGCTTGAAACCTGGTATTCTGAGCATGTGACAGGAGCTGGAAAGGTGGAATGTTCTCTCACACCCGCTCATTTCGGTGGGTGCTGTGTGAAGCCCATTAAGGGCGCATGGAAAACATCACACCCTTTCCATTTGGATGCCTAAATATAGACCTGTGAGCCTAAATTTAGCTCAGTTTTGGCTTAGGCTTCAGTTGAAAATGAAAGAGCTAAACCTGTTGTTAAACCACAACCTCAGTAAGATGGGGACAAAAAAAGGGAAAAATGAAAAAAAAAAATTAGAATCTTGTGTGATGCTATTGCAAGAATTAGGAAATCAGGAATCAGTGGGTTTATAGCAATTTCCTTGATTTAGTCCACATTTCCTCACAGGAGGAAAGATCAAGCAGCCACTGGTGAGAAGGTGACCAGTGCCAGCCCACAGCCCTGACACCTCACTGACACTCTGGATGGAAATTTGGTGGGAAAAAACATCCCAGGTACCTCCATCCTCCCAAAAAAACACCAGGTAAAGCAGGTCTGGAGCTGTGCCAGCACCAAGTTTTGCCCAAAACGTGATCCTTATACACTTTCCTGTGGGACAGAGGAATTGCTTCCAGCCCTTCAGAGCCCACAGGATATTTTGTCATCAGGGACACTTCAGAAAGGCTCCCTGTGACCACAGTAATCACTGTGGACAGCCATAATAATATCAGCAATAAGAATATTTAGATATTTTCATCTTCAAAGCACTTTTAAAACATCTGCTCACAGATCTCCCCAGAAGAAGGCAATAATTATAACCCTGCTGACACTCAGGGGTGGCAGAGATTCCTGGGGGGATTGACGATGCCATTCCAGTCACACCCAGGCCATGAGGCTGCCATTTCCCATTCCCATGGAAACACGTGGATCTTCCCATCACACCAAGAAAAAGTGCAGGAACCAACATTTTGATGCTCTCGACCTTCTTCATCCTCCATCCCAGTAAAGAGCCACAATTTTGAGGGAAGAGAGGAGAATTCAAGAACACATTTTTGGATTTTTAATGTATCTTTTATTTAAATTCGAATCAGGATTTGCAATATGCCAGGACTTCTTTTCCTATGTAGTCTCACCTAGGTGAGAATGTTGAATTGAAATTTAGAATAAATTACCCCTCACCACCTCTTTACCTCTCGTCCAGGAGCACCTTCTGCTCGTGGAGGGAAATTTGCAAATTAGACTCATGAACTGCCTGTGAATGCATTTTAAATTTTTTTATAACAGCTCCATGCAACCCCAGCCTTCCCTTTAAATTTAATTAATAGTTTTGGGTTTACAAACTCCTCTATTTGCCCGTCTCAAAAACAGCCATTTATTTTTAGGGAAACCAGTGCCACTGAAAATCTGCACAACCCTTCCATGTGCAAGGAATTCAAGGATGTCCCTCAAGAATTCTGTGCCAATGTAAGGTCAACAAACTGCTGTGAGACCACACATTTGTGCACAGAAATGTTAATTTTAGTTCTAAACACTATTTTTTTGGACCTGAATCTTAAAACTCTGGATTCAGATGAAATACCTGCCTGGAAGCCAAGTCTCCAACAGGTAGATTGCTCCCAACCACCACCTTCTCCACCTCCACCACCTCCCCTCAGAGTTCAGTTCCCATCTTGGCACAGAAAATAACCTGATTTAAAAAAAAAATAAAAATTTAATTAATATTAATAAATAAAATTGTTCCAAAAACTCAGGTTCTGGAGATGCTTTGCTTTTGTAGAAGGTTGTAGTCCAAAGCCACAGCCCAATAAGAACCTGAAATCCCAGGGGGGAAACTCTATTTAACCCCCAGTTCAACTTCTAATGAAAGGAAACATAGAAATGTAGCTATAATTCAAGACATCGTATGGAAGTCTGTTCAAAGTTTTTTCAAAAATATAAATTACAAGAGATTATTGATTTTTAAAAAGCTTACTTCAACAATCAGCTTTCTATCTCATTCTATTTCACTCTCTCTCGTTTATTCATTTCCTTATGTAAAAGAATTTAACCAAAGGAAACTAGCATTTTAATTCAATTTCTCCTATAAAATATATAATTTTATTTTGTCATAATGGCTGCTTTTATTTCCAGAGTCAGATTTTATTTAAATTTCAGTCCATTAGGAACAAAACTTGCCATTTTCTGATAAACAAAATCAGCAGGGAAGCCTCTTCAAACTAGGAATGTATTTTCTATCAACCTTTGTTCTAGCTGGTCTAAATGACAGGTATATTCCACTTTTCCTGCGTTTAGTTTTAAAGATTCTATGGGGAGAAGGGCGAATAAAGAGAGTGACATTTTTAACAACAAAACTAGCAATCAGAAAAGCAGCCCAATGACAGGCATGTGGAAGAAATGGGGGGAAAAAAAAATAAAAATAAAATATCTAATCCATCTCTCCGGACCACCAAAGAGTACTAATATGAGTCATTAACAGAAAACCGTTAATTTTCCTCCCTGTGACTGTTGTTCGTAGAAGTGCTCAAACCTTTGAGGTTCAGTCATTTAACTGTTTCTTGGGAGGCTGGAAAAAGAGACACCAAGGAATTCTTTAAAAGGAAAAGAAGGCAAAAAAAGCTCTAAAAAATTAAATCTAGATGTAGAGTTGGCTGAAAAAAATTATAGATTATTGCTTAAAGTTGCTCTTAGTTCAGCCAAAAATGCAACGGGGAGATGACGGCGTTCCCGACAGACAACAACATTCTGCCATGCTGTGTTCTAGTCACAGCACCACGGACAAAGTCAGAATTCCCCCAAAGTGTGGAAATTTAGATCTCTAGCCCAACCCAGCTGCTGGTTTTCCCTCAGAATTCCCTTCCAGCCCGGTGCTTGGCTTGGAAGGAGGTGACAATCTTGAGGGCAGAGCCACCGTTGGTGCACATGAAGCTGCCCCAGCAACGAGAGCTCTGAAGGCAGCATTAAAATGTTTGTTGGCTCCACGGAATTCCCCAGCCAAGCCTGGAGTCACACAATTACTTTTTACAATTAAAATTGCTTCTGGGGACTTCTAAAAAGGGTTTTCCTCACGGCACAGCACAGGGTGACCCTCTGGCCACCGGAAAACAGCAAACACTCTGGATGAAAGGGTGGCACCAGAGCTTTAACACCCAGACTGGATTTGGAAGATGCTCCCAAGACCTTTGCCAAGGAGAAAAGGCCCAGTCCCATGGAGGGAATGGCTGGATGCTGTGACCCAAGGTCTGACATTCCCATTCCATGGTGACAAGCCAGCCTGGAGCAGTGACTCAACTGACCCTGGATGGTTCCACAGCAAAGGCTGAGCAAAGGAACTGCACGAGGCTGTTTCCAGCAGAAATCCCCACTCTTGCTCAATGCCTACAGTTCTAAAGCCTTTAATCCAGTGTTGGGGAAGAAAATAATTTAGGCCCATTTTGAGCAGATCTAGGGTGATGGATGCTGCAGGCAGGACCTTCTCACTGCAAACCAGAGCAGTTCAGGGCAACAACACAGAGCCTTAGAATCATTTAGGGTGGAAAAGACCTCCAAGATCATTGAACCCAACCCTGATTTCCCAGAACCTTTAAGGCTGGAAAACACCCCTAAGATCATTGAGTTTAGCCATGATTTGAAGGTGGTGAACTGGTGCAGGAGAGCAGCAATTAATTAGCAGGTATTTTGGTGATGTCTAAAATGTTTCCAGACCTCCAAGCAATGTTTCTCCTGGGAAACATTAACAAACAAAATTACGGATTGAGCCTATGGCCTCTAAACCAGTTTCCTTCAGGCTTTGGGAAGTGGTTGAGCCCCTGTGCAGGGCATCACTCCACATTTTCACTGTGGGAAGGGAGAAAGGCAGCTGGATAAATCTACACTCAACACCTGGAGTACTCCCAAAATCCCAGGTCTGACTCTGTGGCGGCTCCTTTGGTAGCTCCTGGAACATTTTCTAAAATCTCTTCTGTAGCACTGACCTTTCTGGTTGAAAAAGTCCAGATTCCTCTGAGCTTTGTTTTGTTTGTTACTAATTCTGACGTGAGGATTCACAGGGTATTCCAAAAGGGGAGTAAAACCAAGGAGTTATTGCAGCCCTAAGAGACTTAAAGGATTATTTCCTTGTAAAATACAAATGACAGTTTTCCTGTAATGTTTCTTCTCCATAATGCACATGTTAATCCGTAATTTCCTTTGCCAGATGCAGTGTAATCCTCCTCCTGCAGACACCACAGCACAACTGCTGTTGAGAAAACAGCAGCAAGAGGGGTTCATCCATTCTAAGATGGTAAAAAGCGACTTCACCAACCAAATTTTTGGGTTCTCCGTGCAGCAGGCACCCCGTCTGATACAGAAAGATGCATTTCTGCACTGAAAGCTCATTTCTTTGTTAAAAAATAGCAAGATTCATACCTGATTTCAACTAAACTCCTATTTTAAGAAGTGATAGAAGTCACTCAAAAGGTTGTTTTGCAACAAACCCCAAATCAATGAATAGAAATTGTCATAAATGGGTCACAACTCACTCATTTACCTGTTGCTTTTCTGCCACTTTTTAAGGATTCCTCACGCAAAGTGGATTTTTTTTATCTTATGCCGGTTCATTAAATTAGTTTAGAAACAACATCTTAATAGTCTTTAAGTAGAAGAACAAATCCAATGCATTAAGGAACAAACCTATCAAACCCTATTAATAAGTAAATAAAGGATCTGGATGGATTTGTAGGAAGGAGAGAGAATAGGCTACAAAAACACACAAAACTCAATTTTCAGTGCACTGTGGGTTGTTTTCATTAAGCTTCTGTGGATGATTTTGTAATATTTCCTCAAAATTATTATTCCTCATCCACTGTGCTGTGTTGAGTTCCTCTCCCACTATGACAGAAGGAATAATTACCTTCCTCATTAGCTCTACCTCCAGCATGAGAGCCAATTAATCTGGTGATGATATTGAGAGTGGAACCAGTTTGGGGGATTGCAGAGCACAACTCCCTCGAGCTCTTTTGAAGCTGGCCTGGGGTTCCCCGCATCCTCACCGTGCAGGTTTTTCAGTGGCATTCACCCTTTTCAAAGGTATTGAGAAAGATGTAAATCCCACCTATTTTTCATAAACAATTCCAGAGAGATTCAACAGTGAGTTGTCAAATTCTGCTTTCCCCTGCTCCAGCTTTTTTGCCTCCCTCTACAAATCTGTGCATGAGCTGATCAGCAAACACTGAGTGATAACAGAGCCAAGGACTGCAAAATTCATTGAAGTCATCCAGCTGTTTGTACCCACTCAGGTAAGGAGTTAATTATGCAGCAACGTAAATTACACCACATTTCAGTGCCGTCCAAGGGCCATGTCCAGCAGCACCTGTCCCATCTCTCCAACCACAACACCCCAAAAACTGCAGAAAGAAACCCTGGCACTATTTTGATGTATTCAGTCAGAAAAATCATTCTTGTTGGTTCTTCCCCAAAGCCTCAGACTCCCCCCAGGTGAGGGAGAGACCAGAGAGACACTCAGATTTTAATTTAATTAATTAAGGGATGTGAAATAGTTGCAAGAGCAAGAGTGTGGTACCAAACCCACACTCAGCATCTCCCTCTCCCCCAGATGTGGGGCTGGCAGGAGCCCACACTCACCCTCAGATCTGGGGACAAAGTCAGGGAGATCTGGACAGGAATTTGTTGCATTTCGTACATCCAGCAGCTGAAGGGGATACAAATAAATGTAATTTTGTGCTTCTAGTCAGTTTACAGTAATCCAAGAGATCCTGGAATCTCAATATTCCCACTCCATCTTCACCAAATATGCTCAAGCAACACACACTGCAAAATTTTCATCTCAAGTAATTAAAGTGTAAGAAACAATGCGAACATGCTGCATTGTCTAAAGCCCGAAATTCCTCAGTTCTCCAAGATTAATGTCCCATTCCTGTAACTTGGTTGTTCTTGGCTTAAGTATTCAACATAATGCTGCTCATTACAGGGAGCAGTGACATCTCTATCCAAGGGGGAAATACGGTTCAAGTCAGCTTCCGTGTTTAAATATTAGTAGTAAATTCAAATTCAATTTCACATGATCAGTGTATGTGACACTAACTACATCAAGGTAGACTTGGGGATTTCTCAGCTCTGTATTGAAGAGAATTACATGACTGAAAACTAATTAGGGAAGCACATAAAGTGAATTTATTTAGTATTCTCTTGTATGTAGTTAACTTCAAGTAATGTATCAAATTTCCCACAGAAAAAAAAAAGATGTGGCCACATAACACTGAACAAAATGCATCAGAAATCAGATCTAGCAAATTATCCTTATTTTTCTCCTCTTTTAAAACAGAAAATGTTTAAGCTGTAATGAAAAAATTATAATAGTAGGGATTTTTTCCTCTGGAGAAGAAGAGTGCTTTGGTACCGCGTCTCGTGCGGGGAATTAGAAACAGCTGCCACGGAAGAAGAAAGAGCAGTCAAATGTTATTTGTCTCTCTGACCAAACAGCACCTGAATTTTGCTTCCCGAGGCTCTGGGGTGCATTTCTGGCAGCAGTGCCCTGCCCAGAGCCGGAGCAGAGCCCGGCAGCTGCTCCGCGAGCGGGGCTGTGGCGCTCGGAGCAGGACGGCTCTAAGCTAACCTGTGCCAAAATCCACTCCTAAATCTTCTCTCTCATCCCTCACTCGCTTTCCTGCTGGCTGTAAAAAGCTTTAGGATGAGCCCAGCTCCCCCAGCTTCTCCTCTTGCCCTTGGTGCTGCATTGTCACACTCGGATTCTCCGTCTCCATCACCCTCCTCCTCCTCCTCTTCCTCCAACCTCTCCACCCTGCCAGGCTGAGCCCAGCCTTGCCCGGGTGGCAACACCTCTACCTCCAAACACCCAGCACATGTTTTATCACGCTTTGGCTGCGTGTTATAAATGATAAATCATGACAATAGATGTCTTATCAAGTATTTATCTCCTATTGTCGGGCTTTGAGCAGAGCATTAAGTCTAAGTGCTGGTGAGGCTGGGTATTAGCAAAGCCATTTGTGATAAATGGAGCAGCCCTGTCGGGTCACTGACACTTTGACGAGCTTCCCACAGGCACTTTTCCCTGTTATGTTTTTTGCTCTTTTGTTTTTACCACCCGATTTGAAGTAATTGCATTCTAAGAACAATAATAAAATACGTTATTAATTGGGAATAAACAAATAAAGCTGACTCTCCTGAAAGCACTGAAATAAGAGGGAGATGTGGCTGCAGTGGCAAAGGGATCCGTTCCTTTCACTACCTGCAATGCTGTCCTAAAAAGCAGAACAAATAATATTACAGTCATATGATGAATTATTGATATATGATTGGTGATTAAGTTCAAAAAGACCTTAAGGGTCACATACAAAAGGTCTTTGCACCAGTTCCTCCAGCTTCAGCCTGGGTTTGTGGTTCTCTCCCTAGGGCAAAGCTCTTTTTGTGCCATAATATCTCAACACAATAATAATATCTCAAATAGGAGCTTCACTGAACTCTGCTTATTGGCACATTCCAGTGGCATTTGTGGCTGAAATCTTCCTTTTATTTCCCATGTTCCTATTTATTGGACACAAGAAACAGAACATTGAACTCGTCTTTTGGGTGGGAAGCCTCCAATGTGCAGCCACTGCCCCAACATCACCCCAAATTTGAGTTGTGCTTGCACACCCAGGTTCAGCCATCAACTCAGCTTTAAAACAAGGGAGCACAAAGGGATCTCCTCATCCTGGAGGCAGAGCTGGGAGCAGGAGAGGAAGGCTGAGCAGGAGCTGCTGGGCAGCTCCAGGGGTGCCCATCGCCCTCCCAACTCCCAGGGCAGCTGGAGCTCTGCCTCCAAACCCCAAAAGGCAGATCAGGCAAATCCTGTCCCAGGGGATGATCTATTTTTGACTTAGGCAGGCTCAAGGAAGGCTAAAGCGATGAGTAAACAGATTTTTGAGGATGCAGTTCTAAGCTGTGTTGACTGTGGAGAGGGGGGACCATCCTCTGGCATCAGGAGGGGAATTTGCCCACAGTTGGGAAATCAAACTCTGCTCCTGCCAGCCCGGGAATGTCCTTCAGGGCCTTGGTGTCCCAGAAGCTGGGACTCCTTGCTCAAAAAAAAACATTTCTTGAGGGACAGAAGGCTCAAGTTTGAAAAAATATAATAGGAGAACTTTCCAGCTTTTTCTTTACATGACTTTTTAATAAATGCATTGCTGCTAAGTGCCCAGGATTTTTCCAAAAATGGGGCATCATCATCAGTCTTAGATGGCCTCTCTTGGTACAAGATGCAGTAGTGCAATAGTTAGATACAATAAAAATGGCAAAACCTGAAGTTAAATAGAAAAACTCATGACCAAAAATAGATGGGTAACAAAACAGGGAACTTTGATTATGAAACCCAAACAAACCCCTGATTTTAATACAAACATCTAGCAAATCTCTCAAAGGGAGTTCAACAGCTAATTGCTTATTTGGTAACTTCAATGTATAAATTTGTGCATTATATAAGCACAAAATCAAAAGGACCTCATTTTCTTTCCAGCAGTGGAAATGTGAACAAGGGATCTTTTTCCTCTCCCTTATAAATTATTTTTCCTGGGATTAATATATGTGAAATAACATCCAAGCAATATTTTTTTTTAGGCAAGAAAAACAACGGTCTGTAGGGGAGAGAGAGAGTTTGGCTGTTTGGGTTTTTTTCCTTTACATTCACAGTCTGTGTCTTAGACATGAGTGAGCAACACAAATTTTTTCTGTCATTAATTTCTGCCACGGACAACAATTTTGGCATATGATGGGATTGCTGGGTGTCAGTGCAGGGCCAGGAGTGAACTTCCACAATCCTTGTGGGTCCCTTCCAGTTCAGGATATTCCATGATTCTCTGCTTTCATTTTCAAGAAAAAAAGAAGGCAAATACTAAAAATTTTGGGCTCCCAAAGCCTTTAGGATGTGGATCTCAGCCACTGGTGATGGTTCCATGTACAAGGTGTCAGAGTAGGGAAGGAAAGGAAAATGTCCTGCATCCCACACCTTTCCAAATCAAAGCCCAAGCTCTGCTGACAAGGCCATTTTTCTTCCTGCAAAACCAGTTTAAATTAAAAATAATTGTTTCAAAATGTCTTCGTGAAGATATTTTAAATGTCACCTGATTCAGCATTGAGTTTTTTGGTTAAAACTGCAAATTTAGGATAAAAGACTGCTCACAGCTTCAAAATTGTCCTTTCCACATGAGAACAGAGAGAGGAAGGGAAGACATTGGATCCTACTATTAATGGCAAAACCTAATAAAACCAAATAGTCACAACCACAAAAACTAATCCCAAAAATCAGAAGTCATTCTAATTATTATATTTGACTGTGGCTTGAATATTCACCCAGCTCAAGTATTGGGGTGAAAACATGGAAATATTTTTACATAATATTTTATCCAGTAAATCTTCCCCTGCCAGAACCCTTGGGACAAGGAACAAAAGGCTGGAAAAAAACAATCTGTACAAAGCTGATGCCAAATGAGCTGGGTGAACCCAAAGGGAAGGATCAGCAGTGATAGGTTTGTACAGAGATGGGTGGTAGCTGCAAAGAATTTGCTCCATGTGTCCACTTCAAAAAGGATAAATAGGAACTGGAACTGCTGAGGAGGAGATTTTGATGAGACATTAACAAAAAATAAAAAAAAAAGAGCCTATAGAGATTGTGGAAACTCCATCAGGGGAGATGTAAAGAGCCAGCTAGACAAGGATCTGTCAGGAAGGATTTGGGCACAGCTGATCCTGCCTCCAAGCCTTATTTCCTATAATATCTGTGCTCTTCCCTCTCTACTTGCACTGTTAATTTAAACTTTGTTCTTCCCAAGTGAGAACATTTTCCTGTTTTTACTTCACCTGTTAATTAAACACATTCAATACTCCTATTTTTCACTTTTCTTTTTCCTGAAACTCCAGGCATTTAGAATTCACTAAGTATTTTAAAAGAGGTACAGCCTTCAGGAAAGCAAAATTGTGGTTTCTCTTTATGTCTATTTTCAGTTAACAAATAGCACACATTAAAGTAAACATTTATCAATTTGACACGCGAGTGACAAATCAAAAACTGGAAGAAAACTAAATAGGATGAGTAAATTACACTAAAATACTAAACCAAACTGGCACCAGGCATCTCAATGCCTCAAGAGTAAACTTTCCCTCCTCTGATATTTCAGATAATGCTGGGGGAAAAACAAAAAAAAATCTCGCTAAGAAACTTTCCTCCTGTCCTGATTTAAACCAAAGATTTAATTGAAGATGAGAAGACGTAGATGAAGAATTTTTGGTCAAAGAACAAACAACTCATAATTCTCACAAAGATTAAATGTGGATTTATCTCCAGGATCTGTTGCTTTTTATCAGAGTAGGCTTGGAAGGAAGAGACAAGAGGAACTGCAATACAAACTGAAAACTACCCAGGACATTTTCCTGAGTTTTGAAATAGTTGGAATGACGTTCCCGGGGCATTTCCAGAAATAGAAATGCCCAGTGCTCAAGTACAGCAAGGAAAGCAAATATCCCTGCTGCAGCAAAATCAAAAATAGGCCTGGAGCTTTCAAACCCTCCCATCATCATTTCTTTAACCTTGTCCCTCTTGCCCGTGCGAGTTCTGTGTCCCTGCAATCCCCCCAAAGTGTTGGAGGGGGGAATTCATGGCACTTCAATTAAGGGCACTCCCTCACATCAGGCTCTCCATCCTCCCTTTCCAAAGCATTTCTTTATTTGAGATTTTTTCCCTGCTTGCCCAAAATATTTTTCAGTCAGTGCTGAACATTTTTTCCTTCCTAGTCTCTCACTCAGTAGTAATTTTTTTTTAAATCTTTTTTTTTTCTATACAGGCCATTATATTTAGATTTCCTCTGCTATTTCTTAATACACCATATAATCTACATTCTTTCTACCTTCCTCAAACTAGATTCCTACTGCAAATACTCCAATCTACTGGAATTTTTAGCAAGAAATCAAGGCACTTTCTTCTGTTTTTTTGTAACACGCTTAACAACCAAAAGTTACACATTAGAACTGATTACCTGAGTAGAAATCTGATGAATAAATCAGAAAAATGTCTCAAGTCTTGCTTTTAATCCCTTTTTTACTCCCCATTGCAGCCTTTGCTTCAGGAACTGCTTTTGGAGCTCACTACTGATGAGATGTAAAATTCTATCGATTAAGCTGAAGTTTAGAAAAAGTTAAACTGCTAATTTGTTCTCTAATCACCTAACACAATAATCCCAGTGTTTTGTAATGACATCATGCATAATCATAAGGCAGAATGGGATGCCATCTGTTTTGCACCATTTCCTTTTGTCTTATTAATCAGAACTTATTTCTGTATCTCACTTTTTCTACTCTGGGTAGATAATTCAATACGTTCAATACCTTTTTCTTTAAATTCAGGATTTATCTGACCCTCAAGTCTTCATGATTTTATCAGCTCACCAATAAAGTCAGCACGAAGTTAGTTCTTACTTGTATTGTTTTAGATACATGATTAAGTATTAAATAATTCCTTCAACCCAGAAAAAAAAATCAACCATAAAAGTAAAAAGAAACATTTTAACATTCTTTTCTTCCTCAAAAATTTTAAGGTTCANGTTACAGGAAAAAAATATACCCAAGATGATGTTACTAAACTAAACTGCTTTCAGCTTGGAAAATAAATTTATTTGTTATCAATTTATTTCTGTGTCCCACCCACAAACAAGAACATCCCTCCCAGCACAAACTGCGCCCGCATCTCGGCTGGAAATTACCGAGCGCATTG
This sequence comes from Thryothorus ludovicianus, assembly GCA_013397245.1. Taxonomy (NCBI): domain Eukaryota; kingdom Metazoa; phylum Chordata; class Aves; order Passeriformes; family Certhiidae; genus Thryothorus; species Thryothorus ludovicianus. The sequence goes on from VZTB01007638.1 coordinate 247,180, forward strand.
CAGCGCTTCCCCCAAAACAAAATAATCCTGCAGGCTGCAGAATGGGCTTCTCCAGCACAAAGCATCTGGTTTCACAGTTCACTAGAAGTTTCTTTTCCTCTTATGGCTTTGTGGGTAACTTCCTGCGTCCTGTTTAGAGCCAGCAGCAAATTGGCATTTCCCAAGCCGCGGTTTGGGCGCCTCTCGAAAGCTGCAGCAGCCACAGTCGTGGGGGCTTTGTCAGCTTCAGCCCCTCTCTCCTGGTTCTCCTGACAGTTTTCCACGTGGAATGTTTTCATTTAACTCGTGAGGTTGTTTTTCTGTTTACCTTTTTAACTATTTCCTTTGTATTCCCTTTACAGGCTGCTCAGCTTTCTGTGCTGACTGAGCTGTGAACTCCTGGAGTTTCATCAGTTCAGATCTCCCTTCTCTCCTTTATTTAGGGATAAATAATGCACAGAATCAGAGCATAATTTGGGTTAGAAGGGACCTTAATGCCCATCTAGTTGTAACTCTCCCTTAGAGCAGGGCTGTCCCTCACTTATCCACTCCCTCATGTAATTTATATTAATTAATTGGGGTGGGGATTAATTCCAGGTTAGGAGTTTCACTGAAAGCAGCCTAAGCACAGTCTCCTATCCCAAAATCTCCAGACAACCTTTGCAAAAGTGCAGGTTTTAAACCAGGCTTTGACACAGAACACCTTGGAATGTAAAATTCCCCAGCCTGGCAGGACACCTGGGATGCTCAGCCACATGGGGAGATGCTGAGGACCTGGACCACCTTGGAATTTGCAGAAATTCCCTGAGCATCCCCAATCCAAATCCTGCTGCCACAGGCCAGAGCGTCCCACCACCCTGGAACACCAGGATGGGGAAATTCTTGCTCCTCAGGGAAGGTCAGGGAGTGATTTTGTCTTGGGTCTGTAGCTCTGTCCCCTTCCCCACCAATCCCTCAGGGTTTCCTGACGGAGCACAAAGTCACCCCTGAAGCTCCCTCAGAAAACCAATCCCTTCTTCCAGAATGAACTGGATTTTCTACAAATCACCATTCCCTTTCCTTATTTATCATTCCCCCAGTTCTTGAGTGATCTGCAAGCATTAAAAGTTGTTTTTTTTTTCCAGGTCATTACTCATTCCATGGAAACGCGTTAGGCCGTGGCGGGATCTCCACGAGATGTTGCTGAAAACATCCCCATTACTTTTTGCAATTATTTTATCACTTCTAAATCTGCTTAATAGGGGCCACAGTCATTTTTTATGTCCTAATTTCTTTTATTGAAATGTCGTGCAGCACTAAGTCAAGGAGAGGATTTTCAGCACGTTATGGCAGATCCAGAAGCTTTATCAGCCCCTTTAGCTCAGAACTTTGCTCCCAAAGTCTGAAATCTTGGAGCCAGCTGGCTGCCAAACCTTCTCTTAATTCTGTATTTTTACCTAAATCAATTTTATCTAAATTAGCTCTATCTAAATGAATATCTGCAATTTTTACCACAACCAATGCCAAGAACTATTCTTTTCTGAAAGCAGCTCAGCCCATGCATTAAACACAAACAAAATGAGGGATGACCAAATAGGAAAAAAAAAAAAAAATTAGTAGTTTACCCCACACCTGAATTTGGATTAACATGGTTTATATTTATCAAATAAATCCTATTTATCAGAATAACTTATTTTGATGAATCTTAACTTTTTCTTTTTCATTGAGCTCGGTTTGGGTGGGATTTTATTTTAAATACACTCCCCTGGCAGAAACTATTCCCTTTTGGGAAATGATCCTTCCCCGAAGGAAATAATTTAAACTCTTTTCTTACAACAAAACCACTCTAAGTCCACCTTTGATAAAGGTGTCCTCAAGCTAATAACTGTTTCTTTCTTAGTTAAAGAGTAGAAGTGTCTTCTAGGCAGTTTTTTAAATTCAATCAGACAATTAAAAGAAAGATTTCTCCCTTCCAGGATTCTCTAAAGGGTTGAGGTGTTTAATTCATTTCAACAAGGCTCTGACTAGCAAGAAAAGCCTTTTTGTTGTGATTTATTGCTTGCCTAGCAGCAGATCTCCCAAAAAAAGCTGGAGGAAGGATGGAGCAAGGAACCTCCACCAGACAGTTTCTCTTAACCACAGCTCCCTATTTTTTATTTTAATTATTAATTACATATTGAACCTGCCCAGGCCTCAGAAGATGCTTTAACCAGAGATGCTGCAGCCTGAAAGTCTGGTGATGGTGAATATTCCCCACGGAATCCGATGGCTCCATGGCAGGGGCACCTGGGAACAGTTAAAAATTAATTCTCCTGTGTATTTAAAGGCCTTGGTTTGAATTAATGAGCTCTGGCTTCCAGTCTTTGAGAGCTGCACATTGGTTTTGGTGGTGGCACACAATTTACAGGAAGATTTAGATCCATTCATACATTTTTTTAAGAATATTAAATATATATAGATGTGTGTGTATGAAAGTATAACAGCTTCACATACTAGTTTCCATAATTATTCTGGTTTTCCCCTGTTTTTCTATGAATGTATATTTCTCAATTAAGAAAAAAAATAAAAAATCACTTGTTATAACTAAGAAAAGTAAATATTTTCACCCAAAATCTCCACATCTGACACGCATTTTCAGGAGGCAGCAGGTGTCCCCAGCCACTCCAGCTCAGAATTCCATAATTCCACCCATCCTGCCCAATATTTGTGCGTGGCTTCTGGACCTGGCTCAGTCCTCTCTCCTTGCTCAGCCAAGGATGGATCATTAGACTTGCAGCAATTAGATTTTTACTTTAAATCAGCAAAACGGAGATTTCCCCCAATCCCATTTACAGCACCCTTGGAGAAAATAGGTGCAATTTCCAATCTCAGCCTCCCTTCTGCTCCATTGTTACACAAAATGGGCACCAAAAGCTACACATAACTATAAAATGATTATGATTTATCTGGGTATTTTGATCCTTTAATCTATTAGGCCAATTGTCCTAATTTAACTAAGTAATTCCGTTAATTTAACTTTGGGGTTAATCTTGCTTTAAGAACACTTTTTGCTGAACAGGAAGACCATGCTCAGCTGGTGCGTGTTCTTTTTTAGACCTGAATGTAACCTTTTAAAATAAAATCTACCAAAAAACAACAAAAGTTTCAAGCATATCATGTGATCAATAGATACAAGTACCTTCATTTTTTAAATTAGTCTAAGGCTATTTTCCTTTTACTGTTGTATAAACAGGGAATTGAAGGGTAAAATAGTTAAAACTTAATGCTATAGTGCTAATGTGGCTTTTAAATCACGTCAGCAGCAATCACTGCATTATAATTAACAATTTATTGAACCAGCAATAAAATGAACATCACATTACTTCTTAAAGCAGCAGAATAAAATGGCTAATAAATAGCATAAGCCAGACAAATTGCAGAGTAATAGAAATTTTCTTAAGATTTATAGTGTGCAGAAAGATGGATGTGCTATTAGTAGGAGCTCCAATACTTGACAAAATTCTTTTTGCAAAGACATAGTTACCAGGCATGTCAGAGTTCACAAGTCTAAGTGGTTTATCCAAATTTCAGCTCGCTGCTATTACAGTGGGAAATACTCATTACAAGGTTTTGTAACTGCAAGCAACGTGTACATTTGCCAACATTCAAACCGCTACTGCCAAAAAGATACTAAAATATTTTATAAACTGTCAAATAACAAGTCTGCTCATTTAATCTGAGTCTATTTTCTACTTCACAGGCGGGAAAACCTCCCCGGGCCTGATCCCGGGGTCTCCGCTCGGGCAAAACTTCCCTCGGGTTTGGCATTTCTGAGTTTCCAGGAGTTTTTTTTTTTCCCCCCTGTGGAAAGGGCTGGGTTGGGCCTGGAGAGAGGGGGAGAATCCTTGGGGAGGGGACAGGGACTGAGAGGAGCTGGAAGCTGGGGGGAACACCTCGTCTCCCCCAGGGCTGGGGTTACGGGAGGAGGAACCGCGGCGCTCTCGGCGCTCCTGCTGCTCCCTCGTGTTGTGATTCCTCATGTCAAGAGTGTCTCTCTCATGTTCTGGTTTCAGCGTAACAGATGCAGTTTTACATGACGTGTCACAACACGGAGCATCAACTGGAAGGAGTCTAAAAGAGGGGTTTTTTTTTCCCAATTTCTTTAGGGAAAAAAAACCACAAAAACACTCAGTTTTTCACTGAAAAGTGTGGTGAGGGAGTTTGCCACGCAGAGTTTCCTCCAGCCACTGTGAGCAAAGGACTTTCACTCTTTTATTTTAAATTGAGATACACCCAGCAACTTCCTCGTGTTCAAATTTCAGGTTTATTTGACGCACAAACCTTGACGTGACAGCGAGTTAATCCCAGCAGTAATTAGCTGTTAGACAATGGGGGCTGATGAGAACATGCACATTTTTAATAATGCAGCACTCCCTGAGCCTGGGAGATAAATCACCACTCACTGACTGGTTGAAGGTGATGCTGATTGCGTGGCGAGATTGTTATTTTACCATTTTTGAAAAAAATTACAAACAGCAAATTTCCTAATGACTGTGCTTTTTCCAGCAGGGAATCCTACTGGGAACATCTTCAACCTCCTCTCTGGGACATCAAGGGGGGAAGCTGAGCACACAAGGAATGGAATTCCTGGATTTCCATCACCCTACAGCCATGGCTGGGGTTCCAGATCCATGAGGGGTTGGGAACAGATGGATTTTAGGATCCCTTCTGACCCAAGCCATTCTGAGGTGCCCATGGAATTTGAATACGCTGTCGATAATAATGATAATAATTATAATTAACAATTCCAGTAGTAAAAAAAGCTCCCTGATGCAATGGGTGAGCACCAGCCTGGCTGTACTTGGGTCATTATTGACCCAACCTGAGTTGAAGACTTTGATCTCCACATTCCAAGCAGGATTTTCCCAAGCTGAATTCAACAGAACGAGGCATTTTTGCCTTTAGTAATGAACTCCTCTAACAGAGAGCTCCCAAAGGAACAGCAGCAGTTGCCTCCTTGAGACCTGCAAACTTTTCCCTGCCCCTCATTCCTGCAA
>VZTB01007638.1:252490-263111 GCA_013397245.1 Thryothorus ludovicianus
TTCTATAAATATATTATCTTTATTATTGTATGTTAAATTTAATTAATATTCTAAACTATTTCTATATAAATTAATATGTAGTATATTTCTATATAAATATTTTTATATAAATATAACTAATAAAAATAGTTTTATTGATTTTAAAAGTACTTAAGTTTTTATATATTTTTGTTTATATCTAAAGCATTTGTGATCAAGGTACAATTTCTGAAACAACAAAACTGGGAATAATAGTGGTATAATGAATAAAAAATATTTCAAAAGAAACTCTTTTATTTCTAGGTCTGCCTTCTCCTATGCCACATCTAAATATTCTGAGGGTATTAAAACTGCTCTTACTAAAAACTACTGAGAAACTCACACAGGACTTTAATTCCATGTACAGCCCACCCTTCTCTATTGGTTCTGAACAAAAGTCTAAACTTCAGATAAATGTCCAACTTGAATTAAGGAAATAAAAATTACAACATAAACCATTTAAAAATATCCATAATTGCATCACATGAACTCAGTGTCTGTGTTTTTCATCAAGCTGAAGAAATAGCTGGGTGGACCAAAGTGATTTTTTGCTTTAGAGGTCTTAAAAAGAAGAAATATCCAAAATCCAAGTCTGGTGCAGTTCTGCTGAAGGTGGGAACCCTCAGCACAGCTGAGGAAATTCACCCCAATGAGAATAAATCTCTTTGAAACTCAGCTGCTGCCTCCCTTTAACTGCACCAAACACAGCAAAAAATCAAGATATGTCACCATGGGAAATGGGGATATCTCACCATGGAAATTCAATTCATGAACTCCTTCCATCAGCTGGACCACACCAAATTCTGTATTACACTCAGCTTGCTTCAGGATTTAGTGAGCTATTCAACAGCTCAGCCTTCTCTGAGACTGAAAATTTTAGAGCTTTTGGTTGTGGAGAGACACTATTTTTATATATTAAACAGACACTTTTATTTTTGGAGACAAATGGACAAAGAAAAACTGATAATATATGAAATGTAAGAAATAATTGGTACAGAAAGCTGCCAAGTCTGATATCTGATCCCTGGACATTCCCACCACTGATCCAGCAGAGGCTGCTGGAACCCGACTAAATCCAAAGGGAGTGACCAGTTCATGCTTTAACCTCGTGGAGAAATACAGGGAAAATATGAAAAAAAAAAAAATCTCACACACATTTAAAAAGAAAAAAATTAAAAATCAAATGCGGGGAAAAAAAAATTGGTAATAAGTGTGACAGCAACCATCAGAATTCTTGCAGGACAGGCCAACAGCGATTAACCAAAATTATTTCCTCAGCAGAAAAATCTGCACCCTTTGGTGCAGAGAAATAAATCACAGAATCACAGAAAATGCTGAGTTGGAAGGGACCCCTTGTCCCGATGGAGTCCAACCCAGTAAAAGCCCAGTGCAACCCTTCTGCAGCTGCACAGGCCGTGGAAAACGTCTGTATTTGCCTAAAAAATTCATGAAAAATTTATGGACAACTGGATCTGGCTTCTTCCAAGCTCTCTGTTACTACCTGGAGAATTTCTTTAATATATATTTGTTGGCAAACCAGAAGGCAAAAGGGATTAAAGGGTGCCCAGGAACACCCCAAGCCTGGTAAACAGCAGGAAAGATTCCATCTTTAGAAGAGAGAATTAGAAAACTTGCATTTTTTATAAATAAATGTGTTACTTCTGTTTGAGGGGTTTTTTTTAAATTTTCTTTGTGGAATATATTTTGGAAGAGAACTGCAGCCTGACAAGGCACGTAGATGTTGGGGGCATGAAAAGGTGCAGTAAATCTCCATATTTTAGATAAAAATGACTAAAAGGAATTAAGTGAAACCAGAGTTTATAGTGAAGAATTTTGTTACCCTGGATTATGTTCCAAAAATCTCCCACAAATTGGTCAAACCAACACTTCAAGTGCCACAAATGCTTTCTAACACCAGCAAGATTTTTACACCTGTAACCCTCAGTGGCCAAGAGCTCTGCCTTGGCCATCATATTTTTATTTTTTTGGTCCACTGCAGANCATCGTATTTTTATTTTTTTGGGCCACTGCAGACGGTCACAGGGGAGTAAAAACAAAGGAAACGGAGTTTTTGTGCCTGGCTTTTACATTTTTGCCACAACAAACCTCAGGGAAAATGCACAGGTTTTCCAAAGACACTCCCCTACAATCTGTGGGATCTGCTGAAGTGGAAAAAAAATTGTTTATTTAATAGACAAATTACTTTTTAGTATAATAAATGAATAATAATAAATTATAAAACTTTTTTTTATTTTGAAGAGATTATAAAATAAGAAAGTTTTTTTTGTGGATTGCAGCTTGGCTTATTTTATTTGTTATTAGCTTTTCTGGTACTGGAAAATGTTGGGTTTAGGTCAGGTCCTGGTGGGCTGCAGGTGTGAGTTTTTGGTGTTTTTTAGGATTTTATTTTAGATTAGGTTTGAATAGATTTAAGAAAAAAAATACAGTTTGGAGATCTTTTTTGTTTCAGTTTAAAAAGTCTCTTTTATTTCTCTGTTCTGGCAGATTTGATAAATATCTCTTGTGAAATAAATGTTATATTTTTAGGCACTTGATTCCAAAAATCAAAGTTCTTCCAAATCCTCCATGCTTGGAGCCTGGACCATCTGATTTTNATTAAGTGAAACCAGAGTTTATAGTGAAGAATTTTGTTACCCTGGAATATGTTCCATAAAACTCCCACAAATTGGTCAAACCAACACTTCAGGTGCCACAAATGCTTTCTTTCTAACACCAGTAAAATTTTTACACCTGTAACCCTCAGTGGCCAAGAGCTCTGCCTTGGCCATCGTATTTTTATTTTTTTGGGCCACTGCAGACGGTCACAGGGGAGTAAAAACAAAGGAAACGGAGTTTTTGTGCCTGGCTTTTACATTTTTGCCACAACAAACCTCAGGGAAAATGCACAGGTTTTCCAAAGACACTCCCCTACAATCTGTGGGATCTGCTGAAGTGGAAAAAAAATTGTTTATTTAATAGACAAATTACTTTTTAGTATAATAAATGAATAATAATAAATTATAAAACTTTTTTTTATTTTGAAGAGATTATAAAATAAGAAAGTCTTTTTTGTGGATTGCAGCTTGGCTTATTTTATTTGTTATTAGCTTTTCTGGTACTGGAAAATGTTGGGTTTAGGTCAGGTCCTGGTGGGCTGCCGGTGTGAGTTTTTGGGGTTTTTTAGGATTTTATTTTAGATTAGGTTTGAATAGATTTAAGAAAAAAAATACAGTTTGGAGATCTTTTTTGTTTCAGTTTAAAAAGTCTCTTTTATTTCTCTGTTCTGGCAGATTTGATAAATATCTCTTGTGAAATAAATGTTATATTTTTAGGCACTTGATTCCAAAAATCAAAGTTCTTCCAAATCCTCCATGCTTGGAGCCTGGACCATCTGATTTTTGGGAGACCACAAGGGTGGATCACACCCCAGAGGAACCTCCTGATGCCAGTTTATAGACCATGCAAAGAGTGTAAAACTCCTCAGGACCCTTCCCTGAGCTCTGGATTGATAAAAATCAGACAAAAAACAGGATTTTTCTGGCACTGCATATCCACAGAGTGCTTAGGATTAAAATCCTTCTTAAAGGATCTTAAAATCCTTTCAATGGGCAGGGACACCTCCCACTGTCCCAGGCTGCTCCAAACCCTGTCCAGCCTGACCTTGAGCACTTCCAGGGATTTGATGTTTATCAGAGATACTCTTAAAGAAAAATTAAGAAAATAAAAAGATGCTACGAGATTGCCTCATTTCCAAATGAAGTTAGGAAAGAAATGCATGAAGTAGACACAGAGCTCTAAAGTTTTCCCAGGCACTTACCCAAAACCTATTGCCTGTAATTTCTGACCTTCACAGCACAGATATTTTGGTGCAGAATAAAGCTGAATCAATGGAATTAAAATAAAATAAAATAAACTCATTTGGAACTAGAAGAGAAACATCGAGCACTGCCTTTCCTGAGAGGGGTTTTACACCACTCTAAACCCTCTGCCTTTTCTCTCGGGTTTGGAAAGCCAGAAATAACTGGATATTTCCATACCCAAAGCATTTTATTAAGAATGTCAAGAATCTGTGTTGGTTCTGAGCCCCAGTTGTGGTACAGGGATGCCAAACTGCAAAATCTCATCCAGAGCTCCCAGCCCAGAGGTTTCCTGTTGGAGCCAAGGGTGGATAAAGTCACTGGGGGAGCACATCCACCCTGCCAGAACCCCAAATTTTGTTTCCCACTGCCCACACACATATATGACATAAAAGGAAAAATTAAAACTCGTCCTTGATTAATAATATTATTCCCTATATCAATTTAAACTATTGAACGACAGGTTTAGTGAAAAAAGCATGAAATGTGCTGTTTGCCTTCCCTGGGGTTTCCCAGGGAGCTGACTTGTAAGGCTCAGTGATTTTTTTCATGGAGGAACTTCAGCTCAGAGAGCTGCAGCAGGAAAGGGTTCTGGGCAGTGGAGAGGAATGCAACACAGAAATAAAGAATTTGAAGGGATCTCCCAAAGTAAAAATATGCAGAATTCAGAAGTGAAAAAGGAATAGCAAACACCCATAATTCTTCAGCACTGCAGGGGGGGAACACCTTTAAAATTCCAGGAGAAAAAATACAAGGAAGCATAAAAATGAACACAAAACCCCAAATATTATCCTCATTTATGCCCCTGATTGCACCTACCTTTATGAGTACATAAAGGAGGACAGATCCTCATATCCAACAGCACCAGCAGAGCAATTCCATGCCTTAATCCAGGCAGAAAACTCTGGGAAAACTCTTTTAACTCACTTAAAAGCAGAGGCACAGATTCCCCGTGGAGAGCTCAGCAGGTGAAACCAGTGCAGCTCCCAGGTGGGGCTGTGGGAGTGGTGGTGCCTCCCCACAGCCTGAATAAAGGAGAAAATTGGAGAAAAACTACATAAACACCAACAGATGGGGGCTCAGAAAGCCACCACGTTTCAGGAATTTTTGTTGGTGGTTTTTAGTGATAAAGTCAGAGGTTCTCACCCTTATCAAAGGATCCAGGCCAGTTGCTGCATCGTGGATTCGGGATTTTAATTTAATTTAATTATCTGTCTGCATTACTTCCTGTTTCCTGGGCACACCACCTTGAGATGAGACATTTTTGTAAAGCAAGGAAGCATCAGCTCCTGGATTTGGAAATTTCTTGCCCGCAGTTTATATCACACTAAAATGTCCCAGTTCCCTCAGCCAGGGAGCAGGAGCAGCCTGGCAGCTCAGGGCTGACTCTGGAATGTTCTGAGCCTCGGGCACACCTGCAGGGCTGTGGGACACAGGTGTGCACATTCCAGAGGGGATCCAGCACAGGGCTGCCCTGGGAGATTTGCAGATCTGGGAATGGTTTGGATTAGAAGGGATCTCAATGCCCCTCCAGTGCCACCCCTGCCATGCCCAGGGACACATTCCACCACCCCAGGGACACCTCCCACTGTCCCAGGCTGCTCCAAACCCCGTCCAGCCTGGCCTTGGACACTTCCAGGGATCCAGGGGCAGCCACAGCTGCTCTGGGAATTCCAGCCCAGCCAGGAATTCCTTCCCAATATCCCAATATCCCACCCTCTGGCACTGGGAGCCATTCCCTGTGTCCTGTCCCTCATTCCTTGTCCCCAGTCCCTCTCCAGCTCTCCTGGAGCCTCTTTAGGGGCTCTGAGCTCTCCCTGGATCCTTCTCCTCTCCAGGGGAACATTCCCAGCTCTCCCAGCCTGGCTCCAGAGGAGCTCCAGCCCTGGAGCAGCTCCGTGGGCTCCTCTGGGTTCATTCCAGCAGCTCCACTAAAACAAAGGTGAACAGCAAAGACAAAAATTCGGAGCGAGCTGCCACTGAAAATGGGATTCTGCTGATTTCAGTGGACATTGGGCTGGAAAATGCAGCTCTCTGTGTCCAGGCCCAGCTTTGGCTCAGTCCAGGAAGGCTCCAGGCTCTGCTCCTCTCATGGAGCAGCAGCATCCCACCGGGCCATCCATCCTGGAATGCATCCGGGAAAACGCCGATGCTCCAGGAGAGCATCCGTGAGCGTTTTAATTCTGTTAACACCAAAATAATGATAAACAAGGATAATAGTTACAAAAATTCGCCCTCCCAAAAGAGTCCTAGAAATCCTAATTTGCTGGCTGGTAGCTGGTAAAACAGAAATACAGTAACTTAATAATCTGAGCATAGCAGTTTTCAGTAAGGAAAATTAACTAATTCATTATCACTTCTAATTTGCTGAGGCATAGCTGCCATATTTGTAAAATCAGCAGGTTCAGAGAAAAAGCAAGTTTTTAATGAATGTTCTTTTTCTCCCCTTCCCAGACCCATAAATGATACAATTACTTAGCTCCCTCTAGTGCCAATTCCTAAAATAAATTTCCCGCTAATGACTGCATTCACCAATGTAATCATCGGAGCAAATTAAAAATTCGCTTGGCAATAATTAACTAGTGAACTCTCAAAGGATGGAGTAAATTGCCATGAACCAAAGCCGAATTCAACTGGTGTCACAATTACAAAGAAAGGTCAAACGTAGGTTTTCTGCAATAACAAAAACACGCCAGCCATGTGTGGGGTTTGAGCAATCGAGGCACGCGTGGCACTGGAGCAGCGGGAGGGGAGCAGGGACAGCACTCGGGGCAGCTCCAGCATCCCTCTGACATTTCCAATCCCATCATTAAAGCCGCTTTTTAAAAATTATTGTTTTTCATTGTACTGTTCATTTCCAAGGCTTGGTAAAATTTGATCTCCGAAAGATGCTCCGTGCTGAAATAGGACACCTAAAACCATATTAAAATCATTAAAATTTTAATTTTATTCGCTATATTTTATTAATGTTATTGAAATTAAATAGTAAAAGCTCTATTTAAAAATAATAATAAATAATAATGATACTGTTAATAATAACAAAAAATATATATTAATAGTAATAACAGTACATGCAGAGGAATCCCTGTGCTCATCCAGAGGTTGGACAGGAAGATTCCTCATCTTGTATTTCTGCTGTGGTTACACTCTAAATTAAAATAACTTTGGAAAAAAAACCCCAAAAAACAAACAGATAATCTGTCATAACATTTGGGAGTTTCTTGTCATTGTGGGGTGATTGTTCTATGCCCTATTTCTGGATTTCTTTACTTTGCTTTCATGCACAAAACACTTGAAGATTTTCTGTGCAGGACAAATGCTGCAGCCACCTTTTCCCTGGAGTTTCAATGCAGTGGCCACTCTGCAGGAACAGGGGTGTAAAATTGGCCAGGCTTGACCTGGGGGGGATGCCACGAGCAGCAGAGATGTGCAGAAGTTCCCATTCCATGGGCACCTTTGGGAAAAGCATCTCAGGAAACTGCCAGAGGGCAGGGAGAGGTGGGATATTGGGAAGAGTTTTTAGAGGGAGGGTGATCAGACCCTGGATCCCTGGAAAAGTCCCAGGCCAGGCTGGACAGGGCTTGGAGCAGCCCAGGATAGTGGGAGGTGTCCCTGGGCATGGCAGGGGTGGGAACGGGATGAAATTTAAGTTCCTTTCCAACCCGCTCCGGGGTTTTGTGACGATTAAAGCCTTTCCCAACCATCACCTCCTGCCCCCGTGTCCTGTCCCTTTCCCAGACTGTCCCAGCTCCATTTCTCTGCTGTTTTGGGAAGAGCAGCCCACGTGGAAATGGCTGTGACAATTTCTGGAAGGACACTCAGCTCTCTGGGAACACCCTCGGGCTGCTCTGCAGAAACTGAAGCAAACATTTATATTTTTAAAAAACCCAAACTAAGCTCTTGTTTAGGATGTGAAGGGCAGGGCAGCCCATCACTGCCCAGTGATCTGATCCAGATTTCAGTCCCCTTTCTGCAGGAAAAGTGAATCTCAGGAAACAGAAATGGATTTTAACAGTCCAGTCATACAAGCTATCCCAAAAATATTTTTAAAGTGGTCGTCTGTAAATTTTTAGGCCATGGTAAGATGGAAAGGAAAAGGAAAAGGAAAAGGAAAAGGAAAAGGAAAAGGAAAAGGAAAAGGAAAAGGAAAAGGAAAAGGAAAAGGAAAAGGAAAAGGAAAAGGAAAAGGAAAAGGAAAAGGAAAAGGAAAAGGAAAAGGAAAAGGAAAAGGAAAAGGAAAAGGAAAAGGAAAAGGAAAAGGAAAAGGAAAAGGAAAAGGAAAAGGAAAAGGAAAAGGAAAAGGAAAAGGAAAAGGAAAAGGAAAAGGAAAAGGAAAAGGAAAAGGAAAAGGAAAAGGAAAAGGAAAAGGAAAAGGAAAAGGAAAAGGAAAAGGAAAAGGAAAAGGAAAAGGAAAAGGAAAAGGAAAAGGAAAAGGAAAAGGAAAAGGAAAAGGAAAAGGAAAAGGAAAAGGAAAAGGAAAAGGAAAAGGAAAAGGAAAAGGAAAAGGAAAAGGAAAAGGAAAAGGAAAAGGAAAAGGAAAAGGAAAAGGAAAAGGAAAAGGAAAAGGAAAAGGAAAAGGAAAAGGAAAAGGAAAAGGAAAAGGAANATTATTTTATTATTATTATATTTTTTATCAATAATACACTTTCATATAACATACATTAAAATAAGTCACCCATTTCAATGACTTCTTTTTCTGGCCCTTATTTCCATAAAATAAAAAAAAAAGGAAACCAAATCAACAACAAAAAGCCACCAGTGTTAATAAACCACTGATAAATCCCCCGCAGCACTGTCATGGGATCAGAGTTCCCAGCAACCCAAACCCATAATTCTGTTTAAAAAGAAGATGCTTTAGAGGTAAATCATCCAGCAGGAATTTCGGAACCCCATCCCACTTTTCCTGCAGCTCGGGATAAAGATGCTGAGCCCCAAATTAACCCACCATGGAATTAGTGGGGTTTATTTGCATGAGGAAGGGATAATGGGAATTATTGCAGAAGGCACCCAACCTCCACCAGGCAGAGCAAAACCTGAACAGGACTCAGCTGTGCAGGAGCAGCACAAGTCTGAGCTTTTTTCCAAATTGTTGATTGTTTCAAGTCTTGGAGCACACGTTTCCCTTTCACATCATTACAGGACAAGCGGCCCAGTATCATTTTTAAAGGCATTACAAAATTTTCCGTGGATTTTGGTGGCTTTAAAGGCAGAAAAGCAGAACCCCTGTACGTAGTAAACACACATCAAAGGTGCTTTTAGGAATTATAATTTTCTGAGGAGAAGAGCTGATTAAAAGCTCTGCCTCCGTTCAGAGGTTCCCAATCCCGCTCCTCCTGCTGCTGTCCCATCCCTGGGGTGGGATAAAATTCCTGAGGGTCTCCTGGGATCCTTTGCCAGTCAAATTTCAGGCCCCCTCCTTGAGGGTCAGCAGCACAAGGGGCTCCTACAGCTGAGCAAATCATTAAATCATTAAAGTCATTAAATATCCCTTGATTTCTTAGATTTAAAAGAGCTCTGTCTGCACTTAATTCAACATGAAGCCATCCCCTAAAAACGAGTGTTTAGGAGCACTAGAAAATCAGTAGCTGGCAATTTCTGGATATAGGAATACCTAAAAAAAACTGGAATTTTGTTCAAGGCAACTTCTTCAGGCAAAGGGAAGTGGCTGCAGGATTTAATTTGCTCTGCTTTTATTTCTCGTTTCTTTAAACTTTTGCCAGAGGTGATGGGAACGCCAGATGCACATTTTTTTGGTGTACTGTAAAATCCAAATAAATACAAATAGCATATGCTTGGGTTTGGTGTTTCCCCTATGAATTTCTCTCTCCCCTGTGGAAAAAGCAGTCAGTAGGAAAATAGGTAATTCCAGACTGTCATGAGAGCAGCCACGAGGAGGATTCAGTAAATCTCTCCTAAAGAATCACTTACAGAGGGATTGGGAGATGAAGAGATATTTTCCTGCACATGAAGAGATTTGTAATCAGCGGTTTTCTTTTGTGCTGCAATTGATGCTTCCAAAATTACATTTGCTGGAGCACCGGTGTTTAATGTTTCAGACTGAAAAAAACAAACAGGGATGAGCAAAAACAAACAGAGTGGAAAGAGAATTGCTCAGCTTCCTTGCAAAGGTCCTTTCTGGCTCACTTGAATTCACCAAGTACTCAAAAACAACTTCTAAAAAGCTCTGTGACACTGCCTGAAGTATGGGAAAATGAGATTATTCAAATATAACCTTCAAGAAAACTGTCCAGGATACCTTAAAATCAATATTTTTTTAAAGCAGAATATTTAAAACCCAGCAGTTATAATTAAAGCATCAGTTCGTTATATCTCCATGTACAGTTTAAATTCCTTAAATTATTGGGATATTTTTAAGCATAGCCTGAAGAATTCAAAGTTTTTACACCACTAGAAATTTCTGCTTACTGGAAAGGAAATCAAATGTGGGTTTGATTAATTGATGTAGTCACATATTAAAAACTTTTGCTTCTTATCCCATTAAAAGTAACACTAATGAGCAATGGCTGTGACCTTCAAGGGGAGAGCCACGTGTGCTTCAACCCCTCAGTATTTACCACCCAAATTTAATCTTTATAATGGACACCTTAAAAGGAATCTGATAGGAAGTACTAAGAGCTGCTCCAAAAGTAAAACACTTAAGGAAGATTTTGATTAATGCCTCGTGATTAATCAATTGATTAATACAGTTTTCAATACAGATGTGAGGACAGTGTCTACTTTAATCA
>VZTB01007638.1:269243-289857 GCA_013397245.1 Thryothorus ludovicianus
GAAAGGAAAGGAAAGGAAAGGAAAGGAAAGGAAAGGAAAGGAAAGGAAAGGAAAGGAAAGGAAAGGAAAGGAAAGGAAAGGAAAGGAAAGGAAAGGAAAGGAAAGGTCTGTATTGAAACAGGAATTATTCCTACGCGGTAGAAATTATTGGTTTGTGGTGGAGTTCTTCAGGCAGAAGAAAGTAGTTCAAGGGGTTTGAAGGCCCAATTCCCATTACATTTTGTTTCTGTCTGGGTATTTAACTTATTCACAGAACCTTAAACTCCTGGTTTTAGTCTGTACTGGGAGAAACATCAAGATGTATTCCCTTCATATATTTGCAAGGGAAACATTCATCAGGTCCAGGAATAAATGGGACACATCAACAATCAGAATATATTCATATAATCTCCCGACTGTGTATACTCAACTTCCTTTGGCATAGTTAAAAATAAAAATGTTATATATGAGGAAATTACTGTAACATTGTTATAAGTTATTGCAACAATTGTATCATTGTTACAATTACCGTACACATGGTTAAAAACTAATTTAGAGACAACTACAGAGAGAGGTTGTCCAAACTGAAAAATAGGGAAACTTCTTTTTAATGATATGAAAATTTGATTCCAAAATAATTCCTGTGCCTTTGCAGGTGGTCTGTGACCTGGGCAGAAATCTGCTCAAGAGGAAGGGAAAGACAGAGGTGACACAGAAAGGTCCTGATGGGGACACACAGCTCTGCTTTGGCCAGAGCAAAACCCAGAGAGAACCCACAGAGCAATGGTTTGAAACCACCTCCTGAAAGAATTCCTACAAGGAAAGGGTTGTTAAACATTGGAAAGAGCTGCCCAGGGAGGTTTGGAGTGCCCATCCCTGGAGGTGTCCCAGGAATTCCTGGATGTGGCACTCAGTGCTCTGGGCTGGGGACAAGGTGGGGATTGAGCACAGCTGGGACTCGATGGCCTGAGGGGGCTTTTCCAACCTCAGTGATCCTGGGATTTCCGCACCAGGATAAAATGAGACTGCAGAGAGGCGTTTTGGGGGTGTGGGAGGATGAGGTAGAGGATACACAGGTTTGAACCCCAGTCACATCCTCCAAACCCTCAAAATCATTCCCCATTTCCCTGTGACCAGCAATTCGTTTGCAGCTCCACCCTGGCACCCGGCATCCCCCAGCCTTGGGGGCTTTCCTGGGCTGATGCTGAATTTGATCCCCATTTGTTTCTTTAGCTCAGAAATAAGTTTTGCACCTCTAAAACTGGTCTGGGAGTGAAGGGGGGAGAAGGAGAAGCGGTGCAATGTCTGAGCTGGTTGTTTTCAGAACACAATGATCAGAGTTTCCAGCTTTCCCTCACACACGGCCTGTGCTGACTGCAGTGCTGATGGCAGGACAGAGCTCTCCTTTGCTTTTTGTCAGTTTTTGGATGGCTGAGGCACAGAAGTTCTCCAGACTGTGGTTTTTTTTTCCGTTTTCTATGACTGTTTGAACCTGCTCTGGAATAAAAACCAAAAAGGGCCCCAGGAGCTCCCACCTGTGTCCCACCAGGCCTGGCCCTGGAATTTCCCAACCCCAGAGGGACCGACAGCAACTGAGCCGAGCTACAGCCCACTGTGGGAATTTTTAAAAGTAAAGGGCTTTTGGAAAGCTGAAGAAGGAGGCCTCAGAAATAGAATATGACAGACAATGTAGAATTGAGCTACAGTTGTAAAGTTGTCTATATATATATAAAAAAATTTCCAACACCCACAAAAAAACTTTCTGAATTTATCATCCCTTCGGAGCAGCGAGAGGTTTTGTTGTTTAGTATTGTCCATTTGTTGTGCTGGGGAGTGCTTTACCTGTTAAATAAATGATTTTTTTTTTCTGCTTCTCTCCAATGAAATCTTTTTCCTGAACCAGTTAAGGGAGGAGCTGCTTAAATTTGTTTTCTAGAGGAACCCCTTTGGAGATTTTCTCCCAAATTTACACTAACCCACCACAAATACATTAATTAGCGTCCAACACAAGAAAGTGGAAAAAAACCCTGGTACCTTCAGGAGGAGAGGAGAAGTCCCAAAGCCCTGCCATCCTCCTGGAGCTCTCCCAGAGCTGCAGGAGTGTGGGAATACAAAATTCACCTCCANAGTGATTGGTTTAGAGTAGAAACTGTCTAATGCAGAGAATAGGTATTGGAGACAATCAGTAAATAATCTGTACGTAACTCTTAATATAAAAGATAAACACCCCCTCTGAGGGGGGAGAAGGCTTCGACTGCCCTGCTGGAAGGAGCCCGGCAGGGCAGAAAGAAAATGTTTGAGATAAGAACAAATAAACAACCTTGAGATCGAGACCTGAAGAGTTTCTGCTCTTTTCTTCCATCTAGGGCATGGAAAAGGACTTTGCTAACTCGGGGAATTTCTGCAAAACAGCAGAGAACCCCACACAGGGGCAGGATGCTCAGCCCCGAGCTCGTCTGCCGCGGCTCCGGCGGCGATCCCAGAGCTCCTGGAGCGGATCCGCCCGGAGCTGCCGGCACTTTTCCAGCAGATTGATGGCTCCCAGGACCTCCAGCGTGGAGGGTGATGTGAGGGATCTGCAGTTACTCAGCTGGGGCTGGGGTGAGGGATGCCTCCTCTCCAGGCCTGGTTATTGAATTTGAAAACCCTCATAGGTTTTGCTGTCACCGGTGTTGCTTGGGAGGGAATGTTACAGGAATGAGTTAAAAAGGAGTGACTGGGAGAAGAGGCTTAAAGGGAAAGGAAGATGTATCTTTATGTTTTGCAGGTTAAGGCAGTGACAAAAAGATGAACTTTCACTCTAAAGTTAAAAAAAGAAAAAACAAAAAACATTGTGTTAGATTCTGGTCCTCAGTACAGCTGTTTCTTACAGCCAAAACCTCCTTAGTGTAGAAGATCAGAGCCAAAACATTTTTTTTATACAAAAGTTTACCCCAAGCAGAGGCTCACCATGAACAATTTCCATATTCCATTTCACTGATTTTATTCTATTTCATAATGAATAGCCTTCAACACCAGGTAAAAAAAAAAAAAATTAAAGGAAGAAAGCAGGCTGTAAATAAGTGCCAACTCATAGAAACATTAAAAAAAAAACCAACAAAAAAAANAGTTACTCAGCTGGGGCTGGGGTGAGGGATGCCTCCTCTCCAGGCCTGGTTATTGAATTTGAAAACCCTCATAGGTTTTGCTGTCGCCGGTGTTGCTTGGGAGGGAATGTTACAGGAATGAGTTAAAAAGGAGTGACTGGAACAGAGGCTTAAAGGGAAAGGAAGCTGTATCTTTATGTTTTTCAGGTTAAGGCAGTGACTAAAAGATGAACTTTCACTATAAAGTTAAAAAAAAAAACCTAAAAACATTGTGTTAGATTCTGGTCCTCAGAACAGCTCTTTCTTACAGCCAAAACCTCCTTAGTGCAGAAGCTCAGAGCCAAAACATTTTTTTTATACAAAAGTTTACCCTAAGCAGAGGCTCACCATGAATAATTTCCATATTCCATTTCACTGATTTTATTCTATTTCATAATGAATAGCCTTTAACACCAGGTAAAAAAAAAAAAAAATTGAAGGTAGAAAGCAGGCTGTAAATAAGTGCCAACTCATAGAAACATTAAAAAACAGACCAACAAAAAAAAAATCAATTTTTTTCCAACTTGTTACATTTGAAACTAAAAGAACTATTTTTTATCATGTAATTACTCCTCATTTTCTGTATAAAATCCTTTCTATTCCTAAAGTAAGATTTAATATCAACCCTCTGCCTTCCCAATTCCACACATTCTTTCACTTACCCACCTACAGCTCCCTGAACTGATCATGCTGTACATTTTGACCTCATTGTTCAAGGAATCTTTGTGTAATGAACACTTTGGGCAACTCAATGAGCATAGAATGTCAAAAAAAAAAAAATCAGAATAGGATCTTATGAAAAACCTTGGAGAAAAAATTCAATTCTTAAGTGCTGAACCTGGCTGTACACCAGCAAGTTTGTGAGAAATGTGGCTCTAAAAAATAATAATGTAATCTTGAATATGTAACTCTCACACCTGGGAGTGGTTTCTTTGCTCTAGAAAATAAATCATATTTGTTAAATTACATTTAAGCATCAGGAAGTAGCCAAAA
The DNA here is from genome assembly GCA_013397245.1 of Thryothorus ludovicianus. NCBI lineage: Eukaryota > Metazoa > Chordata > Aves > Passeriformes > Certhiidae > Thryothorus > Thryothorus ludovicianus. The sequence continues at coordinate 273,341 of VZTB01007638.1, forward strand.
CAGTCTGGTATTGCTGGAAGGGAAAGCTTCCCCCTAAAAGAAGAGTTTTGAAAAGTTCTGAATTTTCATCTGTGACCTAAAACTGAGGGTTGTCTTCTCATTCTGATGCGTCTTACTGGGAGGTCCACAGGAAAAGCAGGATTAAATTAATTTTGTTGGTAAATAAGTGCCTAAATTTCTCCTCCAGAAGTATTTTCGTCTGTAGAAGAAAGCTGCCCCTCTCTTCTCCCAACTTCTTGGTGATATTTTATTTCTTCATCCTTTATCAAGCTTCCAGTACCTTCGAGGAAACCACCAGCAGGATTTTGGTAGCTCCAGCAGGGCACTAATTATCCACAAAATGGACTCATAAATTCAGGCAGTGATTTATTGCTCTGGGATCCCTTTTTCCCTCCAAAGCACTGCCTGGAGCACAACCCACTCCAGCTTTCATCTGGTTTTTTCAGCCACCCAAGACCCTTTGCAGAACTTTAACTTCTTCAGTGAACCAATGGTTTAAAACTTCCCCTATAAAACAAAAGGCAAAACTGCTCACGAGGATTTTTTTCCCCTCTTCTTTTCATCTGTCAATGAAATATTTAATGAATCAATCAATGGAAAGTCTCTAGGCAGGAGGGTTCTAAACTCACTGCCATAAGTAGGCATTTAATTTTGATTTACTGAGGTGGTTATTGCTTATTAATCAGATAACATTATGAAAGCTGAGTATGTGTGTGTCAGTTGTACATTAATTAGTTACTAAAGTAAGAGAAGCTAAAGAGCACCAGGAGCCGCTTGCATGTCCCCTGAATTAATTTAATTACGAGGAAGAAGTTCCAGAGCACATCCTTCCACATGAGCAACCATTCATAGGAAAACAAATTGCAACAAACAGTGAGGTCTTCAGAGGAAAACAGCTTCTGGAACTCACATAAGCAGCAGATAAATGTTAAAACTTCATTGAAAAAAAAAAATTCAAGTAGTTTTTTTGTCAACAAATTTATCAAGTGTATGCAGGAGAATCAGAAGTTTCCTTTTTTTCAGAATTGCTGTGACTTAGGAACAGTTTGGTTGTAAAGCTGGATATCTTATACTAATTTCCAATAACTCTCATCATATCTCGATATATTTTCACTTTCTGTTTAAATATTTCTCTGAAATATTCACTGGGCACAGCTCACAAATGGAGAATACCCAATAGTGTCAGTGTTTTGCTCTGCCAGCCACCCCACACTGCCCCTGCTGCAGGGCAATATTCTGGGATTCATGGATTTATTCCCAGGGGTGGGAAGTGCCCTCACTTGCCTCACTTCCCCCTCCACTCTGGTTTATGCTCCCTCTCCACCACGGGCTTAAACAAACTTTCTAAATTTGGTAATAGTTTTATAAATCTTGCAAATTTGGCTGCTGTGACAATATTATTTCTTAGGAAACAAACACATCTTTGCGCTTAGCACATTTAAATAATTTGCTGCAGCTGGATGTTAATCCCAAGGAATAATTCCAGGTATTTTCCTGGTGCTGTTTTCCCAGTGCAGCCAGGTGAGGAGGCTGCCAGGTGTCCCCTGACACCTCCTGCCCAGCTGGGCCCTGTCCCAGTGCCAAGGGCAGCACCTCTGGGTGTCCTGGGATTGTAAAAACAAGCAGCAGCCCGTGCCTGTGGTGACAAACACAGTTCAAAGTGCCATCAGCACCCGTCCTCATGGTGATAATTAATCCCATCATCGTTATCATAATGAGGAGCCACGTTCTGAAAATGCTGATTGAAAACCTCCACTGTAACAAACCCAGTCACTCGCTGCCCTTTCAGCCTGAGGGATTCTTACATTTGCTGTTGATTAGCACAAAGCCTTCCAAAGAATTTTGATGCCCCAATCCAAACTTTTCTAGTGTTCTTATGTCTCAATTCGTGATTTTTCAAAATGTTCCATTCTAGCATGAAGTGCCAGGATTGCACTTTTGTTCATTAATTTGTGATGGATCTTTTTAATCAAATTTTTTTTCTTTCCTGATTTCTCTCCTCTCCCAGTGATGTGGTGACAAAGGAAGACAAAGAAATTGAGAGGTATTGTCATGGTTTAACCTCGGCCAGAAACTAAATCCCACAGAGCCACCTGCTCCCTCTCTCTCCGTGGGATGGGGAGGAAAACTGGAGAAACCTGGGAGTTAGATAGGACCAGATCAGTAATTGAAATAAATTATGATAATTTTATTTATTTATCATAATAATGAACGGGAGATGAAGGGGAAGGGAAGGGAAGGGAAGGGAAGGGAAGGGAAGGGGGAAAAGGGAAAAGGGAAAAGGGAGAAGGGGAAAAAAGGGAAAAAAGGGGGAAAAGGGAGGAAAAGGGGGAAAAAGGGGGGAAAAGGGGAAAAGGGGGAAGAAAGGGGGGGAAGGGAAAAAGGGAAAAATGGAAAGAAGGGGAAATAAAGGAAAAAAGGAAAACAGGAAAGCAGGGAAAAAAGAAAAGTGAGCTCTGAATTGTCATAATTATAAAAAAAGAGGTGGCTTTGGGAAGTGACCCCTTGTAATGCCACGGACTGGGCCTTGATTCCAGGCCCTCCCACCAGGCAGAACTCCAGCCCCCCCTTCACACAGACTCTGTTTTCTGCTTTTCAGACATCTTTATGAACATTTTGAAGCTGATAAATAACCCAAGCCTGTCCCACAGACACTCCTTCTCTGCAAGGCTGATAAGGCCAATCTAAACTGCATTAGATAAGCGCTGCATTTTCAGAGGCCAAAGATTTGTCTCCAGTTTTCAGCTCACCATAAAATGAGGTGTGTGAAATCCAAAACTCCCCGTAAACGACCCACTGAATCCTGGACTTCAAAAATATTTGTGAATTCTGTTCTGGACATAGCATATTTCCATATTCTATAGATCTGGAGATGAGGAATGACCTGATACTGGTGGAATTTAAATCTTGCACTGTAAACAAAGGTGAATTGGCTGATCACAGGAGCTTCCCCCAGTGTTTTTATCTGTTCTGGATATATTAATTGGTTGTACAAATATGAACAATCATTACATGACAAGTTAAAAAGGGGCACATAATAAGCTTAAGTCACCATAAATCATACAATAAAAGCCTGAATGAGAAAATGTAATAAACAATATGTTCCCACAACAACTTCATCCCCTTCCATTAAATCCATAACCCCCCTAGGACTTGTTCTACCATTCTCAATTCCTGACTACACATTATCTATTAAAAGGAGCATAAAAAATTTAAAAAACACAACTTACCATGCCTGACTCTGTCTCTTTCTCTCACATTTTGGTCTGGCACTTTGTTTTCTGCAGCAAGAATTCCAGCCTGTGTCAATTTTGGATGGAAAATGGTATCCTCCTCTATGAAAATTCCCTTCATTTTAAAAATTTTTGTAATCTGCATCAACAAGAATCTCAGTGAATGGGTGAATGGGATATTCCCAGGGGAAGATTCCTTGTAGATAGTTCCTGTGCCATTTTAGGGCCAGCAGCTTGGATTTGGGATTCCTGCATCCCCTATGAACAGGGATCATTGCCAATCAACTTCTCCAGTAATGACTGGTGCAGATGTTGCAAAATCAGTTCCTTTTTCTGCAAATATTTTGTTGCAGCAAGTCCTGTCCTTGCTGGGAAAAAAAAAAACAAAAAACAAAAAACAAACAAATTTCCAGCCCAAAATTCCCTATTACTTATTTTCCTTCAGAAAGACAATGGATGCTCCTCTGGAGAACTCAGAGGGATTTAGACCTTTTCCTTCACAGCACTCCAAAGTGACTTTGGACAAATTGCTGCTAATCCTACACTGCTCAGGTGTCAGAACTGATCCTATTTAACAGTTTTGATAATTAATTTGACAGAGGATGCGACTACACCAATTACACTGTTTTTCCTGACATGAATTTTGAAGGCTCCGAGGAATTTCGGACGACAGGTAAACGAAATGATCTGGGGACTTCAATGACAGACATAGGATAACACCTAGGGGTACAAAACTTCCAGTTCAGGTCTTTGGGAATGGATAATTGGAATTTTTGAGGTTGTTTGTGGAAAAGGAAGAAGAAGGCAAAGATTTCATGATATGCTGAATGTAAATTGATGATGCAGCATGAGCACAAATGGGGGATGCATCTCATGGTGGGGAGGGAATAATATTCTCATTAAAAACAGGGGAATATTCCCATTATTCTACAAGTACCTAGTGCCTGCCTAGTGCTGCAGACTGTTCTCAGGCAGGAGGAAAATTCCTCAAAATGTGGAAAAGGGATACTTGGGAAAAAGTCCAACCTCTCTTAAGTGATGAGAATGGAACAAAGCCATTTATTTAGGCCAGGAAAATGAATGAAGGCTTGACTAAAACTAGTTTAAATCACTAGGCAAGGCTGGTGCAAACACAAACTGGCTACAGATAAATTCAGGCTGTTAAGAGAATATTCTCAGGCTGAGAAGGAATTGTTAGGAATATTTAAGGTTTGCCACAGGTAATGGAGGCAAACAAATGACTTTAAATTCCAAAGATCCCTTTATAAACCAAATTCCATTGTATATTTCCCTGGAAAAGCTGGGGAATTTTGTAGCCCTTGCTGTCACTTTGAGTATGTTGAGTATTTCTTGTCTGTTCCATGACACTGGAAATGAGATCCTGACATTTTTAGAGCTGAACTCCAAAATCCCAGGTAGGACCAAAAGGTGTGAGGGCTTGAGTGCATCAGATTTATTGGCACTCTTTGAATATTGGATCTGTCAGCCAGGAGAGAGGTTTACATCCCACCTGGATCCTCATAAAGTGCTATTGCAGCACCTCATGTCTCTGTCAATATAGATAAATACATAGCTAATGAAAACAGGTAAATATAGATAATACTGTCTATATATAAATATAGATAATCACAGGTACCACATACAGGAGCCCATACGTGGCACAGGCATGCACGTGCTCTCTAGACAAGAATGGATCTCAAAGTGAGGTGAAAATGTAGGTTTGAGATGTGTATTATTATCACATTAAACAATAAATGTGTGCTAGAGAGCCTGTTTTGGTATTTCCACTCATTCTAAACACAGGGTGCAGGCTCCCCCCATATCCAGACAAACTGCAGCGACAATCCAGGCTCTTAAACCACATTTCCTTATGCTAAAACCTTCCATCTTTTGCAAGCAACTCATCTGATTTCTATGATCATAAAGAACTGGATAACACTAAATTATAACAACAGCAATCAGGGGCATGGGGAGCAAGAGGATCCTCGATTGCAGCCCATGCATCACTCAACAGCCCCACAGAAGCAGAGATTGAAAAGCACATCAATTCACATAACTTCCTCCCAGCACCCATTGTCTTTTTCAGTTCCTAATGATGCTGAAGTGCCTCCATGATTAAAATTTAAAGGTTTCCCAGTAACCAAGTAATTTTCCCAAAACTCCTTATCTAGCACTCACCACGAACACTCTGATTTTAATATACCATTAATCAAGCTCCAGCCAAGTTTACTACTGATACTTTCAATTATAGAGGAACTAACTTCATTCTTCCCAGTGTGGCAGTGAGACCACTTCCCTGATTAGCCACAGCCCCTAAAAACAGATGGATAACAGGGATGCACTTTCCTGAAGGAACTATTTGTTGGGAATTGCGATTTAGCAAACAAAATTGGATCAACTCTGCCGCAGGATAAGCTTCAGCCAAATTTTGAGCCCTACTCACCCTGATTATAATAAAAACCACAAGCTGATTTCATGTTTTATGGCACAACGATTACGTGGGGGTTGGTGAAATGGAAATTGACGCGACGGCGAATCGAATGGGCGAACTCCAAACATCCGCGGATTTCCCACCACGAACATCCCCAAAAATGCCCGTGGTGAGGGTTTAATTGAGGCACACGAACAGATCCACAGGCTTCAACAGGACATCTCGTGCTCTTAAGTGATGCACATGCACAAGTGATTGCAGGATCGGCTGTCAGAAAATGATCCCCGGTACGATTCCTAAGAATTCCGACAGATTGCAAATAGCTGTGATTTGTCACACAACATCTGGTCTCTTCCCTCCACAATCAAATGGACAAATGGAAATAACAATACAGGCTGTGAAATCGCAGCTTGGAAAAAACAATTAGAGGGATAGGGAGCCCTACCTTACCCTGCCGGAGTGATGGAATTTGCACGGGGCTGCCTGGCTCAGCTAATGAAGAGGCAGCGCTCGTTTGAGCTCCAGTGTTATTGCCACAAAAAAAAAATATTTAATTCTGAAGCTGTTTATGCAGCTGCAGTCAAAATTTCATACAAAACGGGATGGTCCTGTTACTGCCCCAAGAAGAAATTTTACCTGTTCTGTAGGATCGATGTCCCGTCAAGATGGGTGACAAGATGGACAAAATTGCAATGTTTGATTTAAATATATCAGCATTATCATTATTTATATATCTGTATGTTATTACTCTATTGACTATATAGGTCTGGAGGCAGCTGACCATTAAATCTATTTAATTCAGCTAGAGAACATTACAGCACATACCTTCTAAAATTGCAAGAACTGTCTCAGCAGTGAAATTATAGGGATAGGTAACAATTAACTTGGCTGCAAATTAGGAATATCCATGACTAATCTCAGATATGTGAGATACAACTTAAACTGAAAGGATGTATGTGAAAATGTTGAGGGGAAAAAATAAAAGGGGGTGTTTACAGTAACAGCAACTGAGACAGATTTCCATTGACAGCACTACTCAGAGTCTCTGGATGGCACCGTCTGCTGGTTGAGTTTGATTATCTGGTGAAAATTCAGTTTGATATTTAAGAAAAGAGCAATGAAACATCTGAGTTTCCTGTCATTCAAACCCAGCCTCCACAAAGGAGCCGAGATTCTTCACATTCATTAAACAGAAGTTTGAGCTTTTATGTGGAAGCCTCTTTTACTTAGAGGAAAGACTTTTGCATGACGTAACAGACTTCCTTTACACTGATGTCTGAAGAAATGAAAGATTTGGGTGTTTTTTCAAATAATAAGTAATTCTATTCTTTTTTGAGTGACCTCAGCATCGACCTCTTCTCTGTAGAACATCAGCACAGCTCTGCAAGCAGTGAAGTCAAGGCAACATCCAGGCAAGGAACTTCACATTTTTTTGGTATTCATCCAAAAGTTCCCAAATTTCTGCTGCTTGACCCTTCTTTCAGAATTTTTTGTTCCCCAGCAATAGGTGGAATAGATAAGGCATACAAAATAAAAATAAACCCACTGAGATTGTTCCTGAAGTTCTCCTTTTTCCCCAAACACACTAATACCTTTTTTGGAAGATTAACAATGTTAACCAATTCTTTTCTGTCAAGTAGCATTTTTTTTGGCAGATCCCTTTTGCATGATTCATGAAGGACCAGTAAAAGGCTAATTGTTCAAATTAATTTGCGTAAATGACTAAGCAAGAGATAACAAAATTACATCTGCACTTGTTTGGCAAAGATTCAATAGCAGTGGCCCTGTACTGCCAGCTGCTTCCAGACAACACTCTCGCAGAAATTAAAAGCTACAAATATTAATTAATACACTTTTTTGGTACGTTAATTTGCACTGAAAGGTTCCGGAGTACAAAACTGCTGAGAAGATGAACCATGATAATTAGAATTAATGGGATGGATGCATGTTTTCTGCAGCTGAAGTTTTAAAAACCCATGAATGGAGCTGGGAACTCGGAACTGACATTCTCATAAATCTCTATGATAATGCTGCCATTAGTATTAGAAGGATTAAGCGCCGTGGCTCCGGCGTTATCCATCACATGACGCGCTGTGTCCCATCTGTCACCGCCGCGCCGGAGACGTGAGCGCTGTCCTTGAGGAAGCCGCCTGGAAAGCTCTGGGAATCCAAGGAATCGCGGGATGGATGGCTCAGCCCCCCGAGACTCCGGCAGGAATAAGGGCCGGTGCTCTGTTCCTGTCAGCTCAGGGCCTGAGCAAACACTCCAGCTCTGGCTGAGTTGAGTTGAGTTGAGCAGCCTGGGTTGGAGATAAATCAGCAACAGTCAAATGTCGCGGGGTTTCATCCTTCACTCCTTCCCACCACTGGATCTGGTTCCTACTGGGGTTCACCCCATCCATTTGGCATTTTTTAGGGCAGCCAGCGCCACTGGGGCTCCTCTCAGAGCACTGAAATAAACAATTCCTGCATGAAATCACTAATTAGATCATTTACCCGCTTCACAATGTTACCTGGGTATTTGTACAGTGCAAATGGAAATGCTGTTGTAAGGAAACAAGATTTTAAATGTGTCCTGTCTAAATTCTGCCTGGAAAGTTAACTCCAACTTTTATCTTAGGGCTTTCCAAACTTCTAAAAAATTACTGTATTTTGCATCCTAAAATATTTAGGATACCTAAGTACCTTAAATACTTATATTTACATCCTAAAAATACTTCACAGGGACACAGATATGAGACTCTTAAATATCTCTAAGTACCTTAAATACTTTATTTACATTCTAAAAATAATTCACAGGGACACAGATATGAGACCACGCTGCCCATTTCACTAATTACCTTTTCAATGCTAAGAAAGGTTGTAGAGAAGGAAGTTTCACGCTTTAAAAAGTAAGAAATCCTTAAATAGCACTTTTCCTTCTATTTGGAATGGTGCCTGTGGACACAGGCAATAGAATTGGTGAGAAATTCTGGACCAGAAGGGGTGTCTGAGAAAGACCAGACAGAGGAGATTATCTGGGGAAGGAGCAGCTTCCTCACCCTTCCCAGAAAAAACACCCCATGGTGTTCAAAGCCTCCCAAAAACGCCAACACTAAGGAACATCTGGTAGAGAGTAGGATCCAGAATATTTTCCCCTTGAGCATTTTGGTAGGGAAACCCTCAAAATTATGCAATCACAATTTATTAGAATTATTAGAACTTGTTGGTGGAATTCTTGGGGCTGCCTTGTGCAGGGCCAGGGGTTGGAATTCCATGATCCTTAAGAGTGCCTTCCAACAACTCAAATATTCTATGATTCCACCCATATTTTTATTCCTTTATTCTGAATCATTGGGTCATTATGAATCATTGGATCATTCTGAATTATTGGATCATTTTCCTCTTTACAACAACTCTACTTCTATTCTGCTTTTACTCACCTACATGGGCTAAAAAAAAAAAAATAAATAACAACTTCTTATGTCCCTTCTCTGGTGACATCATGGAATAAAATAAAAAACTCTCCTTGACCCTGACCCCGAGCATGTGGATTGTTAATTTTGTGCAGACTGCTCCTGGTCTCACAGCTCATGAGAACTCAACCCAAATCTTCAATTCCTTGGATCAACCGGAGATCACAGCAGCAAGGGTTGGTGCTCAGCTCCCCAAATCCAGATTTTCACAGCCCCAACCAGTAAAAAAAGCCTGGAAAACACAACTTTTATTAATCTTTCAGAGCTTATATTTATAATAATAATTACAATGTATTATAATTTATTAATTATTGTGAATTTGAGAATATATTAATATTTTTCCTCAATGATAGAATTTATGTTTATGCTCCAGAATATTCACCCAGGTGGGCAGAAACAAGTCAGCCTCAGAAATTAATACACTTCAATTAATAATGTGAATTAATATATTTTTCATTTCTGCACTCTGAAGACACAACTGTTTACCCCTACACAGAGATGTGAGACAGAACTGCTCTGAGTGAGTCACGTGGGGTAAATATACAAAGAGGTTTTGAGCCAAGCTAAATCAGGGATTAAAGAGAAAACTGAATAAAATTGTGAGCCACAATTCCCAAAAAACACAGGAAGAGAAAACAGGAGCATGGAGAAAACAGGGCACAACACCAAGTCATTCCTGATTATTTAAGTTGTTGAAAAGAAAAAAAACAATCTGAGGGGGGAAAAAAAGTCAACAAAATTTTGCATTTCTGTAGCTGAACATCCAAAGGACTTCATTGATGCTTCTGCGGGTTATGATCCTGATATTCCCAGTGGGAAAAACATCACCACCAGCTTGGAAAAAGCAACAGGAAAGGGATAAACTTTTCCCAGAGCACAGGAAAACCCATCTGCAGAGGGAGGAGTGCCCCAGGTGGATCCCGGTGCTGCCCAGGGTGTGGATCCAGAACATTCCAGAGGTGGCACCAGCTGGGCTGGGAGGGCCTGGGAACAGGGGTTTAATTCTCATTGCAGCACGTGGAATTTGTGGAATTGGAGAGTCTGCCAGAGGCCACCTGGAGCTCTGGGGAGTCTGGTAGGCAGGGAATTCCTCTGGAATGCAATTATCACCTCTGTGCTGTCCCGTCAAAGCCCAGAGAAACTGCGGTGGATGTTTGACTCCAGATCCTCTAATGTGGATTGGCTTTTTCTCTCTGCCTTTAATCAACTCACTGGACTTGCTGAGACTTCCCAAAGCACAGGATTTTGGTATTTTTTGGTGTGTGTGTGTGTGTGTGACCTTGGTATTTTTGATACATTTCTTTGGTGTATGATTTTGGACAAAATTCCACCTTTTTAATGCTGCTGTCACTTCTTCCTCGCAGCCGCATCGTAAAACAAATTCCTGGCCATTCCTGACACTAAAATCCATGTTAAGAGTAACTTGAAGAGCTTAATTATTAATTAAATGAACTTCCTTTAGGCTGTAATAATAGACCAGCATTACTAGAAAGAGTACTTAAATTTGCATTTATGGCCCTTTACTGAAACCATTTGCTTCCCTCGAGACAATTCTTCTTTCTTCCATCTCATCAGTCTCATGGCCCAGTACAGGGCATCAAACCTGTCATTATCAGTCTTGGTCTGATTGATAAAGAAGATTTAGGGAATATTTGGTGTTTCCAGGGATCTAATAGCAGTAAGTAGGCAGCTATCATCCAAAATTAGGGGAATTTGTGCCATGGGGCAGGTCTGAAATAGGTTACAGTGGTCAGTAAAAAATACACTAAACTCTGCTCACCCATATCCAGTGCCCACAAAGGCTCCTGGGATTATAAACAGGTGGATAAATTAAATTTGTGGAGGAGTTTGACAACAATCAAACATAAATAAAATAATAAAAATAAATATGAAATAAACCACTCCCAAATTAGAACATCCTGGGCACCAATCTCATTTCCTGGCAGTCTCTTGGTGTCCCTCAGAAACAGCTCCTGATGTCAACTCAACTTGAATTCCCATGTGGAGAATTCAGACAGGGAGAATGGGAAGAACCTTAGAAGTCCATTCCATTTTCCAATGGAAAGTCCTTGCAGTGCCTCCACAAGAGCACTAAAGGAGCACGTGCAGATTCCCTTGGGGACAATTTCCCCCTGGACACGGCTGTGAACCTGCCCAGGGCTGGTTTTCTTTCCTCATTTCCCTTCATTTTCCCCCAAGGAAGTCTAAAAGCTGAAAACATGCACCACAGCCTTGTTCCCCTCTTTCCTGCTACACAGCAGAGCTTGTTCTCTGCTGCTCTGCTGGGATTTTATGGGGAACCCTGGTGACTCTTTAACACACCCTGTTTGTTATCCCTGTCCCTGAGCCACGGGTTATGAGTAAAACCAGGTGGGACCTGCAGAACTCAACACTCTGTTACACAAAGCGTTTGCATAGAAAGTCTGGGCTTGGGATCCAGGTGAGATGGAATCCCAGAATGGTTTGGGTTGAAGGTTGAAGATCATCCCCTTCCACCCTCTGCCGTGAGCAGAGACACCTTCCACAATCCCAGGGTGCTCCCAGCCCCATCCAACCTGGCCTTGGACACTCTCAGGGAAACCTGTGCCAGGGCTTCTCCACTCCCTGAATAAAGATGGATTTTCTAAAGAGATAAGAGATGGTGCTCCACCATGCTTTAGCACAAATATCTCTGCATCAAACACATTGCCCTTAATTTTTCAGAGAGAAACCCCCAGGATGTCACCGAGCAATAAACCAACATTCCAGGTCACCGCGAACAAAATTCGCACGGGCGTTTCTGTTCGTGCTGTTTCCCCTCCAACCATCCCTGCCGTGCTCGGAATATTCTGGTTGCTCCCCTAAAGGGAACAGGGGGAAAGCTGCAGGAAATGAAGCCCAGTGTTTCCCCAGGGGGCTGCTGTGGGTGTCAGAGGGGCTGCCTCCATCCCAGCAGCTTACGCCGGATCAGCCCCGTCCTGCAGGACCGTGTCAGGGGGTGGCGAGGAAGAAGTGATTTATTTTTGTGCCTCAGACATCCTAATTCCCTCATGCACGGTTTCAATGGAGAGAGACACCGAGAGCTTTAGAAAATGTGTGGCTAATTATACATCTCATCAAACGCTCAACACTTAAAGTCGTGATGAGCACAAAGCACTTGTCTGCTCCGCCACCTATCCCCTTCCTGGGATGTCCTTTTTAATGGTCTCTTATGTAAAGAGAGTTGGCTGCTTAAAGATTTGAAGTCTGCCAGTTTAAAAGATTTAAAGTATTTTTAAAATGCAGAATAGATTTGGGTTTTGTGCGCTCTTATCGTTCAAGAAAAACCTTCACTGATACTTTTTTTTAATTAAAAAAATCCCTTTGGGCTATGAATGCCAAGTTTTAGCCTGGAGGGAATTTTTATTGCAGATATAAACCCCTGGAAATCAGAGTATGTACACATCTACCACCGAGCCTGATAAACCCTTGACTGTGACACTGCTACTGAGGGCTGCTATAATATCTGATGACAAAACTGACAGATTACCTCTGATGAGAATGTGGAACCCTTTTTGTTTTTAACTTGACCCTGAAGACATGTCATAACATTTGTAATATCTGCAATAAAGTGTCAACTATACTGCTCTAAGACTGCTGGAGCTTGGAGTTAAGCATTCAGTTTAGTGCTCCTACAGCTTTCAATTTCAAATAAAAAAAGACTCTTAATTTCCTTTTGGACAGTCCAAGCCCAGTAGAACTGCACTAATTTGTCTTGGCAAATACGAGCATGACTGCTGGAAAGGAAATCCAGAGGAACAGAACGAAATAAAATAAACCTATCAATCGTCTCCACATAAATTGGAGATTTACAGTTCAGCAGGAGCAGTCTTCAGAAGGGATGGCAATAAAAGGAGTGTCAGTGGCCACCTCAGTGGCAGGGCTGGCTGGATTTCGGTCTAACATTTCACTGCGACCCTCCAGCTGCACACAGTTCAAGGATTTTAAGGCTGTTTCCAGAGGAATAAAAATGTCAGTGGTCTCCCCCACCCCGTGCAGTCAGATTTGACCCGGGTGGGTCTCCCCAGCCCCGTTGTCTCCCGTGATTTTTCCAGCTCTTGAACCACGTTGGGACCAGAGCATCACCAGGGTTTGAAAAGACCCCTGAGATCACAGAGCCTCGCCATAAAGGATGGCCACAAAAAACCTCCTCTTGCCATGGATCCCACGTCTCTTTGACTCAGAGACTGCATTCCTAAAAGTGCTCTGGAACAGAGAATCTCCACTTCTCTGATAGTCTGGTCCCAAAATTAATAGCCTGATTTAAAAGTAAGCACCAGGCACGAAGCTGTGAAAGACAATATTTTGCTGCCACTAACAAGGGCTGATTTCTTTGTCTAAGTGTACAATATAGTCAAACTAAGCTTTATTTCCCGAGAGACGAGATACTTCATTTATTTGTGCAACTTCCTCAGACTTTATATTCTTGTGTGTTTCAGGACTTCAGTAGTTGCCTTCTTGTAATATTTCAGCTTTTAAGCTGTTTTCTTGCCTCACTGAACTCACATAAGATACATCTGAAAGCTTTAGTACAAATTTACTTCGAATAAAGTCTTCAATTCATTTTCATGGCACCAAAAAGACAGCTTTAATAACTGCAATGACAAATAAACTGGAAATCATTCCAGGCCTTTTCACTTAACTGACAAGTAGAACGCTCTCATAATGAGCCGCAGGTTTTACGTTTTCTCTTTGACCATAATAGCTTCATTTAAGAGCGTCAGACCCTGACACTTCATCATTTATCTACATTATTTCTCATCTTCTTTCAAATAAATTATGGAATACTAGACTGAGCACATAAAAACAAAGTGACTTGTTATCTGTAAACAGCAAGATAAATTGTCCAGAAGTTCCTCATTTAGTTCCTTTTAAATTTAAGGGCAAGTTATTGGATGTACCTTTTTTTTTTTCCCTCTATCCCAATTTTTTGCATTTTTTTACAGACATCTTATTCTGTTGCCAGTGGCCTTTGTGCAGCCATCCAAAGGCTGATGATAGTGCAAAAGGCATAAAATAATTCCATTATCCCAAGGTTGGACGGGGTAGCGCAGAAAAGAAAAGAAATATATATAAAAACACTGAAAAGAAAAGAATCAAATAAACAACTTCCATGGATGTTTCTCTCCATCTGCAAAACTCCTCGTCCGTAATACGTCTTGTCACCCTGGCAAATGTGACACATCCAAAGTAATGAACAGCGGGGCTGTGACTGTCCTCGCCCTCAGGAGGAGCTGCTCTTTCCCGCCTGGAATGCATTAATCCCTGGCTCCGAGATCACGTCCCCCTGATTTCCCAACCACGCTGTCCCGAGCACAATTAGCAACCTTGCTTTTGTGTTCTAATTAGCGGTGACAGGCGGAATCCAGAGAGGTTCTGTTTGAGGACACCCCTGCGTGTCCCCAGCGCGCCTCTCCCTGCGGAAATCGCGTTTTCCCGATATTATGATTCCCGATATTCTGGGGTGTGGAGACCCCCCCGGAGCCCATCCCAAATCCTCAGCTGGAATTTGTGAAGCCACACCAGTGGCAAACAGCACTCAGGATGTTTAACCCTGCCAGGGGCGGATTCTTTGGGAGGATATTGGGCTATTCCTGGTTTAGGGACAGGGAAATGAACACAGAGGATGTCTCCAGCAGAATTCCGATGGATAAATCCAACAGCCCCAGTTCCAGCTGTTTTTAAGCCTTGTGTTTCGAGGCAAAGTGAAAACCAGTGTAGGTAGGAAGGCTTCACAGATTTGTCCCATTTATTTACCTTGAAGGATTTCTTTTAAAAACGTACAAAATTACAGTGCCAATGGATTCCCTGAGCATTCCTCATCCCAAGAAAGACTCTGTCACTCACCACTATCCTTGGGAAGACAAGGACCTGGAAAGGGCACAAAAAACTGCAAAGGACACCTCACCCAAGTGGTGCAGCTGGTTGGACTTTGGGTTTTGGTGGGGATTTTAGACAGAGCCTGCACTGAGCTGGGCTGAGACACGAGGACATTCCCAGGGACAGAGCCGACATCCCGAGCTTTGGGTGAGGCTCGGTTTGGGGACAAACTGGGCAGTGGAATCACAAGGGTTATTAACAGGTGAATAAATTCATTAACAGGTGAATAATTCACGCATGAGTTTCATCAACCCCACAGGCACTTACACACCACTGCCATTCCCACCGTGGAGCAGTGGAATTCCAAGATTCCCAACCCCATAGACACTGCCAGGATTACAGAAAATAAAAAAAGGCATGATGAGAGAAGGGCTTTCATAGGAGTCCTGAGCACATTTAAGGTCATTCCTTGACCTGCTTGAATTTCCAGGTAATTTTCCTTCCAAGCTTTTCCTTTCCCTCTCCAAATCCTGGCACCGTGGGCACTCAGCCATCCTGCAATTCAATCATGTTCTCTGTGCAGAGCAGGCAATAATCAAATAAAGACAAAAATAAGAGTTTAAGCCGAGGTTCCCATCAGCTGCAATTCCATATACATAACATTTTAATTATATCTCATCTCCAGTGTAATAGTTAGAGATGCCATTTGATACAGCTTTTTTTTTATTATTATTTTATTTGAAAAATTAACTCTAACTAAATTAGCAAAAATAAAGTAGTAAAAGTTAATTGGGAATTATCTACTCCAAAATAACTCTTACTGGTAAATGCTTTGTGTGGTTATAAAAGGCTGATAAATATAATTGTATTTATGTTATGAGTATCATGTTTAATTTACTGTACTTTGTTTTTAGACAGCATTTTACGCAGGCCTCATAAGTGAGCTTAGATTATTGCTTGTATTGCTTTTAAAATAAAAAAAATCACCATCAGAGGCAGCACACAAGAAAGGTCCAGGTTTGAAATAAGGCTCTGATGAGTTAACCAGAGAAATATTTGGGATGAACTGCATCTGCCTGAGCTAAAAATCAGAGTTTAGGGTGGGTGGTGCTCATGGTTTAAGGGCTGGGATGATTTTTGAGATCCATGGGCAGTCACAGCCCAGAGCATGACAAGAGGGTGATGCTTGCTCCTGGAACTGAAGGAAAAACAGGGGATTTCTCATTTTTAAACACTTATTCTCCAGTTAATGTGATTTTGGTCAGATGTTTTTGCATTCCAGAATGCACAAGTCAAGGCAGTTTATTTTGTGGCTTTCCCAGTTTGCTCTGGTTTAGGAGCAGGCTCGAGACTGTGCCACTTTTCTGCTGCTGTTATTAAAAATTATCCAGAAAAAGCCTTGGAAACCTGGAAAGATTGGAAATCTGTACATACTCTGAGCTTTTTCATACCATTTACACTGGAGACCTCTACATACGCTGTGGTCTTTCATATCATTTTAAATAAAGAGAAATCCTAAAAAGAAGGTAGAATTTCTCTTTAATAAAGTTAAGAATTAAA
>VZTB01007638.1:289863-304543 GCA_013397245.1 Thryothorus ludovicianus
AAATTTTTTTTTAAAAAAATTAAAAAATAAAAAAAAAAAAAAAAAAAAAGGCAAGATTGGATGAAATACTACTGGTCTCAGAAAAAATAAAAGTGGAATCCAAGTCCTGATTTCTATGGAGCAAATCAGTCCCAATCTCAATCCTCTTAGTGACATGCTCAAATCAGACAAAAAAAAGAGGCAAATTTGTGCTGATTTTTGTCACAATCTAAAGATTTTCCCATTATTTTTCTCATTTCTATATAAATATCTCTGAGTGTAGAGTGCTGGCAATTCCCAGAGACCATGAAAGTCTCATTCCCATCACTGATATGTGGCATATGGAATGGATAAAGTTGTTAAATTCTTTGGGAGAAATGTCACACTTTGCACTCTCCTCTTGGTCACCATTTACTGTATCGTCTCTCTGGAAAAATTTCTGAGGTATTCCTGCAACGTTAAAAGAAAAAACCTCTCAAAAATTAA
Source organism: Thryothorus ludovicianus (assembly GCA_013397245.1). NCBI lineage: Eukaryota > Metazoa > Chordata > Aves > Passeriformes > Certhiidae > Thryothorus > Thryothorus ludovicianus. Next base: position 290,329 of record VZTB01007638.1, read on the forward strand.
TAATAATATAAAATAATTAATATTGAACATTCAGGTTTCCTTTTAAACCACTGCAGATGACGAGGCAGCTGCAAATCTCAGATTCTCGTGCAATTACGGCAGGGGCCAGAACACAAACTCTAGAAAATGAATATTGAAAATTCCAAAGCACATGTGGATCTGGAAGATTTCAGGCAAAGAATCCAACCAAAAATCCCCTCTTTGGAGCGAGGCAATTGGCAGCAAGTTTTTGACTCTGGAATACCAGCAAATCACCATATATTTTTAATTAAAGAAAGAGAATGTTTCTCTTCAACTCCCCCATATCTCCCTCCAGCTTGGCCTGGTTTCTGTTATTTCTGTTCTGGATACATGGCTGCAAGATTTATTGTATCAGATTAAAAGTAAAGGCTATTAATGTCAGATTCCATCGGGATTTTTCGTTAAGGCTTCTTGGTTTTACTTTATTTATAAATTATCATCTTGAGGCTTGTAAAAAAGGCTTTCCCCCCTCTTACTCCAATGACATTGTAATTTATATTGCTGGTGGTTCCATAGGAGAATTCAATTAAGAATTACAATTTGTTTCCTTGTAACAGCAGCTAAACAGGGGCTGTGTCTCTACACGCAGGTTATTAACAGATTTTACACTGCTAGATGCCAAAAAATAATATATTGTGCATCAAAACCTTAAAAAAGAGTTAAGTCATTTAGTTAGGGTGGACCTAAATGCAATTGTGCAGATTGCATGCTATTTACCCACCTACCTACCCCAGGAGAAGATTTTTACTGAGATTTTTAACTGCTCAAGAGGAAAGATAAAGTTCTCTTGAGTTCATCTCCCTCTGCTCTCATTTGAGGTGACCTGCTCGGATATTGGGAAGGAATTCTTCCCCGTGAGAGTGGGGAGGAGCTGGAATGGAGTTCCCAGAGCAGCTGTGGCTGCCCCTGGATCCCTGGAAGTGCCCAAGGCCAGGCTGGGACAGTGGAAGGTGTCCCTGCTGTGGCAGGGGTGGCACTGGATGGACTTCAAGGTCCCTCCCACCCAAACCATCCCACAATTCTATCAATTACATCCTAAATCTTGCAATGTCAGTTACTCCAAATATTACTTTTCCTATAGCCTGGGTTCACAGGCGCTGCTTTTGTTCCCCTGACTTCCTGCATCAGCAACCCTGAGATATTTCATGGCACAAAATTACTTCTGATACGCACAAAGAGGATAATAATTAACCAAGGGCAAGAATTCCAGGGTCAGAAAGCACTCAGGAGAAGAAAAAGGAGGCTCTAGCCCCAGACAGTCCTGTCCTCCAGTTCAGTGCCCCAGCACGAGGCTGTAACACCACAGGTCCCAGAAAAGGCCAAGAAGCACGGAATAATCACAATTACAGGCACATCTGCTCCAGATGTTTGCGTTGCATTGTGCGTCACCATTTTTTACAATAGCCTGCAAAAGTTTGCATTCCTTCTCTGCAGCACGTTGGTTATTATTATTTCCAGTGAAATTAATGTTCATTAAAGGGATTAGACGACAGCTGCAAAGATGGAGAGCCTTCATTTATTGCCAGATGAATGGTATTGTAACAGCAGCAGCAGAGCAGGTTTTTCTCAATGCTGTGCACATCTGCACAGAATTATGGAATCCTCAGCGTGGGAAGTTTTTGTGGACATGGTTGGGCCCCCCAAGGAGCCCTGGAATGGTGACACCAATCCATGGATTCGCTCAAGGACTGGTGAGGGCACAACCAAATGTTGTCTGCCATGGAGCACGCAGAAAGGAACGTCCTGATCGCCCAAGTTCTACAGTAAACCCAGAGATTTAAGAGAAAATTTTGTTTTCATAAGGCTTTAAAGTCTTTTGGAAACACAGCAATTACAGAACCACAGCCCTTGGGGTTGGAAAAGCCCTCCAGGATGGAGTCCAACCTGTCCTCACCTTGTTCCCAACCCAGAGCACTGAGTGCCACATCCAGTCATTCCTTGGACACCTCCAGGGCTGGGGACTTCCAAACCTCCCTGGGCAGCACATTCCTGTGTTTAACAACCCTTCAGTGGAGAAATTCCTGCTGATGTCCCGCTGGATCTCCTCTTGTGCAGCCTGAGGTACAAATCCTCTTTTCCTGCCACTGGCTGCTTGGGAGAAGAGTCCAATCCCCACCTTTCCACAACAAACATTTGCAACAAAATACACAAACCTGTTCTCACACGCCAAAAAAACACTGATTTTTCCCATTTTTACACAGCCAAAGGTGCCTCAGACACGGGAATAAGGCAGTGAAAAATGAAGTGATTGAGTCACAATGAGCTTGGCAAGGTAAGCGAGCATCAGTTTCCCTCTCCCTTTTAAAGCTGTCACATTTCTCCTGCTCCCTGTGTTTTTAGCAGTGAAGGATCCCTGCGTTTCCCCGAGACAAAGGATGGGCTCGGGAACTCTGTCTTCTGAAGTGATGAGTTAAAGAACACCGCAGGAGTACTTGCCAAATCATACCACCATTATTAATTCAGGCATGATGAAAGTGTTCATTTTAGCTATAATCATGTAATTCATCAAAATACTACTAGAGCATATCATTGGGAACTATTACACTGATAGAGCACCTTATTGCACCTTCCCCGAAAGCAGGAAATGTAGTTTTTGATGCTTATCTGCTGAAAAGCAATTCAGTTTGGGATTTTGGAAGCGCTATCTTATGGTACAATAAAAAAAAAAAAAAAAGGACATTTCAAACATATTTTCTTGTACTTGGATGATGTTGCTGTTATGTTTCTGGGTGATTATCTCCAACGATGAAGTTTAAAAATGGTGCAGTACTGAAATGTTGCATTTACCCGGCGCTGAGGGAACGAATGGGTTATGAATATACAATATATGAAATTTAAATGTAGATTTTCGATCTGCCCACTTTCGAAATAACCTCAGGGGCCAAGAATCTGGCTGCCACAAGAACTTTTCCAAATAGGGGGGAGAGTTTTGGAGTTTTTCAATGACAAACTGTACTTGCAAAAAACTGTATCCCGTGATAATTCTCAGGGTGTTTGAAGGAATAGGAATGACTTGGGCTCTGAGGGAATGGCAGATCCTGATCCCACCGTAATTGCCCTCATGTCCTGCCTGGCTCCTGCTCGCCACACACTTCCCTGAGCAAGTTGGAATTACAGGGAAAAAAAAAAAATGATGGAAAGAAACGTGAGATTCAGTTGATTCCCTTCCCGATTACCCATGGGTGTCGCAGCTGACTGAGGCACCTCAGCAATTTCCAAAGAACAAAAAGTTGGTAATTGTCCAGGTCAGGAAAGCTCCAGTACTGCAAAGGTTTCTTTGCAATAAAAAAGAAAAGCAAACAGTCCCCACAGCCTCTCCCGGGGGAGCGCAGTGGGATGCAGACAGGGATGGGTCTGGGAGAGCTGGCGTTGAGCTCAGAACCCCTCCTTCCCACTCTGCTCTCTGCCATCCTCCAGCACGGATAAAAACGGAATTTTGGAGGTGTAGGAATGGCCATGCACAGGCACACACCTACAGCTCCTTGGGAAGATGCCTGGAGGGTCCCTCTTGCCCTACACAAATCAGGTGCCAACCCCTCAGAGCTTAGTCCATTGTTATTTATCAAACGTGTTTTAGTCTACAGAAAAACACCCTTGGCAAAGGAATAAGGTGCAAATTCAAGACAAACAGCTCTCATAAACAGAACTGTCCCTTGGGCACTTCACAAATTTTTCTGGGTATTACCCCCTGAACTCTAGCAGGCTTTTATTGTGGATACATCAAACCACAAACTTTTTTCCTTCAGGAAAAAAATGGGGTCTCAAGTCAGTTGCAGAGGGCAAAGATACGTGAAATCTCTTCAAAGATGATGATTAATACAAGTATTAATATAATGAAAGAATAACAAAGATAATTCTAATATTATTAGAATATAAATTAGGCCTCTATATCTGGAAATCAGAGCAATAGTTATGCGTCCATCTCTTGTTTTTCCTCTTGGTGTGGGGATTTTGATTTGTCTTTTAGTACCTGCACTAAATGGACAAATATTTTATCTCCAATACAAGCAGGGAATAGGGACTTGGAAGTTTTTCCATCACCTTAATAATTCCACTGGCCTACAGTGCACAGGTCTCCTCCACAGAACCCTCAGAATAACTTCATTTATTACAAATGTTTATGAAGCAGCCCAGTTTTACATGTGTTTATATTAAAGCTGAAGAAACAGTAAATTATAGTTGGAAGCAATGTTTTATGTTGAATATTAAAGTAAGCTAATAACATTTACTATTCAATTCAGTAATTATTTGAGAGTAATTAGAAGCTAATAGCTACCAGTTTATAGCTATTAAGTCTCTTCAGCACTCCAACTTGCCTTTTATGTGATCCTTTTGTTTATTTTCATTGTAATTGTCTCTGCAGACTCCTCCATGCAAACACAACCCCCTTCTCCTCCACTCCTTAAAGAACTCAAAATCCAGGGAAATTAGCTGGCCACAGGAAAAAAATGATTTCCCCTTCAAGGGAGACCTTTTAATTCTCCTGCTGCAAAAGTGATTAAATTTCAGCACATGACTAATTATATGAAGTGATTTACTGGGATGAGCAGGAGTGTAAGGTACATCCACAAACACCTGGCTCCTCCAGGATTTTATAGCTCATGGAAAAAGGGAAGCTAAAGCTTCTTTTGTCCCATTTCCCAGTAAGAAATGGCTGCTCCATTGCTGGAGCAACCCCACACCAGGAGGATGAAGCAATTTCACAGCAATGTGGATGCAAAATGAGATTTTCACATGATTCCCTTTGAGCGAGTTCCTAAATGCTGCAGTGGATCCAAGATTTTCCAGGAGCTATTGTCCAGCTGCAGGTGTGGCAGCACTGCTGGAATAGCACACCTGAGCTTGGGACAGAGGAGCTTTGCAGCCCAGGGTGACCCTGAGCCTGGCACGGCTTCACAGCCACGTGGGACCAGCTGGGCAGCCAGAGATTCCACAAAAATGAACAGTTACTAATTTCACTATAAAAGAGATTTACGCGTCAAACAGCAAAATTCCCATGGAGCAAGGTATAAAGCCAAGGCTAAATTAATTACACGTGGAATCAGAGGGTGGGTTGGGATGGAAGAGACCTTAAAGCCCATCCAGTGCCACCCCTGCCATGGCAGGGTCACCTCCCACTGTCCCAGGCTGCTCCAAGCCCTGTCCAACCTGGCCTGGGACACTGCCAGGGATCCAGGGGCAGCCCCAGCTGCTCTGGGAATTCCACCACAGACAGGAATTCCCAATATCCCAATATCCAGCCCTGCCCTCTGGCAGTGGAAGCCATTCCCTGTGTCCTGTCCCTCCATCCTTGTCCCCAGTCCCTCTCCAGCTCTCCTGGAGCCCCTTTGGGCCCTGCCAGGGGCTCTGAGCTCTTCCCTTTGCCAGGGAAACATTCCCAGTTCTCCCAGCCTGGCTCCAGAGCAGTTCCAGCCCTCAGAGCTTCTCCATGGCCTCCTGTGGATTCACTCCAGCAGCTCCAGGTCCTTTTTCTGGGGTGCCAGAGTGGGACACTGCTGCAGGTGGGGACCCTCACCTTGATCCAAAGTGTCCCACGCTGAACAGCTCCTGCAAGTTGATGCAAAGCCCAGAACTCAAGGATTTGGTGCCAGCTACCCTACAGGCATTTTTAACAGGAAATTTTCATCCTGTTCAAGGAAAACTTCCAGGAAAAAAAAAAAATGCAGAGAAAGTTGAAGTAACCACATCTACAAAACTAAGAGAAAAGTCAATATTTAGGTCCAAAAATCCATTTTGTTGCACTGAACCTCTGGAGGGGAAAACTCTGCTGCTCTTCCCAAGCTTCTCCACATCTGTACCTGGGAGAGGAGCCCCAGGAAACAGAGCTGCACCTTTGGCCATCAGAAAGTGCTCTGGAAAAAAAGCCCAGATCATGAAGAATAATCAAATAATGTGTGACAATAGTGACCCCAAAGCATCAGTGCACTGAGGGGGACAGGGGACAGCAGCCTGTGGGCCACTCCTCACTTTCCTGACACTGGAACCCATCAGCAAAGTGACAGGAATAACCATGGATTTAACCACTCCTGAACTTCCTCACTAGGCTACATTTTGCTATAAAATAAGCTCACTCGTGGTGATGTTTTTTGGTTTTTTTTAAATCATTATCTAAGCTCATAAGTAATATTTCTGAAAGAAGAGACTGGTAGATATAACAAAATAATGATGAAAATCTCATTTGCTTAATAAAATTCCTTTGATTTTAAATCAAAACTGATCTCCATCCATTTGAACTTTAACTACCTAATTCTGTCTTGCATTTCAGATAACACACAGTAAATGCAATTTGTCATCATAAACGTATTATTATTTAATCATATGAAACTTTTGGTTTATCTTGAGAAAATATTTATGGTAGTTTTAATACACGGGATCCATTCTTGACAGAAATGATGAAACAGATTTATCACCCTTGACAAATTATATTGCAAAATGTCCTCTCCTGACTGCTTACAACAAGAATATTAACAACACACAACTGGAAAACCACCTGTGATCCTCATTTTTTTTTAGGTTCAAATCCCCTTTCATGGACACTCCACAGTACTTGGAATGTGAGTTACTTATGAGAGTAATTCTATGAGTGACTGAAACCTGTAGCCCTTTAAATCAAACTAAGCAGTGTTTTATTAAAGTGCCCAGCAAATCAATCTAAATCCAAGGATAATAAAGCCCTAATCAGGTGGTAGAAAAAATAATAGGTTGTCATGCATGAGGAAAAATAGGCAATCATGGAATGTTTTCTTTAATTAGGTTGTGTAAAGTGGAAGGACTGAGTAGGAACTGGCAAGACATTCATCATGAGCAAGGTGGGAAATTATTGAGATTACTGAGGAAGGAGAATTGAGTGTGAAATGCTAAGATCTGACTGGACAGAAAATTAAAACTGGTTTTTTGCTCGTGTCACTTGATCTTGGCACCTCCTTGGCAGGTATGGCTTCTCCAAGGTGTGGGAATCCAGAGGTTTCTGCAGTTTGAAGACCCCAAATAACTCCTAACTTCTAATGGAATTAAAGTGTGCAGGTTCTGCCTGTGCCTCCCAGAGTGGAAATTCATGTCCAAGGAGTTTTAGATGGAAAAATCACGCGGATTCCGTGGCTACTCCAAAGTGTTTATTCCTCCTATGCCAGGTCACCCAGACATTGTCATGTATTGGGGCCACTCTAAAAATCACAAACATCATGACAGAGATTATTTTGGCAGGCAATGGATTTTCTGAAGTTAAAGAAAATGGCTTAGGTCGTTAAATAATTATTATCATTATTGTTATTGCAAAATTATTTCTGAGCCATCCAATTCACAACTGTCACGCATAAAAATATCAACAACATTAAGGAAAGATCATAAATATCCTGAAAAAATATCTTGCAGCCTTTTAGAGACTTTCTAATTAAGGAATTTATAATGCACTTTAATTTAGGTGGCACTTTTAATACCTGTCCTCAGTTTTAGGCAGCAGAGGATGCACAGAGAAGTCCTGACCTCTTTTTATATCATCAAGACATGATGTCTCTGTCTTCTCTCTCATTTCAGTAAGAAAATCATCATTTTGGAATTCCAGATTTATAAATGTTATCGAAACAAGGTTTGGTTTTTTTCATTATTGGCATATGAGGGAGAGAGACCAAACTTTACCTCTTGCTGCTCCCTTCTCTCACCATCAGGTTTAGTGGTGTTTTCCATAATACAAATGCAGAGAAAATTCCTAAACATCTTTAATTCTGATCTTACCAATGAAAATTGCCTCCTCCTCGAATCACTACAAGAGCAGAAATCATTTTAAACTCAAGCTGACTTCAAACCTACGTTCTCTTTTAGGCAGAGGTTGTTTCATGAAAATTGCATCACTAAGACCTCCAAACATTTTGCTCCACTGAAATCTCGCTATTTCCTTGGAAAAAAACTGCAACAACAAATGAATTAATTACACTCCACAGATTTTCTTGGAGTGGTGGGAACTGGGAGCTCCTCAGTAAAAGGCAACAGAGATGTTCACCCAAATATGAGCCCAGAAAAACAAACACGGGAGCAGGGCAGGAACTGACAAATCAAAATCTGGTATTACACAGAGTTTGCTCAGAGAAAACCTTCAGGACAATAAAAAAGTCTGAGCTTAAAACTTGGGATTGTTCCTGTCCAAACGAGAGTTCCCTGTTTTTTCACAGGAGCGTTACGATGGTGGGATAATTGACAAATGGAACTGTTTCTCTTCTCTGTTATTTTAAGAGCAAATTAAAAAAAACAAAAAAAACAAAAAAAACACTTCATAGAAGAATTTTCACATCAGAAAGAAGTTCCAATATCATTTTCCCCTTATTAACTGGCCTGACCTCGGGACTGGCACTGAGGATTTTGCCCACCCAGTGTGGGATCACGGACCCGTTAAGGCTGGAAAAGACCTCCAGGATCATCAAGTCCAGGCCATTCCACCTCCACCCCGCCACAAATCACTTGTCACCAACTTTGATCCACCTTGTTTCAGGTGGTTCCCCCCCCCACCCCACCCTCTGTCTATTATTTCTGCCAAGAGACCCGTGAAAATTAAATACAGCCCCCATCCCTGCTCGAGTGACCCGGCGCTCCATCATCCCCCGGCGTAATGGCAATAAATCATTTCAACTTTAATCTATTGTTATTGATGAACGTACAATTATTTGTCATCTAATATGCTGAAAATGATGACCAAAGAAATAGATCAACTTTTTTTTTCTTCTCCCAAGTACGGCATTGATGGATTGTATCCCTAAACTGTTATTACACTTATAATGTACTCCTCTGCTATGACAGCACAGCTAGTTTTTTAATCATTCCATAGTAATCAACTTAAGACAACACAGCAAGACTCATAACTCATGTTCTTTTCATTTTTGGCAGTGATGGGAAATGAAAATGTTTTTATTCTTTTGAAATAATTCTTACCTGACTAGGCTGAAGATTGCTTTAAAATTGTAAATAAATGGTTGTTTATTGAGCTGGAACTGAAAAGTGACACATTAAAATGCCCGTTTCTGAAGAAAAAAATAATAATTTAGGCCTGAGTGGAGCTAGAGTTGGTTAAAGAAATACTTTGTTTTTCTTTTAACTGGTTCAGTGCTAACTAAAATCTCACTCACTGGTTAAGTGATACAAGAGAGGCTCTAATTTTCATATTTAGGAGCAGAGTTAGTCTGCAAACACAGACTGGCTCAGGAAAGAAATCTCAGGATGCATTTTCCAAAACTCCCTTTGAAAATCTGTGGGCTTGGGAGCCACTTTGCACTTCCAGCAACAACTCAGAGGTAGGACATGATCTAGAAATTGCCATCAACTTATGTCTGGCAGATTGACTGGAACTTTTAAAAATGTCCTGGAAGAGGAAAACCTCAGTCATTCCTCCAGGAATCGTAAGGATGGGAAGATCAGATGCTGCTTTCTAGGGGTTACCTTGCTTCTGCAAAATGCATGCAGTACAGAAGAGGGGAAAAAGCTTCAGGAAACTTGATTAAAAAAAATTTGTCTGGGAAAATCTGGCAGTGAAACCCTACCAAAAAACATATTCCAATAACAATAAAAATTTTAATATAAATCAATGGTCACTGCTCTGATGGGTTTACATATAATTATTTATATATATATATATATATAAATTATGGGATTAAATTAAATTAAGTGGACTAATGAGAACTTTTTGACCTGCTGCATTGCCCAGCAGCCTTTGCACTGCTCACAGCCTCTTCCCCTCATTTCACTTTTATCTCCATTTATTTCTGTCTATTTCTGTGGCATTTTTCAAGCAGTTTGCAGTGTCATATCCTTTGCTGAGCAAAATCCAACCTCCTTCCTTGCCTCTGCTGTGGCTCTGAGGTTTGTCCCACCCCGCTGGGCACTGGTGGCCGCTGCTTTGGGAGCATCCTGACCCTCCCAGGGATCCCCTCCTCAGCCCCACATCTGCAGGGTTTGCCTTTCCAAAACAAGAATTTGACAATGAAATCTGACATCACTTTTGCCTTGGAATCCTTTTACTGTTATGTTTTTTTCCCCATGGCTCTCTAGGAACTAAAGAAACCACATCCAAATTTTCCTCACAACCATTATGATGGACTGTTTCCTCATCCACCAAGGTTTTTCTTCTTCATTGCCACGAGCACAACTTCAGTAAAGGACGCAGAAACAGCAGACAGGGCTGGATTTTCAAAAAGGACACTCTGGTGGAGCAGCAGGGAGCTAAAAGCCCATCTGATCCCACTCACCGTGGGCAGGGGCTCCCTCCCCTAGACCTGGCTGCTCCAACCTTGCCTTGAGCCCTCACCACACTCAGCCAGAAATTTCTTCACAATATCTGATCTAAATCCACCCTCCTGCAGCTTAAAGCCATCCCCCCTTGTCCTGTCCCTCCATCCCTTGTCCCAGGTCCCTCTCCAGCTCTCCTGGATCCCCTTTAGGCACTGGAAAGGGCTCTGAGCTCTCCCTGGAGTCCTCTCCTGCTTTCTTTTTAAACATTTCTTTATAAACTGCCCCACAAAACAAACCCTTGCTCCATCCCTGAGTAACTTGTGAAGGAAATTTTGCTAGGACCAAAGGAACTGAGATTTAAGCATTGTTCTGACCATGAGTGCTCCTTCAGAGTCTTTTAAAAACCTTAACCTTTCCAAGTGCCCTACCCAGGTACCAGGGCTGGCCAGCACCCAGCTGGACAAGAAATGGGAGTGAAAATGCTGCTGTAAGCTGTGAGAAATGCAGATTCCCAGCTTTACCAAAGCCTCACAAATCACCCCCAGGTCACAAAGGTCAGCTCTGGCTTGAATCCTGATCCATCCCACTCTGTGCTGGCTGGAATGGGCCCTCCCTGTCACCCACAGAGCTGGGGACAAGCAAAGAAATGCTCTAAAAAGAGCCCAAATGCCTCTGTCCTGGAACATAGGAAGGTCAGCAGTGGAGAGTTTGTCTGCCACCCTAAAAGATCCATAATTACCACCTAAACACCCCAAAAAAGCCTTTTTTTACATGCCTACACTTCCAAAAGTTGTTAAAATCGATAAGGTTTTGTTTTGATAATCAGTACATGGTAAAACCTCAGCATGCAATGTAATTTTTAAAAATGAGAGAAGGGATCTGGGGCAAGCAGGGGAATGTTGTTTGAAGTCACTTTGTGCTTTGTCCCCACGGGAGAGCTCACACAGGGATTCCAGAGGGTACAATAACAACTCCTGAAGGTGGACAGAGGAAGAACTGGACTGGCAGGGATTTTCCCTGGTCCTGCAAATGGTCAAGACCTTTCAGAATTATTTTATGGGGAAAGTGGAACAACACAGGAGAGGTGCAAGCAGCAAGTTCTGAGCTCTGGAGTGACTCCAGCCTCACAGGCAGGCACACAGGGATCTCTCTCTCTCTCAGGGAATTGGGAATGATGGGATAAATTCATTGGGATAAATTCATTCCTGTTGAACAGCTTTTCTACAATCCCTCTCATGGCCTAATTTCTGTACAGTCCTGTGATATAAAACACAGCTTTAGAGTGAGGAACGTTTTCTTTTCCCTACAATCCTTAACTCCCTGCCTGTTTAGGTTGGATTTCTCACCCCTCACTTGTTGCAAATGCCTGCAGCAATTTTCATCACATCACCTCCAGGGCTCACTACAAAACATTTCTTTATCCATGCACAGCACTGAGGCAGCAGATATCCACTCCACAGCTCCTTACCAACAAGAATAACTGATTCTGGAATATAAATTACTCCATCTGCACCAAAAGCACAGAGTATCCAACTCCAGAAATCCGCTTTCGGTTACTAAATGTGGGAAAAACCATCAATCACGCCTGCTCTAATGGGAAATGACTAACAAATAATTAATGGCGAATGTTACACTTAAAACAACAGCAAAAAGACCCAAGAAACAGCACCTAAAGTGCTGCCTGTTTAGCCACCCGACACACTAAGCTCTATTTGCTTTTCCACTGAATTTACTTAGGGAATTATGGATGTTGCTAACTTGCTCGGATCTCCTTGCCTTCAGCCATCATTATCAGTTATCTTTAGGGGCAATCATTTTTCTTAAAATCATGACCCATTTGATATCTTAAAAACAGCAACATTAATTTTCATTTGTCACAGAGCAGGGTATAAATTGGCTAAATGATAATAGCATTCTTCTCGAGTAATCAGTTCTACATGATTAACCTAAATATTGCCAAAATATTGTTTACCATTCATTTGTATCCGAGGCAAAGGAGAGCCACAATCCACGAGTTAGAGCAGGATTAATTTAGGTTCTGATCTGTATTAAAACTTGCCACAATGATTCATAATCATCTGACTGGATATTTATCCTGACAAAACTGTTTCATTTGGGGAGCTCCTCATCACATGATGCCCAAAAGCGTCGCTGCTTCCTCAGGCGTGCTCTTGGTTGCAAGGATACACCACAGAAAGGCAGATATGGGTTTGGGGTCGGGTTTGGGGTTTTTTATGTACTCCTAACTTTTTTCACTTCTTCATTTTATTTTCTTGCTGCCGGAGGATAAAGTCGATGGTCTTTACCACCATCTAGTGGATTTAGTGACTTACAACAAGCCAGAATTTTATCCAAAAAAATAGGGATACAAATATTCAATCTGTAATATATGTGGGGTTTATCCATTTTATGGTAAATAAGACATTATTTCTCACATTGTGCGCGTTCATGTGTGCTGTGGCTTGCAATAGGACATTCTGTAAAAATGGACAAAAATTCTGAATCAGTTCCTAGCTGATACAAGCAATAAAACAGGAAAAAATAACCTCAGTGGGCGATTTAGATTGGATATCAGGGAAAATTCCTTCATGGAAAGGAATGTCCAGCCCTGGCAGAGCTGCCCGGGGCAGTGGGGGAGTCCCCATCCCTGGAGGGATTTCAAAGCCCTGTGGATGTGGCACTTGGGGACATGGATCAGTGGTGGCCTTGGCAGTGCTGGGAATGGTTGGACTCAGTGGTCTGAAAGTGTTTTTCTAACCCAAACCATTCTCTGATTCCGTGTTCTCATTTTTAAAACGCCTGGTCACTTTTTCCCCCTCAAGCAGCAAAACCATCTACACCTAAACCACACCTTGGAATTGAAATTTTATTCCCCTATCTTATCAAAATGGATTCCAACCCCCTCAAAAAGACTTTTCAAGTGGACCCTGCTGCCCGTTACCCAGAGATGGGAAAGAGGAGGGAGTTTTCCAGGCTGGATTTAGTGATAAAAGTCTCTGGTGCTCTCTGTGCTACAGGATCCAGGTATTATTTCTGAGACAAGATTTCTGGATTATATTCTTTTATCTGAATATTGGAGAAAATACCTCCATTATATAAGGAGATTCCCCCCACCCCCAGTGGAAAAAGTAGAAAAGGTTTGACTGATTAAATCATGTTTTTAAAATAAAGAATAATTATTTGGCAGTTTGATAAACCTGGTTTGCTTTCTCCACATGCAGCAGGATGGATCTGAATTGATTCCTGTGCTTTCCACGACCTCCCAAAATATGGACCCTGAAGAACCAAGGGGCCCAGGGACTTTCCACAATTGTTCCCTCAGGAAAGGGACTGGCAGCACCACCTGCGCTTCCCTCTCACAACATCAGCCTTTTGTGATACCCAACAGGTCAAAAATGCACCTCCAAACCCAAATTAACTCAAGGTTTGTTTCCAGATTGCTCCAAATCCCATCCAACCTGGCCTCAGACACTCCCAGGCATGAGACATTCTCCACCTTCCTGGAAAACCTTTGCCAGAGTTTCATCATCCTTCCTGTAAAAACTTCCTCAAATCTCACCTAAACCAGCCCCCTTTAAATTTAAAGTGCTGAATTACCAGCAGCTTCTTTCCCAGCTACACAGAGTTTTATTTTAAATTCTNNAAGATGTTTATTTTAAATTCTGACCTTAAAAAAAAAAAAAAAAAGGAAAAAAATGAGAATGGAGCAGAAGCCCTGAAGCAGTTTCTCTCATTGATACCCAGCAGAGGACTGTGTCCTTCCTGGAGGGACCTCCTCGGATTTTGCACCTGATTAAGTCCCAGCTCAGGGTTAGAGTCACGCTCTCAGTGACTCAGTGCTCTGGTTGACTGCCTGACAATCTCCACAGGGTAGAGTGCAATCTACTTGTGTGCCCCAATTAGCACTGCTAATTGGGGCACAAAATCTGTGTAAATTCTTTTTTTTTTTTTTCCTTTTCCTTTTCTTTTTTTTTTTTTTTAA
>VZTB01007638.1:304576-321831 GCA_013397245.1 Thryothorus ludovicianus
TAAATCAACCACCATTCTGGGAATGGGAAGTGTGCACTGAAATGGGAGGGGGCTGAGCTGCCCTGCCCTTCAAACGTGGCACAGAGAGTGGGGAAAGTTAAAGGGTTTGGAGAACCATGGAATTCCAGGCTGGTTTGGGTGGGAGGGACTTCCAAGTTCATCTTTCCACCCGTGCCAGGGGCAGCTCCACTGTCCCAGAGTGCTCCAACGCTGGCCTTGGGCACTTCCAGGGATCCAGGGGCAGCCACAGCTGCTCTGTGCTCACTCCCAGCCAGGAATTCCTTCCTAAAATTCACTCTTAATCGACTTTTTTCACCTGAAATCTATAGCATGTGGATAAAGGCAGAACTCTTCTGTCTCCCTCGTTTTTCAAGTTTTCTGAGGCACTTTCTAACTCGATGTTTTTCATAGTTCTTAGTTCTTTCTCACACACGTGGGTGTTGTTATCAGAAGAATGTTTTTGTTACGACGAGGTTGTTTCCACACTTTCTCTTGGTGTGAAGAACAACTGATGGGCAGTTGTCTTGACCAACAGGATGGGAGAGGTGTCAGCCTTCTGCTCCAATCCCTGCTCTGTGTGAAAACACCATAAATATGGGGTCAAATGTTTTAATAAATAAGTTTTAGCCTTCTCATGAAAATATGTGTCCATGTGTGTCCTAGCGTGTCCCACAGTGACAATCTTCTGATAATATCAAGTTTCATAAGTTTTTCTTCAAACAATGCAGGAGTATTTCTGATGGAAACGTGCAGGGGATTGCAGAGGTTTAAATACAATTATTTCAGCTGAGTGCCAGGTTCCACAGGCACTGAGTGCTACAGTAACTCTTTTATCATCAATATTTTCACACAGAAAGGGCCTTTCCGATGCCATTAGCACTCATTAATATTTGTTCTTAACCCAGACTTTAAGTTTGCCTGTGTAAAATCAGGCAGAAAAACCTTTGCACGCTTTTGCACGCACAAGAATCAGCTCGCTCAAGATCAAGTGATGCTCACTGGGTCATCGTCAGGGCTGATGCTCCAAACAGAATCTCAGATTGGAATATAAATATTTATCTATTCAAAGATTCAAAGAGGATATGCAAACAAAACAGCCTAGAAGATGAGATGCTTTTTGCTTTTCTATGGTGCCATTTGATAACACTGTAAAGGAATTATTGTACACTCCTCCAGCTAACACACTCCCCACTGCAGAAGTGCAAACTGACTTTATTGTGATCTATTATAACAATAAAAGAACAATTATCTCTTCCCCAGAAGCCTCAAGCCTAAATCACCTCATGTGCTTAATTCAGGATGCTGTGAAAAAATCACAATATTTAGAAAGGAACTCGTCCCACTGCTCCACTCGGGAGCAAGATCAGGATATTGACAACTTGGACTTGATATTTGTGAGTGTTATTTCAGACTGAAAAAGCACAAGGAAAAGGACTTTATCTGTGGAAAATTTGTGAACATCCCGCTCCAAATTCTCCATCCCAACTGGACAAGTTGGGACATAGGAAGAGAGTTGGTCCTGAAAGCTCAATTTTATAAACTCTGCTGTTGCACTTTCCATGGGCTTTTTACTTTGAAATAAAAATTAAAATATATATAAAGGTTTTTTAATATCTTTATATATATAAAGACATAAAATCAGTTAAAAATAAAAATTAAATAAAATTATCTGTTTTTATGGCTCTATCCTGAATGACAAGCAGAAAAAGAAAGTTTGCCCCTATTTTGTTTGGACTTTAATTATTCATACTGTTACACTTAAAATAATTAAGTTCACACACATGCTAATGTGCCAGGGGAGCAAATGTTGAGCCAAAACACACAGACAATTATTTTAAATCCACATATCCAAAAGATTTTTACAGTCCCACCTGCCAGGTGGCACCTCTGGAGCACTTCATAGCACCAGGTCCTGCCTGCAGCCCAAGTGCAGCAGGGATCTTCTCCCCTCTCTGAATTATCACTCCTGGAAAAAGCTGACTCCAGGGTGGGTGTGGAGGCCCAGGCCCTTCAGCTGAGCCAAAGTCTCTTTGCCATGGATTTGGAAATAATTTGGAAATAAGAGAACGACCCCACATCCTGTCCTGAGCAGAAGGATCCATCTCCCCCAGGAGCCCAGCAGGGCCCTTCCAATCCCACCCAAATCCCACCAAATACTTCTGGGGGTGCCCAAGAGCAGGGAGAAAACAAAACTGTGGGTAAAAATGAATAGAAGCCATTGTAGGACTGCTTTTGTCCCAGTAAATATCTGTGGCTGTCGGTGCCCTGGGCACTGAGGATTTCAGATTTTCTGTGCTGACAGGGGATAATCCTCAAAGATACACTGCATTTGAGCTGAGAATCTGGGAAAGGCTTCCAAAATTGAGTGACAGCACTGAGAGTGTGAGTGTGCAGTTCAGTAGAAGAGTGTGATCTCACAGGAGGAGAAATACAGAGTTTTGAGTTTTGAGATATAGTAAAGTATGTGTAACAAGATGGAGGTTTTAGTCTTCTCCTTCTCCTTCTTCACAACTTTGGGTGATTTTGTGTGATTGGATGAAAAAATTCCTCAGCGCAGAGCACGGGTGATTAGTTATTGAGTTAAAAGTAAAAATAAATTGGTTATTAGTTAACATTTTAGATAACATCTCATAACTAGATAGTTCAGGCTTAAAAACACTTTGAAGGCAGCTCTGGAATCTCCATTTTTGCTCTGTTAGCTCAGCATGGAGAAGCACTCACGGTCAGTGAGGCTGTAACTGAGATAAGAAATAATAAAAAAATAATTCCAAACCCGAACAGGAATTCTGTCTCTCCCTTTTAATCCTGACCCTGAGAAGCAGAACCAGATAAAGCCAAGGTTTCTCCTCATGTGGCTTCCCCTGGATCACACCCGGAGCTCCAGGTTTGTGACACTGGCATCGCCATCCTCCAGCACCCAGAATTCCACAATGATGTTTTTTATGCAGTCTGGGTGGATTTTCCCACATCTTTGCCTGGAAAACAATTCCCTTTCTCTGGCCAGCATCCACATGCTGCTGCAATCCTCACATCACTTATTCCAGCAGGATAAAAGGGACCCTCAGCTCCAATTCCTGGATCAGGATTTGCTTCCCAACCATCCCAGGGAGTGTCCTGAGGTCACTGTGGTCCAGAGGAAGTCCCCAAGGAGCAATCCAGCAGAGGTTTCACTGCCAGGACACAAAAACCTGCCTCATTTAATCTCCCAACCAAATTGCTCCAAGCCCCATCCAACCTGGCATTGAACATTTCCAGGGATGGGGCAGCTAAAACTGAAAATCTGAACTGAACTTCAGAACTCAAATTCATATTTTGAAATATTTTTTTTTAAATTTGTATTGAGAACAATTCTTTCAGTGAAACAGATTTTCAACCATTTTTTTCCTCCCATAGGAAGATAAAAATTCAAAATGGTTTGAGTGTGATACGAAGAGAAAGGAGCTGCAGGAAGTGGGTGCAACTGAGAAGGAAAAAAATTTGGATGAGTAATTGTAAAATAAATGAAATAATCTTCACCCACCCTATGGAAAGCCTGACATATGTTAAGGTCAGGCTCGTGCTAATTCAGAAAATCTTTTTTAAGCTGAATCCTTAAAGGAGGATGATTTAAATTAATAGGTACAAATACCCTCAGCTCCCAGTGACTGCAATCAGAGACAGAGGCCAGGGGAGAAGAAAGAAGATTGGACAAGGCACAGTTGGACCTGGCAGCATCCTGATGTGTGATTTTGGGATTGTCCTGTGCAGGGCCAGGAGCTGGACTTGGTGATCCTGGTGGGTCCCTCCCAAAATACAACGTCCTATGAGAAGGACAAAGACAGGGTGTTCCTTGAAAATCCAATTTCTGGACACAGAGCTGGAGAGGAGGAACTGCAAAATCAGTATTTCTACGCCAGATATTCCTGCTACAGGATATTTGGGAAGAAGCCAGAGGAGTTTCAGGGATCACACCCTCACAGCAGGCTGGCAATGACCCCTCTCCAAACTGACCTCCAGCCACCACCACCGAGGGCACAGCCAACCCCTCCAGACCTGCACAGGTCAGTCTGTCCCCTGATGACTCCAGCCCGACCCCGTGTCCTTCCTGGGAATGACAAAGCCTCTGCCTTCAACACAAACCAGGATTTCCTATGCAAATCACATGGGCAAAAATGTATTCAACATGACAGAGCTAATCAATGACAGCTGAACAGCACTTCCGTGGAGCAGCCCTCGTTGGGCGAAACTCTGGGCCACAAATAATTCATGTCCCCTTTATTAAATAATTAGATATTAACAGGGAACCACTGATTAGGCTGCACTGCTATGATAGTGTGTATTTCCTCTCTTGACATTGTCACCGGGGTCACCAAACCACCCAAAGCCAAGCAGGAGAGAGGGAGCCAGTGCATGGGCATGGCTG
The DNA here is from genome assembly GCA_013397245.1 of Thryothorus ludovicianus. Classification (NCBI taxonomy): domain Eukaryota; kingdom Metazoa; phylum Chordata; class Aves; order Passeriformes; family Certhiidae; genus Thryothorus; species Thryothorus ludovicianus. The sequence goes on from VZTB01007638.1 coordinate 308,979, forward strand.
GAGAGAGAAGCCTTTCATTAACCTTCCTGATCCCCCATAATTTCACGTGTCAGCAGCTAATCAGCCACTCACTGACATCATCAAGGGACAGGGAGAACAGATATCCCCAGGGACCGATCACTTCTCACAGGAGAAAATCTACGCCTGCACCGGGAGCGTGAGCGGATTTTGCAGATAAATAAAGTGGGTTTGCATTAATAATCACTGCTTCAATTTATGTTTATGCTGTTGGCAGCAAAGATTTATATCCAGCATGATGGAGATCACAGTTAAAGGAGACAGTCCTTGATATTCCAACCCTTTCAGACTTTGTCTCATACTTTACCACTTAAAAAACACAAGAAAATCATCTCCTTGCTGGCCCACAGCTTTATTAACGCCAGAAGAGGAAATACAAGGGACGCTGTGTTTTTTCAGAGCTAGGTTTTAATCATTCTGTATTTCCTTAATACTTTTATCCAGAAAGATTTTGTAAATCTAATCAACACAGCAGTTAACTCATCTACAGCCAACAGAAAACTCCCTGTGAAGCAGGACAGAGATGTGATTTTAACAGTGCTACCTCAAGGGCAGGGACACGGGGGGGTCACCCCACCAGCCTGGGGTCTCCAGGGCACAGCAAATGCTGCTGGCCAGGGGCTGTGGGGCTGTCCACCTGAATTTCCAGGATTTACATGGGATCTGCAGGGATAGCAGATGGACAAACCGAGGCTGTGTTATTCAAAAGGCTTCCTACAGGAACACGGCACTGAGGGAGAAGGGAATGCCCTGCTGAGCATCCCTGGCTCTGCCCAGGAGCCAAGGGAGCTTGTCTGTGTGTCTGTCCAGCCTGGGTGGGATTTTATGGGATCCCACTGGGGCTGCAGGGTGTTTCCAGCACCAGGTGTGGGTGGGGAGTGTCACACAGCTCGGTGGCACTGACAGAAGGCGGTTGCCAAAAAGGAAGAGGGAGAAGCAGGGATTGAGGTGCCCCCCATCCCAGAACCAGCCCTGAAACCCTGCACCACTTTCCACAGGGATTTATTTGATATTTGGAAATAGGCATCCTGTCTGGATGGTCCCTCCACCCTCCAGGGATCAAAGTAACAAAACCCACCCATCAGGCTGGACTCGATCCTAAAGGTCTTTTCCATCCCAGAAGATCCCACGATCCATTTGGAAGGCCAGAGGAAATTCCCTCACACCCCTCCCACAGCCCCTTCTTACAGCACCCTCAAGCCCAGCTCAGCACCACGCTGCACACGAGGCAGTAAACCAAAAATAATCAAAAATATCTATTCCTTGGCCATCATTATCTCATGGATTCATGGATTTGTGCAGTTGGACCTGATTTTGCAGGATGCTGGAGCTCCTAAATAATTAACGACTCGAAGTTACGATGGTCACATTTTCTGTCTCTCATTGACCATCCAGAAGGAGAAATCCCCGTCTGGTAAAATATCCCCTGCCCCAATTAGGCATTATAAACTTATAATAAATGTATCACCATCAACAATCTCAATAAAGACTTTCTAGATAACCAGGTTTCACTCATATCCAAAAGAGTATCCAAAATTTAATTAAAATATTGCTTAATAATGGCTTAAGTGCAGAAGGATCTCAACTTGCAGTCCTTCAAAATGGAAAAATAGAGATTCCTACCCTGTGCTGACAAAGATCTTTCAAGAATTATAGACAAGATATCATGGTTCAGGGGAAAAAATTGGAAAAAATAATGGATAAAATAATTTTGGAGTGTGGGGAATACGACTGTTGAATTCTGCTTGGAATTGGCCATTTTTGTTTCTGCTGGAATAGATGTTGCCCTTCCAGCAAGCAGACCTCACAGAGTAGATTTCTATTGGTTTTTCTGAGTTTTGAAGAGTTATAACCTAAAAAATAACTCATAGAGGCACAGTCACTTAATTTCACTCAATGGCTGAATGGTAATAAACCAATGTTAGCCTAAATCACTGAATTAAATAACTTTACAAACACACTCAGTGATAACAGGAAACATATGCACTTATATTGACTGCAAGACAGTAGTGGAAAATGTTATTTTCGTAAAGGGTTGCTCCTCTTGTTTTTGGACTGTATTTATGTATTTCCAAATATATAAATATGTAAATATATCTATTCAAAACTCCATTTTTGTTAGCACCTCTTCTCTTAGCCCTGACAGATCCAGCACCTACTCATGTTTCTCACCAAACACCCTTAACCTGGAATTGAAAATCCAAAATTTCTCCTTGGAATCTCCACTCCTGCTGCTCTGTTGAACACAAATATTGGAATTTGTGGGGAGCTTTGCCTAAATCTCTCTGTTCTGGCCCAAATCACGAGCATGTGCATTGTAACAAATTAACAGCAGAGCCAGGAAATTGCCACTAAGGATCAGCTGCCACCAACACGCTCAAACCACGCCAAAATCAAAGGTGAAATAGATTTTTCCTAATATTAAGAATACTTCCTCTTTAATTTTGAATGTTTTTTGTGAAGCAGAACATCACTAAGAGAGAAACTTTTGCATCTCTTCCATGACTTTCATTTTCTAAAGTGTCCATTTCTTTATTTTTAATTCCAGCTACGTTTCAAAACCCAGATTTGGAATAAAATAAATAAACAAAAAGTTGTGTTTCTTTAAAATTGATTATTTTTTTAGCATAGTATTGATTTATTCTATCCTAGACCTGATCTCTACTTATTAGGGTTTTTTTTCCTCATAGCTAGTCTTCCTACAAGGTTCATTTATAAATAAAAATATGGATTTAGCCCAGTGTTACTTTAATTAAAAAAGTTAATAATTGAGAATAAGGATTTTTGAACTAAGGACCAAATAATCTCATTTTTTGGTGTGATCTGGGTATCATCTTTAGGCATAAAAACAACCTTAAATGATCACATCCTTAAACAAAATTTACACAAAAAGAGAAATGAGCAATAAATAGAGTCAGGTCTAAACCCAAGGCAAAAATATGATTTTCCAAGAGTCATCTTTGCCATTGGTCCATGAAAATGAATTTGCCAAATGCAGCCTGAGGTTCCTCAGAGCTCTGGGGTTACCATGGGATAGGAAATTCAGTAAATTCATATGTTAAAAAATATCTAAATTCTCAGCATATGCAGAAGCTGCATCTGACACAGCCTCATTATGCAGTTTGTTCTTTTGGGGAGAGAATAACTTTCACACCTAAAAATATTCACTTTCAGGTACTAAATGTTAAATATCTCCATTCCCACCTACCCCAGCATTACCAAAATCTGTTTTTTTGCTGTTAACCACCTACCCTGAAGTTACCAAAAAGCCCTTTTTTTGCTGTCAGTGTCACGAAGAGGACGCATCCAACTTTCTAATTTTAATTTTCTCAAAGAATCCCCAGAAAGAGGCGGAAATTGTTTCTTTCAAGGCGCTGAGCTCTTTGTTTGCCTTCAAAACCAAAGCCTGGGCTTCAAGAACTCCTGAATGTCAGCACATCCCTGATTCCCAAAATATGTGGTTTAGGGAGGGGCGTGGAGCCTGTTCCAACTCCGGGGTAATTCCAGCATTAATTTTCACCTCTAATTGTTTCCTCCCCGAACAGCCCCACGGAGAGGGACTCCCAGCCCTCCATTGCACATAACTTAGCACAGCATCAAATTTGCCTAAATTGTGCTCCAGAGCTGCCGCGCTGCTGACCCTTCGGTCTGTAAACAAATACATTTGTTCTCCGTGTATTTATGTTTTGTCTTCTAAATGGTGAGAAAATGAGCCTGGAATCTTCATATTGTAATTGTATCATCAAAGCCTGTTGAGAATACGATAAAGTAACCAGAAGTTAAATTATCAATAAGAGTCATTTATTTTGCATTTTTATTTTAAAGAATACTTATGAGAATTGTGATAAATTAGCAGTGACAAACTACTTCTTGCAGGCTGATTTTGTGTGGAGAGTTTAATTAAACATTGCAGCTGTTTATCTCTATGGTGATTAAATTTTCATATGTAAATTACATGTATTAAGATCAAGATACTTATGTAAATGTCACTTGCCTTAATGTTTTGTGTTACTGTTATTAACATCTCACCATCAGCTTGTAATCTTCTTGTATTGCATTACGCCGCCGTGCACTACATGACTAAAATAAGTAGATTTATATCTTAATAACAAACAAGTTTTTAAAAGGAACATCTCGCTATGTAATTGAGATGTAGATAAAAAAAATTAAAAAAAAAAATAAACAGTCGAGGGTGAGCTGCTGGAAATTCGAGAGCCTCGCTGGCTCGAGTGGGGTTTGTTGGTGGATGTGGCACTTGGGGACGTGGCTCAGGGATGGGCTCGATGGCCTTGGAGGGGCTCTCCAAGAGGAACAATTCCATGGGTGTCTCCCATCGGTCTATAAACAATATTTGACCTGGGAAGCAGCATTTTTACACACAGGGGCCAGGGACAGCCCCCAGAGGCAGCTGTGTTCCTTCCACTGTGGGGGAAGAACAGAATAATTTCACTGCCCCCACCTGAGAACAAAAAGCTTGAGCTGGACCATCTAAAAATCCCCTCAGAATGCCTCTGCCATCTGCTTAGAGCAGCTGAGGGCACCGTGTTTTGTTCTGTGCTGTCCCCACCAACCAAAAAGCAGAATTCTATTGTAGATCTGATACGAACACTTTCTAAACAACAACAAACCAGATCTATATTTCAAGCAGGGAAAGAAAGTTCAAGATCCACCCACACCTATTTCCAACAACCAAAAGGAGCTCCTAAGAAGTCACAAATATTTATTCAGCAGTAGAACTTTAAACTCCTGAATTTTATAGTGAGCCAAAAGAAGAAAATTCAGGAGATTTGTCATTTACTAAATTTTCTACCTATTTTTTCCTACTCTTGCTGTACCCTGATGAGAATCATTCTGATTCCCCTTGATGATAAAGATTAACTACAACTTGGAGTGGAGATACAGGAAGATCTGCCATCTGACCTTAGTTAGCAGACAGAGGAGAGTGATTAACACACAAAGTTCAAACTCTAAAGCAAGAAAGACTTTTCATTATGCCAGTCATGCTTGGAGCCTTCTGACAGTCAGACACTCATTGATAGCAGGAAATCAAATTTGCCGTTTGCGAAAACAAATTAAGAGCCCAAATTGCAGTAGGCAATACACAGAAAATGAGATAAAACCACTGGGGATTAATTTCTTTTGAGGAATCCATAGGTTCTGTGTGATCTCGGAGTTTTCCCTGGCTGCTGTGATGGGCAGGGAGAAAGGGAAAGGTCCCTGGGAGTTGGGGGCTTCATTTCTACCCACTGCCATCAGGAGAACAAGGCACTGTCAAAGGAGGGCACACCATCTCCAGGATCTACTCCAAAGCACTGAAACACTTTGAAGATGCCCCAAATTTATGTTGGATTTCGGGAAGGAGTTTTTTACTGAAAGAGTGATAAAGTACTGGAATCATCTGCCGGGGGAGGTGCTGGAGTCACCATCCCTGGATGTGTTTAAAAAAAGCCTGGATGTGGCACTCAGTGCCAGGGTCTAGTGGAAGTGTTGGAGCTGGGTTGGACTCGATGATCTTAGGATCTTCTTGGAAGGTTTCTTCCAACCCTGTGATTCTGGGATTCTGTGAAATGGCTGAGTGGATGCTCTGATGGGCAAATCAAAGATGAGGATCCCAAGGAGTTCAGTAACTCCCTCTCAGTGCAGTGTGCTTTGAAGGAGGTGCAGCTGGCACGAGGAATTATTTTATTGGGCACTGTCCCTCAGTGCCAAAAATTCCATCTGATGAGAGCCTGACTTTGTATTCTTAGGGTGTCACAAACACATCTCTCCCAACAGCTGCAATCCCTAAATCCACTCTGTGTTGCCTTTTTAGAGTCTCCACTTACACCCCAAACACACTTTGGGGATTAAATCCATTTCCTTACAGAATTTTCTATTTCCAAGTTTAAAATAAACAATATCTGTCTTTTAAATCCACTCTCACGTTAAACTGCTAGAAAAGTGGGATTTTTTTCTTTTCCCAGCACCACATTTCAGACATTTCAGGTCTCGCCAGAGGATGTTTGCAATGTTCAGACTGTCCTAAAGTCCTCATCCGTGGCCTGATGTTCCCAATAAATCCCAGCTCTGCTCTGCCTCTAGCACATTATTCCACATTATTCCTGCCTTCATCTATTCAGCTAAAAAGATGAGGGCAACATTTTGGAGTTTACCAACCTTCCACTAAGGAATGTGGTGGATTCTTGAAAGTCCATTGTTCTAGAAGGAACGGGCACTGAGTTCCACTCACTCTACTCTGAAGAGGCACGAGAACAATCTACCCTGAAAACCATTGAAAATTTACCTTTGAAATTTATTTTTCAAGTTAAATTTTAGTGGGGTTTTATTTCAATGAAATAAACTTCAGTGTTTGCAACTGTTCCTTCCCATGGAAAAACTGCTGTGGCAGAAGAATAAATCTTTCCAACTTTCCTAGATAGCAATTAATTGGAAATTGGATATCACAACATTTTGGGGTTTTCTGTCCTGCTCAGGGCATGTATTTAATGGCAAACACCAACCTGTGGCCCTTTACCATCTGAAATGAGGTAGAACTTTTGCAGCTGAAGAAAGACCTAATCCAGGCATGGAAAACTGGTTCTGATCTCCCATCTCCAATGTGGGAGAAGCCTCCCAGGCTACCAAGGGGAAAGACAAAACCATGACCTAATTTCACAGATCCTTCTTCACCGGCAGCTCCATACTCAATGGATTTCTTGGACACTGAAGGGTCTTTCAGATAAGTGAAGGATTTGCATCCACCAATGGATTCACTTTCTGTCTCAGTGCTTGCAGCAGCTCGGGCTGGAGTGTCCTGGTTTATCACAACCACGAAAAGAAAAATGGAATGTGGGATCACAAAGAGACAGAGATGAGGAGCAGGTTACTGGTGAGGGAGAAAGCTCCTCCTTCCCCACACAAATCTCATCATCCCCAGCCGAGGAGAAAGGGTGAAATATTGTTTATGGGGGCTTTGGAAATGACTGCATTATCCTGAAGATTGCCTGGATCTCTCCACAGCTCTTGAGCACGGACAGATCGTGATGAAGTTCACCATGAGGCATTTTTCTCCAACAAGAAAACCTTCTCGTGCTATTTAAGTTTAGTTTGCCATAAAACTTCCTCCATTCGCCGGCTGACTGTCCACAGAATATAATAACCCTGAGTAATGATCATAGCTGGGATAGCTGGCAGCAGGTCCGCCACAATTACCAGAAGTTAATTAGAATTATTAAAATAACAAACACGAGGCCACCGATATTATATGTCTACATTTAATAATGGAACTCAACGGTGCATCTGATTCATGAACTACATTTATTATTTTAAAGCCTTTTCTTTCTCACCAAATTAAATATTGATGGATTATCCTCTCCAAATAAGTTGGTGAATTAGAATCTATTTATACAGGTCCTAAAAATTAAGCTTTAGAGAAGAACTATAAAGAGTCTCTTGTATCCCAGAACAGTAAAACAAACTTGCAGTTCATTTTTGCTTGTTGCTGCCCTCTCCACAGTGTTCTGTTTGGAAAATGAAATTCCAGACTTAAAACCAATTTGCCAGACAATTTCATCAAACACGGTTTCACCTCCTGTTGCTGATTTAATCCAAATTTATTTAAGGCCACACTTGCAAGAAATTTCAAGTTCAAGTTGTCAACATCTTTGCACCCACGTGAACCCTAATAATTTTAACATGCACAGCCTCCACAGTTTTAATTTTCGAGGGCATTTCAACACCTCTCTGCTCTCTGACATGCTCGGCTGTGCCCCTCCTGCCTCCTTCCTTCACACCACGATTATTTTAATCAGACAACTCGGAACAGATTGAACACGTGTTTACTCCACTCCAGCATGTGCACAGGGTTGTAAAGAGCCTGGCTTTATTTTTAGATCCTAAAAGTGAATTATGCAGCACATGGGATCAGGAGAGAAATTTTTAAGCTTTTACATTGGAGGATTTGAGGAGGAATTGCTGACACACATCGCGCTGCCTTACACAGGCGAGCATTGCCGGGGCCATGCATCATCATATTTTATGTTCATTTTTTTTAACCAAATCAACCCCTTTTAAGACCACTGTTCTCTTCAGTCATTTGGAAAAAGGCAAATATCAGTCTAATTGCAATAATTGAAAATCTATGGAGCTCCCTGAGCTGCTCAAAATGGGTTTTTTTGAAGTACAGGAAAATGTTTGATTCTCCTTTCCATATCCAGCTACCTTGGTCATCAACCTTCCTCTATCCTTCATGTATGAGGGAAAAACATATAAATAGTTTTGTGTATATATATATATATTTAAAAATAAAAAATTATAGTCTCTCAATATTTTAAAGAAAACAATTCCTATAGGAAATTGGTAATAAAAGNTTCCTTCCCATGGAAAAACTGCTGTGGCAGAAGAATAAATCTTTCCAACTTTCCTAGATAGCAATTAATTGGAAATTGGATATCACAACATTTTGGGGTTTTCTGTCCTGCTCAGGGCATGTCTTTAATGGCAAACACCAACCTGTGGCCCTTTACCATCTGAAATGAGGTAGAACTTTTGCAGCTGAAGAAAGACCTAATCCAGGCATGGAAAACTGGTTCTGATCTCCCATCTCCAATGTGGGAGAAGCCTCCCAGGCTACCAAGGGGAAAGACAAAACCATGACCTAATTTCACAGATCCTTCTTCACCGGCAGCTCCATGCTCAACGGATTTCTTGGACACTGAAGAGTCTTTCAGATAAGTGAAGGATTTGCATCCACCAATGGATTCACTTTCTGTCTCAGTGCTTGCAGCAGCTCGGGCTGGAGTGTCCTGGTTTATCACAACCACGAAAAGAAAAATGGAATGTGGGATCACAAAGAGACAGAGATGAGGAGCAGGTTACTGGTGAGGGAGAAAGCTCCTCCTTCCCCACACAAATCTCATCATCCCCAGCCGAGGAGAAAGGGTGAAATATTGTTTATGGGGGCTTTGGAAATGACTGCATTATCCTGAAGATTGCCTGGATCTCTCCACAGCTCTTGAGCACGGACAGATCGTGATGAAGTTCACCATGAGGCATTTTTCTCCAACAAGAAAACCTTCTCGTGCTATTTAAGTTTAGTTTGCCATAAAACTTCCTCCATTCACTGGCTGACTGTCCACAGAATATAATAACCCTGAGTAATGATCATAGCTGGGATAGCTGGCAGCAGGTCCGCCACAATTACCAGAAGTTAATTAGAATTATTAAAATAACAAACACGAGGCCACCGATATTATATGTCTACATTTAATAATGGAACTCAACGGTGCATCTGATTCATGAACTACATTTATTATTTTAAAGCCTTTTCTTTCTCACCAAATTAAATATTGATGGATTATCCTCTCCAAATAAGTTGGTGAATTAGAATCTATTTATACAGGTCCTAAAAATTAAGCTTTAGAGAAGAACTATAAAGAGTCTCTTGTATCCCAGAACAGTAAAACAAACTTGCAGTTCATTTTTGCTTGTTGCTGCCCTCTCCACAGTGTTCTGTTTGGAAAATGAAATTCCAGACTTAAAACCAATTTGCCAGACAATTTCATCAAACACGGTTTCACCTCCTGTTGCTGATTTAATCCAAATTTATTTAAGGCCACACTTGCAAGAAATTTCAAGTTCAAGTTGTCAACATCTTTGCACCCACGTGAACCCTAATAATTTTAACATGCACAGCCTCCACAGTTTTAATTTTCGAGGGTATTTCAACACCTCTCTGCTCTCTGACATGCTCGGCTGTGCCCCTCCTGCCTCCTTCCTTCACACCACGATTATTTTAATCAGACAACTCGGAACAGATTGAACACGTGTTTACTCCACTCCAGCATGTGCACAGGGTTGTAAAGAGCCTGGCTTTATTTTTAGAGCCTAAAAGTGAATTATGCAGCACATGGGATCAGGAGAGAAATTTTTAAGCTTTTACATTGGAGGATTTGAGGAGGAATTGCTGACACACATCGCGCTGCCTTACACAGGCGAGCATTGCCGGGGCCATGCATCATCATATTTTATGTTCATTTTTTTTAACCAAATCAACCCCTTTTCAGACCACTGTTCTCTTCAGTCATTTGGAAAAAGGCAAATATCAGTCTAATTGCAATAATTGAAAATCTATGGAGCTCCCTGAGCTGCTCAAAATGGGTTTTTTTGAAGTACAGGAAAATGTTTGATTCTCCTTTCCATATCCAGCTACCTTGGTCATCAACCTTCCTCTATCCTTCATGTATGAGGGAAAAACATATAAATAGTTTTGTGTATATATATATATATTTAAAAATAAAAAATTATAGTCTCTCAATATTTTAAAGAAAACAATTCCTATAGGAAATTGGTAATAAAAGAAAAAAAAAAAATCTATTCAAATTATCTATTCAAACACCAAAAATTACAAGCCAGGTACTGGATTTGCATCCACTCTCCCTTCAGTTACTTGCTGTGGGTTCAAATGACCCCAAGTAATCAAGGAAGGAATATAAGATTCAAGGAAGCCTTAAAAATGCTGAGAGATGTTCAGGCTATAAATTGCTTTTCCAAACTTTACTGGAGCAAAGGGGATGAAGAGACAGGAAATGCAGCTCCAGTAAAATGATTTAAAAATAAAGATTTACACTTCCTCTAAAGGGAAGTGCCTCCAGATTATTTTCACAGCAAGTAAATCCTTTCCAACACAAACTATTCTAGGATTCTACAAAATTTTAAAATTAATAGAGGAAGGAAAGAGCAAGAGGGAAGAACTTTCCCTGTAGCTGGAACTTGAACCAGATTTTCGTGTCAAATATTGTGGGACCAAGCCATCCAAGGAGCTGGTACAGCAAAACACACCAAAGAGCTGAACTCCCAAAAAAAGGTTCTGCACAAATTCTGGGGGAAACACATTCGAGTCTGGGAAACAGCTTGCTGTGAGAACAAGTTAGAGACTCTGAGTCTTAAAATAAAAGTTCAACGACAACTTGCCACAGCGTAAAAGCCCTAATAAAGATCAGCCTTTAAACAGCAGCTCTCCAACAGCAGATCCAACAGGACTCCAGCCCACCAGGGAACACAATTTGGTTTTTTCCTCACTCCTCCAGCAGCAACTCGAGGCCACGGAGGCTCCCACGCTCACTCCTTGACCACTCCAACGCTGCCTCCCTTCCAGTCTGCTCCTCTGTGCTTCCCAGAATATCCTGGGATTTTCCTTAATTAAATGATTTCACACCATATTATCTCTGGTTAACACAAAACCAAGCTCTACTAATTTGATCTCCACACGTCTGGCACCATTTGTTCAGGTTCTGTCGCCCCCTCTGAGCGTAGCCTGAGTTTGACCTCTTGGGCTCAGTCCTGAGACTTTCACAGGACCCTCGATTGCCCCAAGCCAAGGGTTCAACAAAACCCAGCATTAGGACTTAGAAAGCATCCAGCTGAATTGTGGATTGATTAGATAATCATTATTTTTTTGTAAATTGGCATCGTTTTTCAAGGAAGTCTGTCCTTCAAGTGAGACACCAGAAAAAAAACAAATTTGGGACTTCATTATCCCCTTTTCCCCTTTTTCATGCTTATCATTCCTCTTCTTTATTTCAAAACTTGGCCATTGTAGGTGAACAGCTCTTTTGGTTTCCATGATTGTGAAAACACCTTTTTTATTGCCATCCCATCATGAATTTTTCCCATTTTCCTGCTCTCTATGGTGACCCCCACACCCTCAATGGCATGGGCTCCCCAAACATAGAGAACAATCCAATTTGTTCAACTTTTACCCAGAGCAGACACCTGGATTCCTTCCCTCTGGCTTTTAAAATCTCCCTTTTGTGAATTCTCTAGTGTTGATGTCAGGTTTGCTGGTTAGGGCAAGAGGAAATGGCTTTGACTTTTTCCAGGGAGGGTTAAGTTGGATATTCAGGAAAATTTCTTCCCTCAAAAGGCTGCCCAGGCCTGGCACAGCTACCCAGGGCAGTGGGGTGGTCCCTGCAGGGATTTAAAATGTAAGGNACCCACGGCAGTGGGGGGGTCCCTGCAGGGATTTAAAATGTAAGGATCTAAAAGCCATGTGGGTGTGGCACTTGGGGACACGGGTGGCCTTGGCAGTGCTGGGGAATGTCTGCACTCGATGGCCTGAGAGGGCTTTTCCAGCGTGGATGGCTCTGGGATCCTGTGGTCATCATTCCCTGAGGATGCTAAACCAAATTTTATCGTTTTTACTTTTCTCCAGTCCAAATATCCTCTCTGCATTTCCATGAAAACAATCAAATGATACTTGAACCTTGCCCAGGCTCTGAGACGTCACAGTTTGAACAGTTGAGAAGTTTTAAAAGTTGGATCCCTCACTGAAACCTACACAGCGAGTTCTGTGAGCACCCAAAATAACAAATCGCTGAAACTTTGAGGTGGGGCTGTCATTTTTAACATCGATTTCCACTGCTGGGGCTGAGTCAAAGGGAGCCTTGTCACCAGCTCCCAAGTTTCCATGAAGCCAGGCCTTTGTGCCCCAGCTCCCGAATCAAAATTCCACCCAGCAGAAGTGTGAAAATATTTTCAGCGTATTTATTAGCACCTCCTCTCGCTCAGAAGGCAAACAGAACGACGGGATTTCAGGAGGGTGAAAGACAGAATATTAGCCCCCTGTGCTGCCAGTGCTCCCAAATTTCTGCCAATTCTTGTCACTCCCGACCCCGGGCGGCCTCACGCGATTTTATTTAATCAGCCCATTTCCAAATTCTTCAGAAAAAACAAATGAAGTTAAATAACAAATAGCATAAATATTTTAATAGGCCTTCACATTACCAACTGCCAGACCAGCTGTCTAAACCGCAAGAGTTTTGGTGGCTTTTTTTTTTTTTTGTAATATATTTTAATT